>JAJHJA010000241.1:0-600000 GCA_021202915.1 Heliconius himera
TAATTCCCACTCGATGAAATGAAATATTTAATATTTTAATTTTCTCGCCCTGATATCGAAGCAAAGTGCGAATTTGAGTCCGCCACTCGACATGCAATGACTCCAAAATTCGGCGAAAAGTGAGAACTCTTAATGAGAAGGGAGTTTCTACACTAGGTTCCCTGGTTCCCTCTGCCTACCCTGCTATATGCGGAATACAGAATTAACAAAAAAATATAAAGGTATTAAGCATTCATTTTTGATTATCTAATATTTATAAAAAATATTATTCTAATTAATTTAATTTATTTATTATTCTAACGAACAAATTGTTATACCATTGAAACTTTTGTTGTTTAATATTATTATAGTAAAAGTTTTGGACGGTTAGATTGTTTTTGTTTCAGACAGATATGCTAAGCAACAGGTGCTTTTCCATATTTTTCTCTTGGATGATCTATGTAACTACTTAATTTATTAAAATAATTGTATAAAAATAATATTATAATAACTGGTTCTGTATTAATATACTGGTTAATAAGTACAAATCATTGATTCATTAGTATGTATAATTTTATATATTTGTTATTATTTGCATGATATCGTTATCATTGTAAAGCTTGGTAAGCTTCACAATGTAAATATATTTTAATCTTCTTTGTCTTTTTGTTATTTTTATCTTAAAACTGTGTACTGCAAGCGGTATCAAGGTATTCATAGGGAACCTAGGAACCTAGTGTTACGATATTCCCTTTCCCCACTTTCCACCAAATTCTAAAGACATTGCGTATTGAGTGACGCAACTTAATGTCGTTCTTTGCCTCATTACCAAAGCGAAGAGATCAAAATATTGAATGTATTTAAATTTCATCGAGTGGGAATCGAACCCACAACTTGTCGCGTTTATAGTCGTACGATTGTACCCCAGCGCCATTACTGGCCTCAGCCTTGCTTGTATAGTCCAATTATAGGATTATTTCTAGATAAGAAGAAAGAAACTTTATTCGTAAATGTCAATTAACAAATATATTTCGTGAGGTTTATGTTTCGTGTTCTATAACTAGCCACTGAAAATCAATAACATAAACAAGAAGACAATATTGAACAACATAAAAAAATATACTTTTACTAAAAAAACACAACTATTGAACTATTTAATCACTTTGTATTCCGCACACAGCAGGGCAGAGGGAACCTAGTGCCGTTAGTTTCTGCCGAATTCTGGAGTCATTGCGTGTTGAGTGGCAGAACTCAACGCCGCGCTTTGCCTCGACACCAGAGCGAAGAAATGGAAATGTAAATTTATGTAAATATTTCATCTCCTTGTGTGGGGATCGAACCCACAACCAGTCGGTTTTAACAGTCACACCTCGTGCCGCTGCGCCACGACTGGCCTCAAACTGAACTACTGAACTATTTACCTTATAAAATAAACAAAGGATTAACAGAAAGATTACACAGCGACAGACAAATATATTATTTACTTATACCAAACAGTAAAATTAATTGTGTAAAAACTGTGAATGTTTTAAATTCAGACAAAAACTTTCCACGAAACGCTAAATTAATCCTTGTTTGTCGAATAACTTTTACACGTGATCGTTGAGTTTGCTTTTCATTTCAACAATTAGCTGGGTTTTGGGTTTTAGTTCATAGAATTTTTGTACGTCCATAATTAAAAGTTTGGCAACCTCAAACAGGCGTGAGTAACAGGACCCTCTTAGTATAAACCTCTATAATCGTATAGTCGTAGGTTGTGCTGGAGACTGACCTGACTGACCGTTGATAGTGTTGACTCATTTTCGTTAAAAGATTATAGTTTAAGTATGTGCTTCTATACAATTTATCTCTAATCTACTTATTTTCTAAGATAATGTTGAAATGCTGGAAACCAATTGATATCTTCATTCTTACAGAGCAAAAAGGACGAACAATAATTATAAAAAAAATAACAAAAGGACAAACACTGCACACAATTATTGATATTAGTATTTTATATTACGATTTTCTAAAGAATACTTAAACTTCTTAAAATTTTTTCTATATATAGGGTATATTGATTTAAACAAAATGTAATATGATCAAATATATTATTCATCACCATCCCAGTCAGATATATATATACGTAAGCGCAAATTAAGAGGGTCCTGATCAAATAAAGTGACATTCGAAAAAAAATATTGGCAAGTTATAGGGCAATAATAATATAATCGGCATTATAAGAGCAAAAAGAATTTAGAAGTGGTAAACGCATTTACTGACACACATTTTCATTCCCTTTATAGTGTCGAAATGCACGCGATTTTTGCAATATAAACGGCCATATCTTCTTTTGCGTAAATGTAGAAATAATTCTTTTTAATGAAATTATAAAGCTGAAATTAGAGATCTGAGCATAGGATTTGAATTTCAACTCGATATCTCCAAACGTTACTGATATAAAGGCTCTTGACAGATAGACAGACAACAATGTGATCTTTTAAGGGTTCCTTTTTTCCTTAAAAGGTACGGATAAATTCTATGGTTTTAAATTAACATTTCCAATGCTGAAATTTTTACACTTTATGCCTATGTCATAAGTATCTGCACATAGATCTGTTCTTATGAGGAAAAGAAAAAGGAACATATTTTTGATGTCGATATTATCTACTATTATTTACACAAGTAAAACAACAAATGAAAGAAATTACTTATTTGTGTCTTATTTTATATCCTTACATTACTTTTACATCACATTAAGCAGGCATCAGCAGCATTAAGCATATTTTATGAAAGAAACGAACTTCGAATTCTACTTATAAATATTCCCCATCTTTAAATAAACCTTGTAGGCTGGACATTGTACATTTTCAAACTAGGTCTCTGTGGCATTTTAAAATTAAAATGTAAACTTAGATATGATTTTTCAGGCTCAGATGAGAAGAAAGATCTAAACTTATGGCAAGTTATACAAGATTGAAATATCAATGAAAATAATATGTAAATTAAATACGAGACTTTCCAAGTTATTCTCATGTTTCTTCAATGTATAATAGATTTCCATATGTATAATAGATAAGGGTAATATCATACGACCATGTTACTGAAATTCCCACATCATAAAATTGGCTTACCGACGCTATAACATTGATAATTTATTTTTACGACATCGATCCCTACGTTAATAATTGAGTTGGAGTAATTTTGCTGCGTTGCAAAAAAAATGAGTCGATTATTTACTTTGTTTTTATATGTCAATATAGCGAACTGTACGCGTATAAGCGTATAAAAATTTCGACGTAGCTTGATGAGAACGTATGGCTTAGTAGCCAGAGCGCTTAGACAGTTTCCAGGAGGCGCGGGTACGAGTCCCACTACATTCAAATTTTTATACGTTAGTTAATTCAAACCATATAAAGAAGTATTTATGTATATGGTTTGAATTTCATCTCGATGTCTCCAAGCGTTCCTGGCTCTAGACAAACAGGCAGGCAGGCAGATAGACAGACAGACATAAGGCTGAACGGACAGAGACACAAGTGGTATTATAAGATCTAGAGTGGTCTTAAGCCATTTTTTAAGTTGGGCATTCGTTAATTAAACCATAATTTAATTTTAAGTGCTAATTTAATCTCTATATATAATAAGACAGTAAAAATATTTTGTCTGTACATTTAGTAATTTTGACTGAAATGGATAGAGGGACACTTAAAAAGACTAATAGAAAGCAAAAAGATTTTTTTTGAATTTCTTGTCTGTCTGTCTGTCTGTCTGTCTGTCTGTCTGTCTGTCTGTCGACATATTGTTGTCCGCATTTTTCTCTGAAACTACTGAACCGATTTACTTGAAAATTTCACCAATTGCTTTGTTTTAACTCAATTTAGGTTCTAAAGTTTGGTTCATCAAAATCGGTTCATTAAAAAAGTTATCGTCATTTGAATGAACTCAAGGCATTAGCTTGCCAGCGAATGTTATATAGAAATCGCGCTGGTATGACCCTGGCTAAAGAATGACATTCGAAACGTCTTGATTATATGACTGTTGATAAAAATATATATTTTTGAAGCACTATTATACAATATTTTATACAATAAAGTAAACAATGCCAGTCGTGGCGCAGCGGCAAGAAGTGTGACTGTAAAACCAACTGGTTGTGGGTTCGATCCCCACTCGAGGAGATGAAATATTAACTTAAATTTATATTTCCATTTCTTCGTTCTGGTGGCGAGGTTAAGCGTGGCGTTGAGTTCTGCCACTCAACAAGCAATGCCTCCAGAATTCGGCAGAAAGTGGGGAACGGAGTGTCTTAACACTAGGTTCCCTCTGCCTACCCTGCTATGTGCGGGATACAGCGTGAAGCTGATTTATTTATTTTAAGTAAACAAAATTGAATTGTTAGTAGAGATTACCTTCATAAATTGTAACAGTAAAGTTTAAATCGTAATTAATTCAACACAGAGATAAAGAACGATTTGATCTTCAAAAAAATATCAAGTAAATACATAGATTTTTTGGTTCGTTCGTTCGTTTGAAATAAATCTATATAAAAATGCCTAAAAACATCCTTTCTACGTGTACTCTGTAATAACTACATATTTACCAATTATTCATTTATCTAATAATATGTAAACAGGAGTTAATATGCAAACATTACAGTTATTTTACAAAGAATATTATGAATCCTTAACCAAATTAATAATTTTACATTTAAGACTGTTTCTGAAGCAGTACAATTATTAAGTGACATCAGCACATTTAACAGAGCTTTAAAAAGAACGTAATGTTACAAAAATATATATATATGTATATATATAATAAATAATTAGCTTTATGTATATTTTATGAATATCAAATATCGACATTGGTCATATTTTTTAGTTCGAAACAATCAAAAATTCTTACAGAAGTTACGATAATGTCGTAAAAAAATCATAATAGAATATTACAGATTAAAGTAACAAAAAATCATATTAGAAGTCATTATAGTTGTCTTTATATTATATATGTTGTTGTATGTTGTCTTTATATTTGTTTGTCATTCTATTATAGGGTGTGAGGCCAGTCGTGGCGCAGCGGCACGAGGTGTGACTGCAAAACCGACTGGTTGTGGGTTCGATCCCCACTCGAGGAGATGAAATATTTACTTAAATTTATATTTCCATTTCTTCGCTCTGATGTCGAGGTTAAGCGCGGCGTTGAGTTCTGCCACTCAACACGCAATGCCTCCAGAATTGGGCAGAAAGTGGGGAACGGAGTGTCTTAACACTAGGTTCCCTCTGCCTACCCTGCTGTGTGCGGGATACAGCGTGAAGCTGATTTATTTATTTATTTTATTTTATTATAGTTGTCAATCAATTCTGCTTAAATCAATAATCATGTATTTTAAGCGGGCGAAGCCGTGGGCGGGCCGCTAGTCTTATATAAAGTTGTTGCAGTTAAATATGTTTATTAAATATAAACTAATGTAATATCATTGGATTAACTTTATTTGTATCATTTTTGTAGTATTATTATTATTAATTTTATTAGAACAGGAAAAAAAATAATAACTCTTAATCCATAAATATTAATAAAATAAATGACTCATTAATTGTAAGCAGTACTAAGTGTTTCACGCCATCAGTTATGTCGCCACACTGTTATTATGCTTTTAATATTTTGCAAGTCGTCGTTTGGATATTCACATGTAGTAAAGTAGCCAGGTTTATTGAAATGTAAATATTTCATAATTATATATTTACATTAGAGGTCATTAAGGTCCCTTGTTACATGGGGAGCCGAAAAAAAATACTTAAATTATAAAACTGTTCAGAATATAAAGAAAAGTTTCTTAAATATATTACTAAAACGTTATTTTATAACTATATGTATAAACATATACTTTATCTTAATCTACAAGGTAGAAAGTAATATATTCAATTAAATTAAAATATTTTATTTTAGAAATCAGTACTAACTTGGGTGTTTTTTGTATATTTAATATTTTTTTTGTGTTTATAAATTTTCTATTTATGTTGTTATGTATTCGGACCAATGAAAAATAGTACTTTCTTATGATATATACTAATTATCCGAACTAATATTAATATAATTAATATTAATAATAAGGAAATAAAATAATTATCAGGTGTAAAGAGTACGGACCAAGTGTCTTATAAATCTATAAATATATAATAAATCGTCATATAAAAGTATTAAACAAACTGATAGGTGCGAGCCGGACGCGTCCACCGAAGTTTCAGTTTCAGGATTGTAAAAAAAGTGATCAAAGTGATCTTAAAAGGGTTCCATTTTTATCTTTTGAGGTACAGAACTCAAAAATTAAAATATGTTAACTGTCAACTAACCGAAGATTTAATATTTAACTTATCCACATTTTGAAATGTATTTCAAAGAACATAAACTGATATGAAGGTAAGGTATATAAAATAAAACTCAAATCTTGGAAAATTTACATTTGTCGTTTTTATTGTTCAACTGTCGGCTTATTCCGGTAAAACTCAGAAAGGATCCATCAAAAATTTATCACAATGGCCTTAAAAATCCATTGCCATCAAAGTAATCATCAGTTATAAAATTTATATTAGTAACTTTACTATCCTCGTAGCAGAGGTTCCACGGTGGAAACGACTTCAGTTTATGTCTTTGAAGCTGCTGACGACGCTTTTAATGATCCCCTCAGCTCCTTAACCGTTAATTAAGGTTATTAATCCGAAGGCACGGCTACCTTGTTTTCGCTAATTGGTAGCAATTTTATTTTAGCCAGTGAAACCCAAGCTTCTGCTCTCATAACAAAACGACGTTACGAATAAAAAATTAAACGATGTTAGGCATTTTGTAATTAGTCAGAAAAATTGTAAAGAACTTTCTGGGTTTTTGCTCTTGTGCTATAATCAATTATTGTACAAAGGTCGGCCTAGTAATAATTTTCTTTTGTTGGAATATTTTATTTTTCGTTCCGTTTTCGTCTTTTCTGCATGTTTTTTTGTTAATTAGAGATTTGTTTTAAGATTTATACATACTTTGTGAAATATACCGTTTTATATTTTAAGCAAATTATAAGCCATTTCTTTTATGATAACGATAAATTGTTATATCGTGAAGTAGATTTCGGATTTTTTTTTAGATTTTGAATGTTTGTTTTTGTTCCTAATTTTCGTTGAAAGTATTTCTTTTCATTTATTTATTTTATCCTGATAAATCCTTGATCCAGATATAAGACGTCTTATTTTAATGTAACAGTTAAGTTGACTAACCTAATTAAAAAATATGTACCAAAATTCACGCTGCTGCATTACTTAATATTTGTACAAATTTCGTGTGCAATATTTATTTACCGACTTTTAAAAAAAAGGAGGTTCTCAATTTGTCGGAATCTTTTTTATATGTGTTCTGCGATTATTTGAAGACGCCTTAACCGACTTGTATATTTTTTTTTATTTGAAAGGGTATAACTCACAGGTGGTCCCATGGTGACAATGTCAAGATCTAATGATGAAATCCTGGAGAAAACAAGGGAACTATTTAAATGTTATAGGCACACTTACAAGGATTTGAGTATTTTTTGTAAAGACTCGTGTGTTTACTTTCGGAAATTACAATTTGATGACGTGTAGCCGATGATGAAGACCATAGATGGCCTAAGTAGTTGTACTACTATTGCTGTAATAGTTACAAGGAATACACACTTCGTTAAAACTTTTCGCCAGAAATGAGATTCCTCAGTCTTTGCATTTCTTTTTAACCAACTTCAAAAAAGAAGTTGTTCTCATTTTTAACCGATTTTAAAAAAGGGAAAGGTTCCCAATTCGCCCAATATTTTTTATGTACGTTCTTGTCAATATGCCCAATTAAGATTGAAGCTACTATGTAATAGACCACTATGTAATAGACCACTATGTACTCGGTCGAGAATTGACGTTTTACTAATTTACAATTAAATGAGTCAGAAAATAAACAATTGCCACAAAAGTATATTAAAGATTTTTATTGGTTATTTTTTGCTTATCTTTACTTAGGTATTTAAAAATAAACACAAAAACCATAAGAATAACCTTACTTACTCTAACAAAGCAAAAGTTAAGAAATTTGTTTTTGTCTTTTATTTGCTACAAAATATAACATTTCATAGCAAATAAAAGTCATGGCAAAGCAAGTAAAATATAAAGTAAATGAAAACAAATTAATTATAAGTAAATCCATTCGTAGTTCCTCAAGGAACTTTATATAAAAACCTCATTTAGTGTTGTTCGTAGACGCTAGGAAAGTTTGCCGTAGTTGGATACACCTTTAGCCAACTTAAATGCAAACTTTTAAGAATTCATCAATTTATAAAGGAGTGTACGGGAGAGGGAGAGAGATCGCGAGATAATGGAATTATTTTTTCCCAGCATCCGACGAGGCGGGGGTCGTTATTCAATTACAAGGGAGCGAAAATGCGGCGCTGTGTTTACCTGTGTTGCTGCGGGCCGTTCAACCGAATCTTTTTTTCATAATTACCTACACGAATTTACTTTAAAAAGAAATTTTGAGACGCGAAAAGCGGAATTGATGAGTCCGAACGCGAAAATCCGATTTAGTTCGAGAGGAAATGTTTGTATTTTGAAGCGTGTTTGCTATATTCTGGGATATCGGTAACCATTTTTGTCATTTATTCGCAATAATCCAATATTGAGGCGGCTGCGCGTGATCTCATTGACACTAAGCTGGGCCACGGCTGCCGATCCATTATTCATACTGTCCAACGAGGATAATACTTGATTTGCTTTTGAAATTTCTCAATATACGTGAAATTCTGCACTGTTTAGATATTTGTTTCGTGTGTTACGTGAAACTTTAGGACTTTGAAATTTTATGTTTTCACATATTTAGAATTTGGATTAACTCAAATGTAATTGTGTTTCTATATAAAAAATAAGTAAGTATTTATTTTTCCGATCTCCGTGTCCTTGTGCCGAACACATATCCAGAGGCAACTCATTTTAGATAAGGAAAAAACCTTCTTGCCATATCGTGTTGAGTTTCTTTACGAATGTAAAGTGGATGTCTTGTAAAAATATCAATCTATAGTAAGGATACCATTTATTGTTCATGTTAGTGATACTGATAATGTACTTAAATTAACCTAATCTGAGAAAAAAATTGTATACAAAATTTGCATACTCTAATTGAGCCTTTTTTTTTTCTTCACTCGGCACCAAGACAAAAGCCCGGAAACGTCTTGAAAAAATTGGCGGAAAGTGGGGAACGGAGTGTCTTAACAATAGGTTCCCTCTGCCTACCCTACTGTCTGCGGGATACAGTGTGAAGCTGCAGTGTATATTAAATTCACTAATATTTTTATCAGCGTCGTCGGCAACTCTATATTTAGCTTAAACAACCAATAACGTTTATACCCTATAAAAGGAACGTAGAAATGAGGTTGTTTATCGTATTTGCGAACAGGTGCCAACACGGTCGGAGGTAAGTCTATAGCGGTTTTAGGTCACACGCAAATAACACTAATGGAATTTCCCGTTTCAGTATTCGCTTTATTCTATAGCGCCGCTTGAGTGCTAAGTGTATCGCTTGCTGCCAAGTATGTTAAACTTGTATTTATCTGGTGTTTTGGTTGCGTAATCCTTTGGATGGTTTTATTTTGAGAATTGATGTTTTTAAGGTGCAAATGGGACGTATCTTGAGATTGTTTTAAGCACGAGGTTGTATTGAGCTAAAAGTGTTTATGTCATTTGTTTTTCTTTTCCAGCTTCACGCTGCATCCCGCATGGGTACGCAGATGGAGCCTAGTGTTAAGATTCTACCAAATTCTGGAGGTATTGCCTGTTAAGTGGCGGAACTCAACGCCGCATTTTATCTCGACACTAGAGCGACGAAATGAAAATATAAATTAAAATAAATATATCATTTCCTCTAGTGGGGATCGAACCCACAACCAGTCGATTTTGCAATCATACTTTGTGCACCTGCGCCACGACTGGCCTCTGGTTTATGATAATATATAGCGTGCAACTGTTACTGTTACATAACGTCTCAGATGTTGAATAAAGTTCAGCAGGAAATACAGCTAACGCGTATAAATATAATAAAAAAGTTCTAACAAATATTGCTGATAATACTTAAGTTTTAAGGAAAATATTATTATTTACTCTATGCAATAATAGAATATGTCGCCTTTTGCACTGCATTTTTTAGTTTATTTGACCCTCATGCTTTATACGTGAGCTCGTCTATCCTCGATACTGTGTTCTGATAAATCAACCAATGTCATATTCACCTTTTTTACTTTACGCTGTATCCCACATAGAGCAGGGTATGCAGAGGATATCTGATAGCCTAGTGTTAAGACACTCCTTTTCTATTACACTTTCCAGTTTCCGCCAAATCTGGAGGCATTGCATGAGTGGTAGAACTCAATTTGTGAAATAATAAATGAATTAAAAAAAAAAAAAAATAGATTTCTGTTCCGTACGATTTTAAGTTTGTTCTACTTGAAAAAAAAAAACAAAGTTTGAATGTGACTTTTTTATATTTTATATTGATAAGGTATCGTAGCATGTTGCCTAATCCAAAAAACGCCGCATAATAGTTTCTCTGAGCAATTGGGTTTCACGATTAGAATTAATTTTATACCTACTTTAATCCAGATTAAAAAGTAAATTTATGAGGTATATAGATTTATAATGTTCTTATAATATAATGTGTTGCGTGTAGTTTCGTGTAATGTTTTTATATCCATTTAGTTTGTGTTTTTTAATATTTGGTATTTGAGCTATAATTTAAAGTTGTAAAAAGTATTCGGCGTGCCTCCATAATTCGAAGGAAGGTACGGAAAGGAAGTGTCTTAATGTGTTCGGAGTGTCTTAACTCTAGGTTCCCAGGTTCCCTCAGTCAACTCTGGATACAGTGTGAAGCTAAAAAAAATAGATTGAGTTCAAATTTTTTATTTAAATTTATTGTCCTTTATTGTCTTTCTATGCTTCAATTTCAGTAAACATATGACATCCGTCGACTCTGTCAGACGTGGTTGACTGTGAAAAATACATATCGATTATTCGGCCAGCAGTAGGTACTTGTTGCTTCCGTCTATAAAATGTCGCTCCCAGTGCCAATGCAACTACTCACTGCCGAGCTGTTACGTTATATAAGATTATGGATTTTTTATTTTGTATTTGAGATTTCCGACTATAACGTTGTAAGCTATTGAGTTACTTATCTTGTACCATTTATTATAGTATTTTCCTATACCTATTGGTTTAATTATAGTATTAATATTGATCTCTTTTACTACATTCAGTGTCTTTATTTCAAGTGAAAACAGAGAGCAAAGTGTTTTAAAATTATTTTTTCTATCTCACCTTTTGTATATACGGTATACGGCTTGATTTTTTCCTTATTTGCGTTCTTTCAGCTCTTTCTTGACTTAGCGGACATTTAAATGGTTGGTGATTATTATGTAAGCAAACTGAAGATTTTTTTAAAAAATCAGCTTCACGCTATATCCCGCACACAGCAGGGTAGGCAGAGGGAACTTAGTAGACACTCCGTTTCCCACTTTCTGCCAAAGTCTAGAGGCATTGCGTGTTGAGTGGCAGAACTCGCCGCGCTTTGCCTCGACACCAGAGCGAAGAAATGGAAATATAAATTTAAGTAAATATTTTATCTCCTCGAGTGGATATCGAACCCACAACCAGTCGATTCACAGTCACACTTTGTGCCCCTGCGCCACGACTGGCCTCAATTTATTTAAGAACGTTATTAATAAAATTCCATTAGTATTTTCACTCCACAGTTCGAGCCATCAGTTTGTTGTAACGACATTTAAGCCGTGGAAAGTTGGCCCGGCGCGACTTTGCGGCGAAGTCGCGTGCAAAAACAGTCCAACTTGTTTTCACCGACATTTCTACATTCGCTATTTTCAAGTGCCAAACAATTTGCAGCTAAGCGAGTATGTTTTTGGTAAATATTTGGACTAGTATATGGATGTTTTTAATTCATTTTAGGTGTTGTATTTTAGGAAGAGGAACGGGCGTTCGGCCCATGTCGAATTTGCTACATCTCTAGGGCTTTCTGGTATATTGAGGTACATAACAGATGTAAATGTATGTAATATGCAAATAACTTTTTTAAAAAAACTATGCAGTCGTGGCGCAGGAGCAACATTGTGTGAGTGTAAACGCGACTGATTGTGGGTTCGATCCCCATCCTCTAGAATTCGGCGGAAAATGAAGATCGGAGTGTCTTAACACTAGGTAGCTCTACCCTGCTGTGTGCGGGATACGATACAAATAATATTCATTTTCATAGTACTTTTTTACATATTCATGTATTACCTCCATTTGTTAGAGCAGACTGCAGACAGCAGATTTATTTTAGCTTCAAGTAGTATTGTGTTTACATAGAAGAATAGGCAGAGGAAACCTATAGGAGTAGTAAAAAACTCCGTTTCCCATTTTCCACCTAATTTTCGAGTCGTTGTGAGTAGTGGAACTCAACATCGCAGCATTGTATTGTTATCAGAGAGAGGGGAAGATAATATTTAATACCACCGCTGACATCGAAAGCACAATCGTCGCCTTTATACAATTGACGATAAGCCGACTTCGAGATTCTTTTTTTGAGTAATTTAATGTGCTACATACAAAAATAAATTTAACTATCCATTCATTTGTTCAGATAGTGATAAGACGCTATATTTTCATAGTGATGTTTAATTCAAAAATATAAAAAAAAAATAGATTATATGTAAACTTTGCAAAGTATTAAATCAAACACGACTGCGGGAAAAGAAATAATATATGGAGATACATACGTACTGCGTATGTACTTTCAGTATAGGGCTTTGCTTGGGTTCACGCGGTACGAAGCAACGAGAACATTGAGTTGTTTTTCTCATTTTCCTTTTTATTTTGTTATATTATATACACTTAGAAAAAACAAACTCACAAAGGTAGACGGTATTTTTTAAATTAAATATCATATCTTGGTTCAATAATGTGAGACGAGGAATCTAATATCACGTTAGGTCTTGCTTAACGTCGCACTGCATAAATTTTACATAGTGTTAATTTTTTAGCTCCTCGCTGTGACGAACCACGTGTTAAGATACTCCGTTCCCCCCTCGCTGCAATATCTACTAGGCATAAGATGTTGTTGATTTATTTATTTATTTGATTTGGTTTGCATTTACATTTTTAAATGAGTAATTTTACAAGCACAATATAATATCAATAATGTATAGCCGTTTGAAAGCAAACACTGCATGCGTATGAAGCTGTCTCACGAGGGCCTCACAATAATTTCTTCGCTCTGGTGTCGAAGCAAAGTGCGGCGTTGAGTTTCGCCTCTCAACACGCAAACAGAGATCGCTGGAAAAGGGGATCCCTCTGTCTAACCCTGCTATGTGCGGGATACAGAGTGAACCTAAAAAAGAAAACCTATATTTATATTTACTAAAAGCTGTACAATTTCGCTAAACTTATACAAAATTCTAATAAAAAAATCGAATAATGAAATCATTGGTTCAAGAAATAAATGGCTATGCATGATAAAATTAGAAAGAGCGCGCCTACTAATGAACTTTGTTCATAATTAAGCTAAATCCCTTTCGAATAAAATCGCTTTATAGGAACGACAATGGTATTACCGTTCAATTACGAAGCAGTGTTGCTGTTTAATTGTAAGAGAAAACTTTGCTAAATTACATTCTATTTTATATTAAATGAGTGCTTATTTTTTATAATAACTTCTTTTGTTCGTCCTTTGTTTATTATTATTTTTGAAAGTGTTAGTTGAACACAAATTTGTTTATGTCAAAACAGTCGTGGCTCAAAGTGTGACTGTAAACGGACTGATTTTGGGTTCGATTCACACCAGAGGAAGTGAAATATTTAATATATTAAATATTTCACTTCCTCGTGAAATTTCGCCTCGTGTCGAGGAAAAGTGCGACGTTGAGTTCCACCAACACGCATTGCCTAAAGAATTCAGCGCAAAATTGTAACAATATATACCTGGAATATAAGTAAGTTGTAAAATAAATAAATAAAAAACAAATATTAATAAAATATTCATGGCAATATACATAAGTGACATAGTTCATTATGAATAATACAATCTACTTATTTTTAATCTTGACTAGTTCATGTATTGGCGTCCCGAGGGTCGCAATCGTCATCTCACCTGTATAGTGGGCAATAAACGGAAGGCAGCGGTCCGGTCAAACTGTCAAGTACTACGGTACTAATATATATTATACACATAAAGACTCGTACCAAATACATAATAAATATAGTATAATAATTCAAAGCCTATGATGGCACGATCTTATAGGATTGAATTTCTTATAAAGGCAATATATGTGTAGGGGCGACACTTATTGTGGATCAAAGTGATCTTTGACTAATATTATAATATTGAGTGTTGCTTGACTTCGCGGAGGCTGACGTGATGGGTTTATGCGAACTGTTACAGCGACATTAACTATGTTGTGGCTGATGCCGTCTCGCAGTACGCTCGCGATACGTAAGCTATGAAATTTTGTATACCACTTCTACGACTTGGTATACTATTGGTGTGATGCTATTTTATGTCCCAGTTCCATAGTAAGTAGTAGTGTTTGTTGTGTGTTATGTTCAATGGATAGTAGTACTTACACGAATTACTTAATGTATGTACTAGAAGGCCTATAAAATCTACTGAAATTAGTTATTTTTATACATATTGTACATGAATATGATGTCAAGCCAGTCGTGGCGCAGCGGCAGGAAGTGTGACTGTAAAACCGACTGGTTGTGGGTTCGATCCCCACTCGGGGAGATGAAATATTTACTTAAATTTATATTTCCATTTCTTCGCTCTGGTGTCGAGGCTAAGCGCGGCGTTGAGTTCTGCCACTCAACACGCAACGCCTCCAGAATTCGGCAGAAAGTAGGGAACGGAGTGTCTTCACACTAGGTTCCCTCTGCCTACCCTGCTGTGTGCGGGATACAGCGTGAAGCTGATTTTTGTACATGAATATATTTTGGTATTACTATCTTACCCAGAGTTAATTATTATTGAATGTAGTAAGTGTAATATATGTATACATTAAAAATATATTTTGTTAATGTATAAGTAAGAAAACTGTTTTCGAACACTATCTACCCACAAGCTTCATTATTTATCTAGAATCGAGTCTTCGATTAAATAAAAAAAAAATCTTAATTAATTGCTTAAAAGGTACACTTGCATATATTTTTTCTACAAAAAACAAAATAATATATCAAACAAAAAGCTTAAAAATAGTTACCAAAACGAAAGCCCACCAGATAGGTAAGCTGGTTACGACAAATCGTTAAAATTTTTAATCCCTCCCTATATAAATCTGATTGAAACGCATCGACACACGGATCGTTACACTGAAACAACTAGCTGGGAAATATTTGGTCCTCTGTTACATATGTATGTATGTACGTCCGGGTATTTTTGATCCTCAAAATCATTTATTTGGCCAGTTTCGCGTTTGGGATGCTGTATTTATTTATTTCGCACACAATAAGGCTTTGGTGGGCTTTAAATGTAGTATTCTCTATAGATTATTTTAACAACAATTGATTATTTTTATAGGGTTAGTTATCGTATGTTTAATTAAGTTATCTAGTTGAGAGATTTTTTAAAATGGATTTCATTTATTAATACTAAATTATTGTGATATTCCTCGTGGCGTATTTGACTGTATGAACTGGTTTAGGAATTAAAATGCTGTTCTGAAAATGTTTATATTTTTAGCGATAAAAGCTTGCAATATAATATGCTGTAGCCTTAGATTCAATATACAAAATGCATTAGGCATCCTGTAAGCATGAGGCCAGTCGAGGCGCAGGGGCACAAAGTGTAACTGTAAAATCGACTGGTTGTGGGTTCGATGCTCACTCGAGGAAATGAAATATTTATTTACATTTATTATTTCATTTCCTCGCTCTGGTGTCGAGGGATAAGCGCGGCGTTGAGTTCCGCCACTCAGGTTCCCTCTGCCTACCCTGCTATGTGCGGGATACAACGTGAAGGTGAAAAAAAAATCATGTAAGCATAGCGTATGAATTCTGAGTAACAGAAATAACGTGACTAAGAAGTGATTATTAATTAATGGAATACTAGGACCATTATTAACAGAATTGGAAATAAAAAAAATATTTTAAAGTTAGATTATGAATTATGATGAAAATATATTTTTAGGGTTTCATACCTCAAAAGGTAAAAACGGAACGCTTATAGAATCATTTTGTTGTCCGTATGTCCATATTGCGTGAAGGTAGGTAGCAAGCTGAAATGAATAACAAATACTTAGGTTTATGGTTTTTTGAATCTAAGTCGACGTACCATATGAGCATTTTTGCATCGATTTTGTTGCAAGAAATTCGCCGCGTCATCAAAACCTATGGGGTGGACTACGTGGTACATTTATGAAATTTGGCATGAAGTGATAACTTATAATACAAAAAATAGGAAAAAATCCTAAAAGTGAAAATTAATAGGTAAAGAAATAGTTACAAACTTATATTTGTAGTTCGTTTCATACAAAATAAGTGCATATGCCCGCTCGACTTCTGTTTGTCAACTTTTTTAATTTGTGATTAAGGGAACGGAGTGTCTTAACACTAGGTTCCCTCTGCCTACCCTGCTGTGTGCGGGATAGAGCGTGAAGCTGATTTTTTTAATATAATATATATAACTCATTATTGCAGCTTGTAAATAAGTAAAATTGTAAACAGATTTTATCTCTCGATGCAGAAGACGTTCAATAAGGTCGGTGTCTTTGGGTTTCCGCTGCAGACAGTGCGACTGGGGGACGGCGTCTCATTAGAGCGAAAGTAATTTATTGGAGTATCCAACAAATGTACATAAAAACTGAAATGCAAAACATCTTATTCAGTAAAGTAAAAAGTTTTGACTCATATCAACAACTGTTTGTAATAAGTTATTTATTATATTTCTTTACTAAAATTTTTGTTATTACTAAGAAATATTTTGAATTACATAAAGTGGTTGAAACTGATCTTATTTTTACCCGACTTCTGTGAAAGGAAGAGGTTCTCAAGTTGACTATATTTTTTTAACTTCATAAACTACTGTTTTGACTAGAATAATATTTTAATCTTACATATCATATTTTTTTCTACTGTGTATTCTTACAAATAATTTTACATTACATATTATTTTTGTAATAATATTTTGTTTAAGAATATTATTTATGCTATATTTTATATATTATGCAAATTATTATAGTTATAAATATTATTTTTATTTGTTTCCAAAATAGCAACACAGACAGCCAATAATTCAACAATACCATTAAAAAAAACCTATAATAAAGTCATTACTTAAAAAAAAAAAAATATTAGTTGACATTTTTAACTAAATATTGTGCAGAATGTTGATATAAGACCATTGACTTGAACGATCAGGATAAGTGTGTCAACAAATTGCGCATTTCATCGTCTCGATGGGTGGCATTATTCGTGTTCATTCTATCTGTTTCCGCTACATCAAGTTCAGCTATATCGCTTTGTTTCTTACTGATGAGAACTTTGTATGGAACATACTTGGTTAACATAGGTCAGGATAGTTTCACGCTGTATCCCGCACACAGTACAATAAGCAGATAATTTAGTGTTAAGACACTTCGTTCTCCATTTTCCGCCAAATTCTGGAGGCATTCAATTAAATAATATTTTTTTGAAAATAAAATAATATACGTTAAATATAAACACTAATATAAATGAAAATTAAAATAATATTTAAATCAAATCAAAATTAAATAAACCTTATTACCAATGATATTGCACAATGTATGATATTAGTCTCTTTTCTTTCTATCTCACATATTCCAAATAAGGTATAAATTAGAACGTTCACCTTTTCACATCGTTCACCTTTTCATAAAAAGACTACACCGCACTTTGTCTGGACCACACAGGAACCAGCATTAATAAGTCAAACAGTGAAACCTTAACAATTTTAAGCGAAAGCTCGAATTTTATTTTCATATTCAACAAGTAAAATTATTTTATGTAACTAAAATGAATATACCTTTTAGTGTAGAGGTGAGGCCTTGTTACTAAGTTAGGTTAGGTAGTCTGATCCACGCAAGGCTCGAGTAACGCAGGGAACGCCCTTACCGCCGACATTCAGTTTTCTCAGGAACAAACCTTATTCACTACCCAACTGGTGTCGCTGAAAAGGTCAATATGTACAACAGCATTTATCTCAAGTTCGAAACAAAAACATTCTGCCCATTCTAGTCCTTCGGAGTTAAGTGGTGGAATAAAAGCTTGTCGCGCTTTGTCTACCAGAGCCAGAAAATTAAAAACAAAAATTAAACAAGTATTTTCCTGAGTGAGAAACGAACATTCATCTAATGTACACTTAATCTTTTCCACTGCGCCGATATGGTCAACTGATTGACGTACGATTGGGTAACCTGCATCCATTAAGCAAATTTCATGAGAATTAAGAAGTGTTTACAGAAATGAAAATCTACAAAAAAAAAAGAATGAAAACAGTCAAACAATTTTATTTATTTTGCCGGAATAAGTTTAGCGCTTAACAAACAAACTAACTTTTCGCTTAAAATCACAAAATGCTAAAATGCTGAAACTATTTTAAAAATGTAATTATGTGATTAAAAACTAAAATTTCCGCGTTTGCCTGGCAAAGTTGCTCTTTGTAATACGATGCTGGAATAATTTTATTTCATCTTTCGACTTTTTCAATTTACACCAATTAGTGAAAACACGTGGCTTATTATCTTAAGATTAACGTTAATTAAGATCCTAGCGAAGGCTCAAAGTGAATGCTCGCTTCAAACATTGCTACTTAATTAGAGCCCATAGCGGTTTGAGCTAAAATTTATATTTATAAAGTAGTAAAATTTATTACTGTGGTTTACCCCTTTTTAACATTTTTTTAAATTTTCTTGACAGCGCTATAAATTTATTTGGTTTGCTTCGCAGATGCTATTTAGAAGCTGGAACAAAGCATTTTTGCCTCTTTGCTTCGGGCTTTTTAAAAATATATTCATACTGTATTTAAATATCGTGTTAATTGTATAGTTGACAATGTTTTATTCATTTTAAAAAAAATATATGCTTATGTATAAAGTAAACCAAAGCTTACAATTATCTTTTTTCATGAAATTTGTACAATAACCTGTTAAGGTGTTTTATTTTCATCAATGAAAACGATAAAATTCTGATGCGATAGAGTGTCGTATTACTAGAAATGATTATATTTAATTTATTTTTATTTGTCCGCTCTGGTACACCTGGCACGAAGCGTAAGATTGAGTTCGCCACTCAACACATATTATCTTGAAAATTCGACGGAAAGTAGAGAGCGGAATGCCTAGACACTAGGTCTACGCAAGCACTCAAATTTTATTCAAATCAATTTTATTAAAGGAAATTTGATTAATAAAAACATTTCCTTTCGTTTCGAATTTAAAATCAATCAAATAAGTCCATATTGTCGATAATAGATTTAAAAGATAATATAAAATCGAGAGTACGTACAACAGCATTACCGATAAGTCCGACCACGCCGCCACCGCGCCAGTTGTCAGTCGCTCGGAATAAACTGATTACAGGCGTAATTTCCTCTCGTTGACAATTCCTCATTTATCACGATAGGTTTAATACATTTTAACTGATGTTTGATTCGGAGTTGTTTGGTTACAGTATGTAATCTTCTCCTTTTCCTATTAATATTATAAATGTTAAAGTTTGTGGGAATGGTAGTGGCGCAGGGGCACAAGGTGCGTCTGTAAAATCGATTCCCGCTCGAGGAAATAAAATATTTACTTAAATTTATATTTTCATTTCTTCGCTCTGGAGTCGAGACAAAAGCGCGGCGTTGAGTTTCACCACTCAACACGCAATGCCTCCAATATTCGGCGGAAAGTGGGGAACGGAGTGTCTTGACACTAGGTTCCATCTATCCATGCTGTGTGCGGGATACAGCGAGAAGCTGATTTGATTTGATAATACAAATACTACACCCAGTTTGTTGTGCAATGATTATTAAATTGAACAGTTTTTTATAAAAATTTTTCAATAAAATCAATTAAATTAGTTTCAGATACTGATAGAGTCAGCTAGTTTCTATTTTAAAGTTTATAAGTAGCCTTACATGTTGGGATTTTTGTGAACAAAACGAATGTGTCCCGAGATCCATTAGGCTTTTAACTTCTGTGAAATAGTACTTTTAATGAATTAATGCATTGGTTCAGCTCCATAGTACGCAGATTAAAAACATTTCCAAACCCTCGTATCTTCAGTTGACAGGTAAATGTTTTATTTGATTCAGAAATAATTTATATATTTTTTTGCCTTATAAGTAAAAAAATCAGCTTCACGCTGTATCCCGCACACAGCAGGGTAGGCAGAGGGAACCTAGTGTAAAACACTCCGTTCCCCACTTCCTGCCGAATTCTGGAGGCATTGCGTGTTGCAGAACTCAACCCCGCGCTTTGCCTTGACACCAGAGCGAAGAAATCAAAATATAAAATTAAGTAAATATTTCATCTCTCTCTCGAGTGTGGATCGAACCCACAACCAGTACTCACACTTTGTACCGCTGCGCCACGACTGACCTCAACAAGTTGATGCAAAATATATATAGATATATTATTTCTTATTTAACTTGTCACTAGACACCTAGCACAAATCTATATTGTGGCACCTATGTGCCTGAGTACATAAGGTTATTAATGTAAAATTGTATACTTCTATATACTGCTAGGACGGCATAATTAAGTTTTTTTTTCAGCTTTACACTGTTTCCCACGAGTAGCCGGGTAGACAAGTGGAACCCAATGTTAAAACACTCCATTCCCCACTTTTAGTCGTGTTCTGGAGGCATTGTGTGTTGAGTAGCAGAACTCAATGCACACCAGAGCAAATGAAAATATTAAATATTTCATTTCCTCGAGTGGAAATCGAATCTACAACTTGTTACGTTTACAGTCACACGCTTGTTCCCCTGCGCCTGCGCTGCACGGGGGTTGTACATTCAGTCTTGGCTCTGGTGTGGGTCGGAGCACTACTCGTGCTGCACCACTGGTTAACAATTAATTATTTGATTAATAAATTGTTATTTTAATTATAAATGTGGTTAAGACCTATAATTATCATTATCTACGTGATATGATAATTATAGGTCTTAACCACATTTATATATTTATAATTATCTATTTATATATTTATAATTATCTACGTGAAGTCTTGGCTCTGGTGTGGTTCAGAGTACTACTCGTACTCTGCCACATAACCTCAACTATTCGGGTAATTGATTATTTAGTTAATCAATTATTATCGCAGTTATGAATGTGGTTAACACCTATTTGTAATTGCTTACTTCAGAAATCATTCAGTTATTTATGCCTTCCTACTATTTGAAACTACCTTGCTAAAAGTATTTATGTTAAAATTGCTTTTTGTACATATGTCATGTGTTCACATGGGTGAGTAGAACAAAACTACTAAAATCCATGTAACTGATTAATAAAAGTAGTTTTATTTAATATTAACACAATATTTATTTATAGTGGCAACAACATGTCAATAAATACAAAATACATACATTTCGTAAAGAATTACGAATATCACTCACGTAAGAGCCAATGTTATGAATTACCTAAACCTTAAAAAAAAAAAATAATATAATTAAATTAAAAAAATTAAAAAAAATAAATAAATAAAAAAAATAAAAAAAAAATTATTTATTTATTTATAACACGTTATTTATTTATAACACGTTATTTATTTATAACACGTTATTTATTTATAACACGTAATATTATTTATAACACGTTATATTATTTATAACACGTTATTTATTTATAACACGTTATTTATTTATAACACGTTATTTACTTATAACACGTTATTTATTTATAACACGTTATTTATTTATAACACGTTATTTATTTATAACACGTTATTTATTTATAACACGTTATATTATTTATAACACGTTATATTATTTATAACACGTTATTTATTTATAACACGTTATTTATTTATAACACGTTATTTACTTATAACACGTTATTTACTTATAACACGTTATTTATTTATAACACGTTATATTATTTATAACACGTTATATTATTTTATATATTATAAATAATAATAATAAAAAAAGAAAATTTTACGTTTTTTTAAAAAAAATAAAATAAATATTTATAATAATAATATAAGTCCGTAGAGTCCGTAGAGTCCGTAGAGTCCGTAGAGTCCGTAGAGTCCGTAGAGTCCGTAGAGTCCGTAGAGTCCGTAGAGTCCGTAGAGTCCGTAGAGTCCGGAAAGTCCGGAGAGTCCCGAGAGTCCCGAGAGTCCAGAGAGTTCGGAGAGTTCGGAGAGTCCGGAGAGTCCGGAGAGTCCGGAGAATCCGGAGAGACCGGAGTGTCCGGAGAGTCTGGAGATTCAGGAGAGTCCGGAGAGTCCGGAGAGTCCGGAGGGCCCGGAGAGTCCGGAGAGTCCGGAGTGCCGGGAGTGTCGGGAGAGTCGGGAGAGTCGGAAGAGTCGTGAGAGTCGGGAGAGTCGGGAGAGTCGGGAGTGTCGGGAGAGCCGGGAGAGTCCGGAGAGTCCGGAGAGTCTGGAGAGTCCAGAGTGTCCGGAGTGTCGGGAGAGTCGGGAGAGTCGGGAGAGTCGGGAGAGTCGGGAGAGTCGGGAGAGTCGGGAGAGTCCGGAGAGTCGGGAGAGTCGGGAGAGTCGGGAGAGTGGGGAGAGTCGGAAGGGTCGTGAGAGTAGGGAGAGTCCGGAGAGTCTGGAGAGTCGGGAGAGTCGGGAGAGTCGGGAGAGTCGGGAGAGTCGGGAGAGTCGGGAGAGTCGGGAGAATCGGGAGAGTCGGGAGAGTAGGGAGAGTCGGGAGAGACGGGAGAGTCCGGAGAGTCCGGAGAGTCGGGAGAGTCGGGAGAGTCGGGAGAGTTTTTAATAAAAAATATAATTGTTTTTATTCTGCTAAAATTTCTTTATACTCCATGAACTATTACTCTGGTAATATGTTTTTCCAATTTCTGTCACGTAGTTATATATACTCTACCTAACGGTGATCCGCATCAAAATCCGTTGGGTGGTTTTGAAGAAGAAGAGTTAGAAAGGCCAGACAGAGGCGGAAGGCGTTCTTATTTTATAATATATAGAGATAAGACAATGTTTTATTCTATCACTAATACAGGTGGCAGATTTCTTATGATTTATAATCTATAGAGAAACTACACACTCTTTTTATGCTTTCACAATAATACATATATTTTGAGATGTCCCTCTGCCCTTCGATGGCGGCTCTGTTCTTGCACATTTTCCTTTGAAAATTAGTGGCATAACTGTAACAGTTACACATGGTATCGTAAACTTTTTTGTAGATATTGGATGTCTTCTATTAAAATTTTAGTAAATTACTTTGCCCTATTGTCAATAACTTACACAGCGTACGCGATATAAGGTTTTTTTGGTATTTTTTTATACGTTAATCGCCCAATTGTAAAAGAATTTTCCAAATCGGCCCCGTAGTTTCAGGGCCTATTCAATTCAAATAAAGAAACAAAACACCTAATCGGTTGTAAACGGTTGTATAAAAATGTAGTTATATTGTCATATCATATGTCCAACTACTATATAGTTGGACATATGATATCGCGGACTTTTTTATAGATATTGATGCGTTCTATAATACTGTAGAACATTATTTTGTTCTATCATCAATAGTTTTCGCAGCGCACGCGATGATAAAAATTTTTAGATCAATTTCTTCACACCTTGGGTTACATTATTGCATTTTTCTTAGGGATCCCTATTTTTTTTGAAAATGTAATATAGCCTTTATGGGACGGTGAAGATGCAGCTTTCTAATAGCGAAAGAATTTTTGAAATTGGTCCGGTAGTCGTCGTGTGAAAACAATACAAACATACATACATACATACAAAAATACAAATCTTACCTCTTTATAATATTAAGTATAGATAACAACTACAACTACAAATAAATCCTAGAATATCTAAATTTGATACACAAATTATGGCTATTAATCTAGCCGAGTAGACCCGAATAAGCGTAAGTGGGTTCGAATCCCTTTCAATTATGTGGTCACGTATGTAATTCGACTAATGACACCATTCCGTGACTCCTATCCCATTTTAATGTGCCATTTGCAACGTTCCAAGGTGTTAAATGAAAGTTTCGTGCCACAGTAGATATCATCTAGTACTATATTTGGATTAGCTTTTAACGACATTCGTAATCGCGGCTCTAATAAACTTGGTTTAATATAGCTGTTTAGTTTGCTTTCATTTATTTTTTTTTGCTTTCCGTGCTTTTGTGTTTTCGTTGATTTCATGTTTGAGGTTTTTCCAGTAAGGGTAGATTAGGTTTTGAATTAAAAATTGTATTTTTATACATATGGCGTCAAGTCCTTAACAAAAAGCTATAATATAAATAAGTTTAACGTTAGATTAGTATCAAATTTTCTTTTAACTTGTGTTTCAAGTAGTATTTGGTGTATTTAATAATAAGGTACAATTAACAGACATACAGATAAAGCCTATTTTTAAATATCAGTAGTGAAAAATTTTATGCAAAAAATTGTCCCAAGAAACAACTATATTTCACCGTATAATACAGGTTATCTATATCTTCATGTATCTAATACAGAAATTTCCATCTAAAGGGGAATCTGAGTTCAGATACACCCCTTCTACACAGTCACCTTTGACGGTATAGTTTAAATATTTGACTGCAATGTATGCACAGATGATGTTTGATGGCATATGAGTTTTAAGGGCGCGATGGAACAGGTGCATGCTAAAAATAGTAAGAGCTAGTAGTACATCTTTTACAATTCTGTTATTAACATGCTTTTTTGATGTCGACCTGTAAATATATAGTAAAATTTAAGAAGCGTAACTTCACGTACTGCTTCTTTAATCATAATTCTTTAATCATCATAAAATTGGGCAATTATGCGAAGATTTGTAGTGAATACAATAATGTTATATCTTCTACCTTGTCTGGATGGAGTCTAAAGGTGGAAGAAGAAACCCTGGGATGGTTTTTGGTAAAACCATAGAATGTGGGCACGTTTGATTCTTGAAATATTCTGTTAATTTGTTTTGGTAACGGGGATCTCACAATTGAACTGGAAGGTGGTTGATGGAGTCCTAAGGATTTTAGTTTTATAATTTTTTATATTTTTTTCTCTAAACAAAATATTACATTAAGCACTCGTTCAATTTAATTTATTTATCAGTTATAATCAATAAACTGCTATATCAAAAGATAAAAAAAAATATTACCACAACTTTCATAACGAAAAAAAAACTTCAACAAAATAAAAACGACAAAACGGAAATTCAATAGGCGGAGAAACGGATGTCATCCTCAAATAAAATAAGATACCGTGATCGCAGACGGAGTTGTTAAACAAGTTGGACAGTCGCCGAATATTGAGTTAGCTAAATCGATAGCTAACCGCACAGAACGGGACAATTAACTAAGTTTAGAACACCGAGTTTGGCTAAGACTCGGCTGGCTCTAGACTATATTGTATTCTCGTGTTATGTCCTAATTAATTTAATACTGTAAGATGGTAATTTTGCTTTCGGTTGTCTCCACTGACGTTATACAATTTGCGTTTTGCTATTTAAATGTTCATTTTATTACTGCACACAACAGGGTAAGCAGGAAACCTAGTGTTAAGACACTCCGTTTCGCATTCTCCGTGGAACTCTGGAGACATTTCGTGTTGAAATGTTCATTAAATGGTGCTAATTTTTTGTTATATTTATGTAATTTCTGTATCAACTTTATGAATAAAAAAAGGAAAAGTTACTTACTATATAAATTAGAAATATAAGAGAAGGGCAAACTAAAATATTTTTAACTACTTCCAATTAAGGTAGCAGTATTTCACTATGCTTAAAACGTTTAAACTTAATACATTTAGAAACGAAATTGCATCGCTCCAAAACTAGATTACTAGACTTAATAAAATCGACTAGCTTAAGCCTGTTGTTAATTCGGTGATTTGGAGAGCCGTCTAAATGAATTCGGCCATTACTGCTTTCAGTTAAGCCAATAGAACATATTGAACACGATTGCAGCTATTAATTGCAGCAGTGGGGGAGCTGTGGCAGGGGGTTGTGTGGATTGAAATGTTTTTTTTAATTCTATAAAAAAAATATTTGTTATATATAACAGTGAATAGTTAATATTTACATGTAAATCTAGAATAATAACGAACACCGCAGCATTTATATTAATTTTTGAATATAATAATTATATTGAATATTTTATACACAAATAAAATATGTATAATAATACTTTACATACACCAAAAAAAAAGAAGAAAAAAGTAATCTACGCGAAAGTAAAAAGCGCGTTTTCAAAATGAACCATACAAAACCCTCAATTAACATGTAAATACGTGAAACATTTACATTGCTTTGTGCCGGTGGGGGATGCCGTGCCCCGGTGCTATAACAAAATGCTTAGAGATCATTCCAGCGGGGCAGCGAGTGGAATCACCTCTTCGCAATCACATTAGCCAAATCGTATCCGAATTGAGCCCCAGTCGCCGCAATAAAGAACTTCATTTATCTGAGTGGAGTACCCCGCGCCATCATTTCTTTAAAAGTACTTGGTTCTATTTAATTTTCTTGTGCAGGTTAATTTTTTTTTTCAATCAGTCGATTGAATGAACGTTTTCAGCTTTTATGATCGAGTGAGATAAGGCTATTCGTTTTCGATATTTTTTTTTTATATTTTTAATAGAATTTGATATCAGCCATTATAAAACAGGATAGGATCGCACGTTTTAAATAGATTTTGCTAGTGCAAATACAATACGAATATAAAAATGTACACTTGTATACATTATGTAGAGGCCAGTCGTGGCGCAGCGGAATAAAGTGTGACTGTAAAACCGACTGGTTGTGGGTTCAATCTCCACTCGAGGAGATGAAATATTTACTTAAATTTATATTTCCATTTCTTCGCTCTGGTGTCGAGGCAAAGCGCGGCGTTGAGTTCTGCCACTTAACACGCAATGCCTCCAGAATTCGGCAGAAAGTGGGGAGCGGAGTGTCTTACACTAGCTTCCCTCTACCTACCCTGCTATGTGCGGGATACAGCGTGAAGCTGAAAAGTTTGCGTGCACATGTACTCATTTTGCTTGAAATGAAATACAAGCACAAGTTTATCGGTTTTATCTAAAAAATACCTATAAATTTTCTCTTTTCCTTTATTTGTATTGTAAGTTCTCACTTCGTGCCAAATTCTGTAACAGTAGGTTCATGGAAAGTACTCGATATAGATTACAAGGCGAATTCCATATAAAAAGCATCAAAATCAATGAGTAAATTATCGTATCTTTGACTGCGTTGATTTAGATTGTTTTTTTTTGTGCTTCAAAGGACCATGATCATGGCCAGATGTGAATATTGATATTAATTTCAGCTTGCTCTTTCTATATAAATGGCCTTGATGACAAGACTGCCAACACACACACAACAAGTGTTCCTATAGGAGTTTTGTTTTTACCTGTTGGGGTACCAAATTCTAATATTTTACTCAGCTGTTGTTAATTCATAATTTAAGGTACATTTTATAGATTTGCTGTTAAATCTATACAATAAACTAAACACAAATTTAATTTGAAAGTAATGATATACAGGGTGGAAGTCTCTGCACCACATTAAATGAAACCACAGTTTTTAACTACTCTATAAAAGCCTAATATAATTCAGAAAAAAAAAAGTTTTTTTTTCAAACAAAATAAATAATAAAATTGTCATTTTAAAACAAAACGCCATTTGTAAGGATGACGCACGCACACATAAACCTATCAAAGGAACACCGCCGCAAATGCCTCATTTCGAAATCGAGTCGTATGTATTGGCACAAATAATTAAATATGTATTTGTTTAAAATTGATTTTAAAAAATAGGTCCCGCTGAGTTTCTTGCGCCGGTTCTTCTCAGGTCTGAGGCATTAATTTTAGTGAACTGGTGGTAAATTTGACGTTCAAAAAATGAAGCATGTAACTTCTTATTTTGAATAAAATTATTTGAATTTGAATTTGAATTTGAATAAAGTTCAAAGTTGTTTAACTTTTAGTAGTATTTTTGTAGTAGTAAGTGTTTATGTTATTGGGATCTATACGTAATCGCGTCACACCAAATACAGGTATGGATAAAAATCGTGAAATTAAAAAAAAATCCTACGTCCAAACTGTTGAGGCATCTTGATTAATTTCTTTAGGTATAGGTTTGAAATATTTTACCCTATATGCTGTTTCCGTAAATGGAGCGCTGCCTCTTCCACCCTGTATAGTAAGCACCTTTAAGATAAAGCTCATTCGGCGAAAATTGGGAAACGGAGTATCTTAAAATTCGGTTCCTACTCGGCCCACCCTACTGTGTGCGTGATACAGCGTGAAGCTGATTTTTTATATATTCAAACATAACTAAAAATTCTCAACAACGATTTGTAACAACTTGTTATAACTATTATACTAAAAACGAATGCCCAACTCTTTCATATTTAATCCCGCACCCGGGAAGCGGTCGTATTTATCACGGCAGTATTAAATAAGGGTAATAATAGCATAACAAATGTGTTGCCGTCGGGCGACACGGCAATTCTTCGTACGTAGCAATCTCGGGAAAATCCCATTTACCTTTAGAAACATTTCTTAAGATATAACTATTTTCAAGATTTGTTTTCCCAGAGTTCCGGGGATTCTTAGTTTTAATAACAACTATTATATATCTATAGCGTGTTCATTTATACCGGGGGAAGTGGTCTTCGTATATACTTTTTATGACATACTAAAAGACGTCCTTCAATAGATTACGGTATCTATTTTATTTACTGGGTGAACGTAAAAGAGAACTTTTACTATTGTAGGTATGAGTATATCACTTATATCATCTTGTGGTGAATTATACAATGGAGGCCAGTAATTACTATAGTGGAAAACAATCAGTTTCACACTGTATCCTGCATATAGCAGAATAAATAGAGGATAGTGTTAAGACACTTCGTTACTTTCCGCCGAATGTTTTGAAGCACTGCGTGTTGAGTGGTGGAACTCAACGTCAGGCCTTGGTGCCAGAGCAAAAATATTACTGCGAAAATATTACCAAATTCATTCCCCCGTGTGGGGATCGAATTCACAACCGTCGCGTTACAGTCACATCCTTGAACCCTTGCACCACAACGGCCTCAATTACTATAGTGAACAAATTGAACATTCGATTGTTGTTTGTTTTGCGTCGTTTCCATGCAATTTTTCACATCGTAATCCACGACGAGCTTGTAGGAACTGTACCAAGTGGTCGGGTTACACCGGCTTCGCAAAGCCTGCAAGGGCAATCCGATTGGATAGCACAAAATCCTGCACCCATGGCGAGGTTTTGATCTTTCCCGCATTCAAAATAAAAACATATTTATTTCTCTATCAGTTTAAATCTTTTTATGCATTCTCTTTGAAATGAACTACAAATATGATATATGTTTTCTAAATAATTATTTTTCTTTCCTAGGTGTGGAATAACACTTTAAAAATATTAAAAATAAAAATATAATATTGTTATCACCTTAGTGTATGAAATATGAAGTAGAAAAATACTTTGTAGATTTTTTTCTTTAGTTTCAGTATAAGTACTTCGTGTCAAATTTCACAACTCTGGGTCAACGATAAGAACTCTGTAAGGTTTGGATTACTATGATAACTTAATACAAAATGCATCTAATACGTTGCATAAGTGGTCGTATCTCTTTGATTGCGGTAAGTTAGAAGCTTGCTTTTTCGGAGCTCCAAGGGGCCGTAGACCTGAACCTGACCCGAATATTTAATATTTATTTTAACCTGATACTTCCTCGTGATCTCGATAAATAGGTAATCTTAAGACGGCTAGACTGACAATAAAGTTATCCTAAGAGTTCCGTTTTTTCTTTTTGAGGTAAGGAGCTAAAAATTACGCGAGTAAAAATCAAATCTATAACCATCACTTTTATATAATTTGATTGTAAGCCTCACATTTCACAGCAGTTGTGTGAACATTATAAGTAATATTAGAAGTTTGCTTAAAGAATCTTTTTCTTATTATAATTTGTATAAATATTAAGCTTAGCTTCCCACTGTCGCAGGTTCCGTCTGCCTACCGTGCGATATGGGATCCCCCATATCGCAGGGTAGGCAGACGGAATCTGCGAACCTAGTGTTAAACATCTTTGTCCCCCACTTTACGCCGAATCCTAGCGACATTGTATGTTGAGTGGCGGAGCAAAACGCCTCGCTTTACCTAGTTACCAAAACCAACCAAACTTTACAATACGCCAAGAAAAGAAGAAGAGAATCAGAATCAGAGAAAATCAGAAGAAGAGAAGAAGTGTAGTTTAAATTAATTATAAACAGCAAATAATTACATAAAATTAACAATATTTCGTAAATGTATGAAAATTTCTGCCCATTCGCGTCGTCATACTATGCCGCAAACAAACCTACAAACGTTCCTACTTGTTATATTATATGTATGTATACGTACTATATGCACACGTTACCCTGAATATATGTAAAATGGGGAAAAGAGAACAAACCTATTCTGTGAATACACTTTTCGTACTTGACCGGCTTTTGAATGGAGTTAGACTTAAAGTGTTATACGAATACCTCCATCTTTGTCAATGTTTAAAAAATTCAAATTAGAGCTCACTCACTTCTAAACTATTTAGCACATTGGCGTTCAAAACAGATATTTACCCTTAAAAAGTTGCACTTCATAAAGCTTTGAAAGTTCGTTTGACTTATACACAAATATGATTTAATTAAAACATGCAGCTGTATACAGTTTTTACAAAAGATTCTTGTCTATTATTCAAGTAAATACATTTTTTTTGAATAGAGAATATAACAAAAAATAATATAAGCACTGTAGTATTATGTTTTTTTCTTGGACTAGAATTAATGTTATATATGCATTTTATTCAAAGTATTCCATGCTGAAATCACTAGGTTCCCTACCCTACTTCCTCAAAATACCTAAAAATATATAGGTCAAGGTGATATTTAAAAAAATCATAGCTTTATTGTATTCATATCAAAAGTACTGCAATGTTATAAAATCAATGACATTTTTCTGATATCCTATAAGATGTAATGTAAGTACACGGTCGTAAAAATGTGAGATAAAATATCACGATCTAAATTATTTCCCACCACATAAGCCAATAGAAAAGTTACCTAAATATTCACATATTCGATCGTTGCGGTGCTGTTGAAAGCGGCGATAAAGATTTATAGCCCAATAATACTTGATTATTTCGAAGATTCAGGGATTTTCTCGTCTACGCATACATATAAATACGTATAACTGGTTTAGCTAAGTTAGTATTATCATATTTCATGAAATTCGAGATTTAAAGCGTTTGTGGTACAGTGAGTGTGAAACTGGTGGAAGTGGATTCAAATATTCAGTAGGAAAAATAGGTTTTGCTAGATTATGATTATTTTATTATTATTTCAGTTTCAATAAGAAAATAACCAAAACTTAACTTGGACGTAAAACATTATAATAACAGAGGGAACCTTATATCTCTGTCCTAGACTTTCCCCCCGAACTACAGGTTGAGCGTCGAAACTTAACGCCGTTTACTAGAAAAAAAAACCATTCCTCCAAGGAGAGATCCACGATGTGTAATATGACAGCAAAATAAAATTTTAACAATTATTTAAAAAGTTGAACAAAAAAGGGCTGTCGTATGCGGTTGGTACAAGTATTGCAGTGAAGATAAAATATATATGCAATAGAGGGTTTACTGCGGGCAGTTTCACTCAACTGCGTGTGTGCAATAAAAATTTCATTACGTTCAATTTGCACTTAAATTCATTTTATCGGGCGTGATTTTATTTTTACAGCTTTATTAACAAAATAATAATATTTATTATATACAATAATATTTCTTTATATTTTTAATTTAAATTTTGTTGCTTAACTTATTGAGGTCAGTCGTGGCGCAAGAGCACTAACGTGACTGTGTGTGCGACAGGTTGTGGGTTCGATTCCCATTCGAGGAAACGAAATATTTAATATTTGCGTTTCCCCGCTCTGCTAACAGGGCAAAGCGCGGCGTTGAGTCCCGCCATTCAACAGGAAATGTCTACAGAAATATTATTATTATTATTAAATCGTTATTTTTCCATGAATATGTTATTCTTGAGATTGTACTGTTTGTTATCTATTATAATTATTTCATATTATTATTTTATTAATAGAAATAATACATTATTTTTAAATCTCGTTGTGGGTTCGATCCCCACTCGAGGAAATGAAATATTTCCATTTCTTCGCTCTGGTGTCGAGGCAAAGTGCGGCGTTGAGTTTTGCCACTTAACACGCAATGCCTCCAGAATTCAGCAGAAAGTGGGGGACGGAGTGTCTTACACTAGGTTCCCTCTGCCGGGGTCGGGATCTCTGTGCGGGATACAGCGTGAAGCTGATTTATAGTGTTAGTAATATGAATATATGTCAATTCCATCGATGTGTGTAAAGAAATCGAAGGCTCATCAAATGGAGTAACATTGTGAATTATAAGTTATGATAATGCAATCTTACGCTACAAAATTTTATGATATTGCCGGGATCGACTAAGCCGCCATTCAACAAATCGTCGGTTACTTAAAAAGGATCCGCCGCACCGTCTCATTTTATCACGAGATATTTTTATAATATATGAATATTTTTCATAGAAATACAAAGTTAAAAATATTTTTATGTCATTCTAAATAGATTTTTTAAATATTTTTAATGTGTTATTTCACGTAACTGAGGAATTTTACATAGGAAATCGTTTAAGAGGGGTTAAATCCCGCTAAGTTTCCAAGAGGCTCAGGTTTAAATCCCGTTACGTTAATTTTTTTATACTTTTTCTAAAAATGTCTTGTAAGTATATTTATTTGTACATATATAAATTAAAGATCTGTCTCTTTGTAGTAAACAAATATTAAAAATATTAGCCTAATTTTTTTCAATCAATTTGATCATGAGATGTCACTAAAAAGAAACAAATAACATTTAAGATCAATAAACGATATTCAACAAAATGTCTTAAGAAATATAAAAAAATTTAGTCCTAAATTTAAATTTCTGAATAATATAGCACCATCAAAATAATACCCACTTCTCACATCGACAGTTTCATCAGCAAAATTGGCTAGTGCCACTAAAATGGAGACGAACGCACCAGACTGGAAATTTATTATTAGGTAATCGATTTTACCTCCTCCCGCATTATTGTCGAAACACGATGACCAGCAGCCGTTCAAACAGCAAAGTTATTACAGCGATACGTTTCTCCGAATATATTACGGTACGTTTCAGAAAATATTGTATGTTGTCAACCTTTATTCCTGTATGAAATGCTGTGGGTGTGCCTCTGGCTGTCTGTTGTTGTATCGCTGCCGGTTTGCAGGTGACATTTTTCCGATCTTATAGAGTAGTTATTGAGAGTATGTATATACTTATAGCATAATCTTTAGTTTTATTATATAACATTTTGAGTCTATAAAACGGTAAAGTGCGAGTAGAACTCGCATACTTATTCTGTATCAATTTCAAGATTATCGGTCAACTGGAATTAAAACTTATAAATTTTTACAAAAAACTTAACTTTTGAGTACATATGTTTTACTCATTTTGTATGAGATAAACTTTTATTATTATTATTCTTCTTTTTGTATATTTGTACACCACTTATATAAAAATATAAAAGACTATTATAACTTTGCAACGATTTATTTTTTCATAAAATATTTTTTAAATTTCATTTTTTGGTTTTTTTCATTTTGTACTTTAATATCTCACTTGCACTAAACGCAAATTTCATAACTATGAGATGTAAATTTTTTATTCGTATTTGTCCATATGCATAATTAAAAGCGATTATTATGATAAATGAACACGTTATAATAAACAGAAATAATAGTCAATAAAATGTTACATAGTATTTAGATTAGATATTTTTAAAAAAATGGAAATGTGACCACACTGAGCTACTAGTAGAAAACCTAGTAGTTTCTAATGAACTAACATTCACTAAATATAAATTAATTACGAACTGCCCACAACACAACAACTTAGAGAAAAAATCTCAAATAAATATTTGCTCTTTCACACAATAACGGTAAAGAAAACGCTGTTCTTCATATTTCTATACCACATAGTGCCAAGGTATTTCCCCTGTCTTATTAATCACGTCAACACCCTGTATACAACGGGCGAACAACAAGCATTGTTAGTACCAAACTGAGCAGTTCAGTGAAAGCAGGACGATGTAAACACCGTCACACAAAACTACCATCGCGTATAATGATGTCTGGAAGTGATAACGTAAGGTAAATTGTCTTCGTCATACACCATTGAACTAATCCTATAGGTTGGGATAGGGACCCGAAAGCTATTTAAAAATATTATATTGATAAGTTGCATATGATAAGTGTAGTGGGTCAGGGGCACAAGCGTGTGTGTAAATGCGACTGGTTGTGGGTTTGATTTGCACTCTCTTGAATGTATTATTATTTTATATTTATTAATATTTTCATTTCTTCGCTCTGGTATTAAAGTGAAACGCGGCGTTTGACGGAATCGGAGAGTGGATAAGGTTCTTTTGCTTACTTTGCTATATGCGGGGTACAGCGGGAAGTCGAAACAAAAAAGATAAATATTTTAAGTGAACTATATTGATAATAATGTTTTTTATGACCAAACAAGTTGTTATATAGATATTCTTTTTTAATATTTTCGACTTTGAGAAAAGTAGCACTAGCACATAATAACTAACATTTAGTTAACATATTTTATAAGATTTTCTGATGAGGTCGTCCTCACCAAAAAATAAAAATAAAGTTATATCAACATAATCCTTCCAGTTTCTTTCTATCGTAGCGTCTTTGTCGCCTCGATAATAGATGATACGCAATAATTCATCGTTTGTGTCGGGTCCCACGCTCATATATGGATGGACTGACCAAAACTTATACACATTGCATGTTACGATGGCATCATTTGATATATAAATTTTATATATTGATGACCGGCGTTGAGTTCTGCCACTCAACACGAAATGTCTCCAGAATTCGGCACAAAGTGGGGAACGGAGTGTCTTAACACTAGGTTCCCTCTGCCTATCCTGCTGTGTGCGGGATACAGCGTGAGGCTGATTATATATTGATAACGCTTTATCTCGTATATAGCAGTAGGGCTGAGAGAACTTTGTGTTAACATCCTTCCTTTTTATTCTCCTTCTGTTTCTTTCTTCTGTTTTCTAAACGAATTTTGAACGCTGACTTTTCAGACTAGGGATATAAACATTATTGATTCCTGAGTCGGATCGAAGTAAAAAGTTATTTATTCTTATAGATCTGGTTGCCTGGTAAGGATGTGTGACTAACTAACTAACTAACTGTATATACTGTGTTATGGTTGTGGATTTGATTTCCACTTGGGTACATGATTATATTTGAATTAATTTTAATCCCTAAGCTTAGTATAGTAACAAGACACTTCAAAGTAACTTTGAATGATGAGATGAGATAAAATAAAATTGTTTACAATAAATGATTATAAAGAAACCTTTAGTGTTAATAATTAAAAAAGCCGTTTTTATTATTTAAAAAAAATAAACTTGCACAATATTCGCTAGAATTCTTTTTTACATGAATTCTTTTTTGTGGAACTTCAAAAAATATAATTTAATATCGGCCGTTAGTATCTAGTAATAAAAACGTATGGAATTTTTGTACAAGTTCACATTTTAAAATTGGAATGGCTACAACATAGTTTACTCATACCCGAAATAAATAAAATATCAATACAGCGATTATTTTTTGGGGATGCGTCTATTTTTATTTTATTTGCTAGTTGCAGTCCGCAACTTCTGATTCCCAAGATGTGCATGTACAAACATACATCAGATTTTACAACAGTTACAAATAATTGTTATTTACAAAAAACCTATGTTTTTCCTTTTGATTGGATTATTTATTGGTGGTTCAGGATCTGGATATATATGGATAGTACTAGAGACCGAGCACCCGCAACCCGTTCTCAAGGGTCCCTTCCAGACTTCACTTGACACTCCAGCCTTAGATTTGTTAGAAGATAAAGCGCAGAGCGTTGAGTCACTCCTTTCGAAACTGTCTGTCTTAACTCAAGCTAAAAGTAGATAATATTTTAACATTAGTTTCTTTCTATCCTGACGTGTGTCAGGTAAACGCACAGTAAAAAAAAAAAACAAAAAAAAAACACTAAACAAGATTTTGTTTGATGTAAAATGAAAATGAATAAATAATCAAATAGCCACTAAGTGCTTGCAAAATGCTACATACATACCTATATCACAGGTACATTCAATGCAATTGGTATATTAAAAAAAGGTTTCAATCAAAAAAGGTTACCATACTGCAAGCTTTCCAAGCTACGCTCGAATGGAACTCGATGCAGCTATAAATAAATTGACTCCCGTTACACTCCACTGTTGCGTAAAAACAATCCTTGCTAAAATGGCTAATTTAAATTGTCCAGATAGACATCTCTGATATGTTTGCGATCTACAAATGTCAGCTATCCGGTTCTATTCGAAATATTTGTTGTCCACAGGATGTGATGCTATGTAACGTATCTGATAGCCTCGTATGGTGTAGTGGTTAGGGTTCTTGCTTTAATTCAAGTGTTATATACTTTTTAGTAATTATTTCACTATATAAATTACGTAAGTCTATATAATCATACGAGTACATTGAAAATATAATGTATATGTAAAGAATATTGTTGTTGATTACTTTCGACGTTTTTTTCTATTCTAAATAACTTAGCTTATACATTTTTTTCACTTTTCAGCTACAAGCTGTATCTCACATGGAACATGGTAAGCAAAGGGAGTATTCTGCCGATTTTCCGAGGCATTACGTGTGGAGTACGGACTCTCTTTGGTACCAGAGCGAAGAAATACAAATATTATTAAATAATATTTAAGTTTCAGTAGGGATTGCATCCACAATCGTCGTATTACAGTCACACCTTTGTGCCCCTGCGCCTCGACGCTCGAAAATTATATTATATTATAATTAAAAAACAAAGTATATTATTTTAGTTCCTGCTATCCAATGTGTAGTTACTTTTACGTTCACTGCACTTAGCTACACGGATGCCTTGGGACTCTCGACGTGCATTAAAAATGCACGTTGCATTAGGGCTCCAATGGCATACCGTCCGCGTCCTAGCGCAGATGCGGGCTGTCACATCTGCTCAATATAATAAGAAACTGATACAATATGCAGTGGAAGAGTAAACTTAAATTATAATATGGAATTGTGTATAAATAAATTAACTTGGAATTCTAGTTTTTTTAGCAGGGTAGGAAGAGGAAACCTAATGGTAAGACACTCCGTTCTACACTTTCCGCGGGATTTCAACAGGCATTGCGTGTTAAGTTGAAACGTTGAAGCGAAACAACAAATAAATAAAAAAAAAACAGCTTCACCCTGTATCCCGCACACAGCAGGGTAGGCAGAGGGAACCTAGTGTCATAAGATACCCCGTTTCCCACTTTCTGCCGAATTCTGAAGGTATTACGTGTTGAGTAGCAGAACTCAACGCCGCGCTTAAGCTCGACACCAGAGTGAAGAAATGGAAATATAAATTTAAGTAAATATTTCATCTCCTCGAGTGGGGATCGAACCCACAACCAGTCGTTTTACAGTCACACTTTGTGCCACTGCGCCACGACAGGCCTCAACAAAGATATTAATAAATGATAATTCATTCCTCCAAGTGGGGATCGAACTCACAACCGTCGCCTTATAGTCATATTCTAGTGCCACTGCGCTACGACGGCCCCATGCATGCATTAAAGGTACAAGACCTAGATTATACAAGATATAACACGATCGATGGATCAACGGATCAATACACTCCTTAATCTTCTTTTTTGCTTATTTTCTCTTTAAATCAATTTCCTCTCTCTTTCATTAAAAATTCTAGGCGGTGAAAATGGGAAAGGTTATTGTGAGGTATTTTACTTTTTAGTTTTTTCCACCATGTTTTCGCCACTAAGAGACCAAGCTTCCAATTTGCTTAAATCCAATGTAAAAGTAAGCTGAAATTATTTGGCAGTAGCTGGAGAACATTCTCGTTTTTGAAAGTTGGTTAGGTTGAGGCCGGTCGTGGCGCAGCGGCACAAAGTGTGACTGTAAAACCGACTGGTTGTGGGTTCGATCCCCACTCGAGGAGATGAAAAATTTACTTAAATTTATATTTCCATTTCTTCGCTCTGGTGTCGAGGACTAGCGCGGCGTTGAGCTCTGCCACTCAACACGCAATGCCTCCGGAATTCGGCAGAAAGTGGGGAACGGAGTGTCTTAACACTGGGTTCCCTCTGCCTACCCTGCAGTGTGCGGGATACAGCGTGAAGCTGATGATAGGAAAGTAATCCATAATTTTTTATACAGTAAATAATATAAACTTGTGTTACAACACTCCGTTCTATACTATTAGCCCAATTTTAGGTAAGTGATGGAACCCAACGTCGGACCATGTTAGGACAGTTGTTCTGGTAGGCTAGAATTGGGTGAGTAAATTAGTTATAATCATTTCCCTAGTCAAAATTGGACTCGCAATCATCGCGTTTGCAACCTGACACGGCCCCACTGCGCCACGTTGTACTCATAAAATTAAAGCCGCTATATGAGTGAGACGCATGTAGCTAAAATAATTTATAATTATATTAATATAGGTATTAATTTTAATGTCTATTTTACATGTTTGTAACTGCTTACTAATTTTATATAAACAGCCATGTTAAAGAAATGTTTAGTTTTGTACTCCGTTTTTTTATAAATAAATAATATATATTACGTTATGTATATATAACGAACGAATAAACGGAGGATGGAGTGTCTTAACACTAACTTCCCTTTGCCTACTCTGTTGTGTGCGGGATACAGCGCGAAGCTGGAAAAAAAAATTAATAAATCAAACGAATTAAATGTTTTGAATACTGTTTATCTTTCGTCATTGACGTGAAATAAATGTAAAGTAAAGAGAAAAAGAGAGGAAACACCAAAAATATATTCCACACGTTGAAATAATTGAAGCTCTGGATCATTGAGAAATAAATTTAGACTGATACGGTACCTTAATGTAGAGAATACTTTATTAGATCAGCCAACGATGCTTGCACGTCAATCTGCAGGCAAAGTTTAATGAGATTATATAACGCTCAATTTATTTTTCCATTTTGAGGTCAGTCGTGGCGCAGCGGCACGAGGTGTGGCTGTAAAACCGACTGGTTGTGGGTTCAATCCCCACTCGAGGAGATGAAATATTTACTTAAATTTATATTTCCATTTCTTCGCTCTGGTGTCGAGGTTAAGCGTGGCGTTGAGTTCTGCCACTCAACACGCAATGCCTCCAGAATGCGGCAGAAAGTGGGGAACGGAGTGTCTTAACACTAGGTTCCCTCTGCCTACCCTACTGTGTGCGGGATACAGCGTGAAGCTGATTATTATTTTTCCATAGAATACTCTCTCTAGTACTCTAGTTATAGATTCTGAGATTGTTTCTTTCGACATTTTTAAAATTTTTCGATAAATATATTAATGAATATTTTGACTCTTATTAAGCACAAAAAGAATTTATTACATAACAAATGGCTTGTCCTGGTAATTTTTTCGCAATAACTTTCTGGAAATGTGGTAAATCACAGCGAGAGTTATCTGGGGTCTGTAGATACGGAAAATTTAAAAGCATTGATTAAAAATTCAAATAGAAGTTCTAATTTGTAAAAACCATACAACATTTGTAAATAGAAACATTTTTGTTGTATATTTTTATATCATTTGAAATTCTGGGAATTGATAAAAAAAATCACGTCTTTTTTAAAATAATTTACTATTTTGTAAGGTGATATACAGTACCCTATATGTAAGTTATATTAATAGTATATGTAAATAATAGAATCAATAATAAACAGCATTCTAAATAAATAAATCAGCTTTATGCTGTATCCCGCACACAGCAGGATAGGCAGAGGGAACCTAGTGTTAAGACACTCCGTTCTTCACTTTCTGCCGAATTCTGGAGGAATTGCGAGTTGAATGGTAGTACTCAACGCCGCGCTTTTGCCTCGACACCAGAGCGAATAAATGGAAATATAAATTTAAGTAAATATTACATCTCCTCGAGTGGGGATCGAAGCCACAACCAGTCGGTTTTACAGTCACACTTTGTGCCGCTGCGCCACGACTGGCCTCTAAATAATTTTAATTATAACATTTCTAAAATACTCACTCAATGGCCGACTGAGATAAGCCAGCTCTACATAATCGAGACTTTAAAAGAAATGGCATTCATTAACCGTTTCCGTATCTTTGAATTTGGATTCTGAATGAACCTTTATGTAATCAGATCTATGAAAGATCTTCTTTGTAATAGTTTTACTTAATATAATATAAGTGTATTACATCACGCAACTATTAAAAGTAATTAACGGAACCTAACTCCGCATTTTGTCTATCTTCCAGTGTCTGTCCTGTGTGGTAATTATAACGAATTGTCTCCTATAAAATCGAATCCACAAACAGACCTTACAGTGAAACACTTGCCCACATTGCTACGATCATCTATAAATTATGAACTAAAATTCGACGTGAAATTTTAACATAGAACAATAATAAGGTTAGTCTTCGACAAATTTATTATATGAAAAGATTCATAGAAATTTTAATTAGAGCCAGTTTTCTTTCGCATCAAACGAGCACTTGCCTAGCGGCAGAATTAAAAGTAATTACATCATGTTATAATTGTTCGTACTCAGTAGTAAGGCAAAATTAATATTATAAAAACGTTACAATATATTAGTATTTTAAATGAATACAATTTTTTTTCTTCATTTTGAGGCCAGTCGCGGCGAAAGGGCACGGAGTGTCACTGTAAACGCGACAAGAAAATGGGGAACGGAATATTTAAACACTAGGTTCCCTCTGTCTCGCCTCCACCTTGCTGTGAACGGGGTAAAAAAATGATATTTTTTTTATAAGATTGATTAACTTTCGTTTAGAAAAAAAAATGCATGCTGAGTTTTATAAATTTTTAATGCTTACATATTTCATTCTATCGGAAATCAGTTTCATATTGAAAGACTATTTTTCCTTTACACATTATTAACAGTCCCTTATGTAAAAGAAACAATATTATATCCCTAACGAATCCCCTCTTTTCACACAGCCTTCTTATACTCCATAATATTTATTTAAAAATATTCCAACGTCGAATAAAGTGTGAATTGAAAAGTATAATAGATGTCAAGCGTGAGCGATGGTGCAATGATCGAACATCACTGAAAGCTACCGATGCATCATAGTCAATATAACCTCGCGTTCAACTTATTACATTAATATGTGAATACATGTATTTGATCTTATAAATAAAAAAAACCGGCGCAATCACAATGTTAAAAATGTAATTCAATATCACACAACATTGCACAACACACAACTGTATAGTATATATCTCTATATTATACTTGCTAGCCTATCTATATATTAAACTAGTGACTCGCTCGCGGCTTCGCCGGCTTGTACTATAAAATAATGTATTTTCGCATCCGAATTACTTTCGTAGTCTAATAACATTGGTATTCAAAAGATAACATCCATACATAGAAAAGTAAAAAATCAGCTTCACGCTCTATCCCGCACACAGCAGGGTAGGCAGAAGGAACCTAGTGCTAACACACTCCGTTCCCCACTATTCGCCGAATTCTGGAGGCATTGCGTGTTGAGTGGCGGAACTCAACGCCGCGGCTTGCTTCGACACCAGAGCGAAGAAATGAAAATATAAATGTAAATAAATATTTAATCTCCTCGAGTGGGGGACGAACCCACAATCAGTCGATTTTACAGTCACAAGACAATTCAATAAAACACTTATTTTGTAGCAATATTGTCGCAAGCAATACCTTATGTTAATATAACTTTTTAATTAACGATAAAAATTAAATAAAACAAACACATAAAGTCAAGGGAAGAATTCCAAATTATAATAGTGAAAACAACATTTAAATCGGTTAAGCAGGCTCTGAGACTAGCTTGGACAAGCGCACTGACATTGTTTTAGGTTCTATTACATGTATAAATTGCCCCAATAATAGATTTTCCCATATATCTTCCATGTACAGATAGCAATGATTTACAGTTTTAGTGTTGTTTTTTTGTTACTAAGCAGACAGACAGACAACGTACAACAACCCTGCGGAGTAGAACGCTGACTTTTGGCCCGTAAGTACCTTGGGGAGTGTAGGGCAGCACTGAGAGAATATAAAGAAATCTTTTCTTTAAATTTATACGGGAATGGGAATAAACAGGGTCTTACTTTTCATAGTTTACAAAAAAAAAATTCCGGTAGCCACAAGTATTACCTATATTTGAATATTTTAATCTATACATTCATGCATCTATGCATTTTTTCATCCCCACTCTTTGTCCTGCATATCGCAAAGTATAAAAATTAGTGTCACATCACTCTAATATCTACTTTTTTCCGTACTTAGTGTAAATCGACACAAAATTTCAATGATAAATATAAGTGAATTCCTATTTATAATACTCAACGGCATTATTTTCTATATGATATATGAATCCACAATATTAAATACAGTCGGTTATGAGAAAATTTCCTTTTTATGTCTATGATAAGACGTCTATTAGATATTCTGGAGAAAAGTTCGAAGTAAGGCCGCGTTAGTATCATATAATATGATTCAATCAACGCCATTACATCATTTTTTTTTATAAGAGAAGTTTTTAATTACTGTACGAAATGGGAATATCGATAATAAAAGCAAAATTTTATAGAAATATAAATATGTGAGTATCTTAATATGAACGATGTGTTATGACACTAGGTTCCCAGGCTCCCTCTGCCTATCCTGCTATGAATATATACAGTGTGAACCTAAAAAAATATTTATCCAAAATATAAACTTTTACCTTAATAACATATTTTCTAATTTACATTTCCAAATAACATGAACAAGTGTGGCGTAACAACCATATTTTGCTTAAGTTCTTTCATCCAACACTTCACATCAATTATCCTCAAAAAGCTCTACCGAAATTCAAATTTACTTTACAAGCAGAATATTTCGTGATCGCTAAGCATTTGAGAAAATCATATCCGGTTTTTTACCTACCGAATGCACGAACGAAGGTGCACTGTCCTCTAGTTAAAATGCAGTCGCAACGGCTGTCGATTGAGATTAGACCGGCGGCGTCCAATTTAAATTTATGTCATTTCTTTGCCGCATCGTTAAAGTCAAGGGCGTGCTTAGTGCCAGAAACCATTAAACTAATATATGGGCAGAACCAATTGCCTTTTTGTTACATCTAAACCGAGCTCTCGCTCTCGTTATTAATTGTTTAATAGCTCGTGTTACAAGAAATCGTTACTCTTGAACGATGTTGGGTTACGTAAGTTTGTAAAGGTTAAGAGGTGTAAGTAAGTTTTTTTTATTGCTTTACGTTGTACTCGTATTCCTTCACGTAGGCAGAGGGAACCTAGTGTTAAGACACTTCCCCAGACTAGACCGTTACCAATGGGTAACGATTCCGCCGAACCACTGTTCGGCGAATTTTTCGAGGCATTGCGTGTTGAGTGGCGGAACTCAATGCTGGGCTTTTCTTGTTTTGGTGCCAGAGCGAAAAGTTAAAAAATATTAATTTAAATATCATGTTGTCGAATAAATGTTGATTTTAAATTTTAATTTAACATAAGTTCAAATAAAAGCGAAAGCACAGTAGAACCTACATTTTATTTGTTTTTGTCTGTATGCAATATACTTTTGTCACTTATATATTAAAATAGATTACGTATTGCAAAAGATGTCTCAAATTTAAAATCAATTAATAACGATGTTACTTTGCATTACATTTTTTCCTGAAGATGCCTGAAGCTAAATATAATAGAAATTTTATAATTTTGTCTGTATTATGTTTAGCATTTCTATATATTTATAAGTATAATAATTTTTGATTATCAAACACTGTTAATACAAACTAAAGAGTTTTGCTACAACAGCAACTGTAGATATTGTAAAAATGTATACATACACAAAAAAACTGTTAAATTCAAATCCCCCGTTTCGCAGTCGGCTAAAAAAAGTTGCACAGCTGAAATAGAATACTCTTAGAGGTTGGTTGATGTTTGCTATGAGTTGATTGCCTATCCGTTTTGTAACATATGTAAATTCTCAACAGGCCTTTTCGATTCGATGGATGCGTCCAATTCGCCTGGAATTGAAGTGAAATTGGAAAAATTGCTCTGACCAAGATTATACGATACGATGCATAATTATATTGTAATATCATTTTGTTGGAGTAGCTCCGTAGTATTTTCTATGAAATTTTCATGAAATTTAATATGTTGCAAGAATATATGTATGCTCTTCTATGCCAATAAATAATCTTTGTGAATAGATATTATTTTGTGTTTTGTTTTGTTATTATCTTTTATTAAAGTAACTATATTAAAAAAACGAATATTAATATACATGTGCGACAATCAGAAAATTAATAAATTTAAAACTTTATTTTAACATTTTTGTCTCTATCAACTCATCTGAAGAATAATGGCCTATTAGCAAAGAAGTATTTTTGCTTCTTCGGATGTGTTCGCTATGTTCGGTTGAATGCTTTATGTCTAAGAATCGAGGTCTTGACTTTTAAGTTCCTTTTAAGTGTATCCTACAAAATATCCTTTTTTCCCAAGACAGTTATGGTGGCGCAAGTTGGCATTTATTTAAACATACGAGTAATTTATTTATTTATTTCTTTATTTGTACACCACTTATATAAAAATACACCACAAAAAAAATAGAAAAGAAAACAAATGTACAAAAAGGTGGCCTTATGGCTAAGTAGCCATCTCTTCCAGACAACCTTTAGGGCGAAAAGAAACTGTCATAATATTAAAAAATTGAGTGGGGGATGTAGTTAAAAAAGTACATTAATAAACAATAAATGAATGTAGATATAAGCAAAACAATAGACTGATATAGAGATATTTCTAATATAATACAATACATAGACTAATAAACAATATACATACATACATACAGTAAAATATATATAATAAATATATACACACATAATACATAATACATCTATACTAATATTATAAAGAGGTAAGATTTGTATTTTTGTATGTATGTATGTATGTTTGTATTGTTTTCACACGACTACTACCGGACCAATTTCAAAAATTCTTTCGCTATTAGAAAGCTGCATCTTCACCGTCCCACATAGGCTATATTACATTTTCAAAAAAATAGGGATCCCTAAGAAAAATGCAATAATGTAACCCAAGGTGTGAAGAAATTGATCTAAAAATTTTTATCATCGCGTGCGCTGCGAAAACTATTGATGATAGAACAAAATAATGTTCTACAGTATTATAGAACGCATCAATATCTATAAAAAACCGCGATACCATATGTCCAACTACTATAGTTATGACAATATAACTACATTTTTATATTTTATAAGTTGATGAAAGTGCCGGCAATAATCAAACCATTTTATTCATACCTCTGCATTAATCCTTATTCTATTAAATTATATTTTATTAAAAATAATTTCAATATGTGTAAAGTGCTTTTTACATTAACAAAATCGGACAATCCATTCAAAATATATAACGAATTTAAAAATATCACTCTAAAGAAAATCATGAAATTATTATTTCATAAAAAATACGGAGTGTAGCCTCGCGCACCATAGCGAGTAAGTAACTCTGCAGAGTGGGGGGAAGTTGCATCGATATCACTAACATTATGAAGACAACCGATTAGGTGTTTTGTTTCTTTATTTGAATTGAATAGGCCCTGAAACTACGGGGCCGATTTGGAAAATTCTTTTACAATTGGGCGATTAACGTATAAAAAAATACCAAAAAAACTTTATACAATAGGGCAAAGTAATTTACTAAAATTTTATAGAAGGCATCAATATCTACAAAAAAGTTTACGATACCATGTGTAACTGTTACAGTTATGCCACTAATTTTCAAAGGAAAATGTGCAAGAACAGAGCCGCCATCGAAGGGCAGAGGGACATCTCAAAATATATGTATTATTGTGAAAGCATAAAAAGAGTGTGTAGTTTCTCTATAGATTATAAATCATAAAAAATCTGCCGCCTGTATTAGTGATAGAATAAAACATTGTCTTATCTCTATATATTATAAAATAAGAACGCCTTCCGCCTCTGTCTGGCCTTTCTAACTCTTCTTCTTCTAAACCACCCAACGGATTTTGATGCGGATCACCGTTAGGTAGAGAGTGACAGTGAGTGAGAACTACGTGACAGAAATTGGAAAAACATATCAGCATAGTAACAGTTCATAGAGTATAAAGAAATTTTAGCAAAATAAAACATTTATATTTTTTATTAAGAACTCTCCCGACTCTCCCGACTCTCCCGACTCTCCGCACTCTCCTATATTTATTATTATAAATATTTATTTTATTTTTTTTTAAAAACGTAAAATTTTCTTGTTTTATTATTATTATTTATAAATAAATAACGTGTTATAAATAAATAACGTGTTATAAATAAATAACGTGTTATAAATAAATAACGTGTTATAAATAAATAACGTGTTATAAATAAATAACGTGTTATAAATTAATAACGTGTTATAAATTAATAACGTGTTATAAATTAATAACGTGTTATAAATTAATAACGTGTTATAAATAAATAACGTGTTATAAATAAATAACGTGTTATAAATAAATAACGTGTTATAAATAAATAACGTGTTATAAATAAATAACGTGTTATAAATAAATAACGTGTTATAAATAAATAACGTGTTATAAATAAATAACGTGTTATAAATAAATAACGTGTTATAAATAAATAACGTGTTATAAATAAATAACGTGTTATAAATAAATAACGTGTTATAAATAAATAACGTGTTATAAATAAATAACGTGTTATAAATAAATAACGTGTTATAAATAAATAACGTGTTATAAATAAATAACGTGTTATAAATAAATAACGTGTTATAAATAAATAACGTGTTATAAATAAATAACGTGTTATAAATAAATAACGTGTTATAAATAAATAACGTGTTATAAATAAATAACGTGTTATAAATAACGTGTTATAAATAAATAAATAAAATGTTTTTTAATTTTTTTGTTTTTTTAATTTTTTTGAATTTTTTTTAATTTTTTTAATTTAATTATATTAATATTTTTTTTAAGGTTTAGGTAATTCATAACATTGGCTCTTACGTGAGTGATATTCGTAATTCTTTACGAAATGTATGTATTTTGTATTTATTGACATGTTGTTGCCACTATAAATAAATATTGTGTTAGTAATATTAAATAAAACTACTTTTATTAATCAGTTACATGGATTTTAGTAGTTTTGTTCTACTCACCCATGTGAACACATGACATATGTACAAAAAGCAATTTTAACATAAATACTTTTAGCAAGGTAGTTTCAAATAGTAGCTGAAGGCATAAATAACGGAATGATTTCTAAAGTAAGCAATTACAAATAGGTATTAACCACATTCATAACTACGATAATAATTGATTAACTAAATAATCAATTACCCGAATAGTCGAGGTTATGTGGCACAGTACGAGTAGTACTCTGAACCACACCAGAGCCAAGACTTCACCTAGATAATTATAAATAGGTCTTAACCACATTTATAATTAAAATAACAATTAATTAATGAAATAATTAATTGTCCAAATAGTCGAGGTTAGCCAGTGGTAGAGCACGAGTAGTGCTCCGACCCACACCAGAGCCAAGACTGAACGTACAACGCCCGTGCAGCCTTTTATATCATCGTTCACAAATAAGTTGCAGGGTAGAATAATAAGAATTGATGACGCAATCGCGTCATAGTGGCGTGACTCCTGTACTCAAAGCATAAATTGCGCAGGAAGTGAAAATCTTAAGTTTTCAATTATTGTTTGTGTGATGACAGAAAAAAGTCGACAAAGATGTCAATATTTAATATTCTCCAATATAAGTTGAAACTTTCTCAAGCAGCCACGTAGTTCTTGCAATTTGTGTATGATAGATTTGTTATTGTATTAGTACTAAATATGTAATCCATATTTTTACCCGGAATTTATGTGGGAAAAATTACGTTTGCAGTGTGCGCGCAATTACAGTTTACCTAGACAAATATGAAATAAATAAACATTTTTCTTTTAAATATGACTATTCTTGCAAGCTCAATCAAATTAATTCCAAAAGACTTAAAATTACAATTATTTAGTGCACAACAGCGTGGATAACCAAACTAAAAACTATTCATTTTGATGGTTCTGTACCTCAAAAGAAAAAAACAGAATCCTTATAGGATCACTTTGTTGTCCGTCTGTCCGTTTTTAATTGTCATTATAAATGTATAACGCAGGCCATACATACAGCTGTATCGACTCATGTTTCATTTATCCCTCCATTCCCACCAAAAAACTCTCTCTGTATCTGGTCTAGGGCAGGTGCACAGTCCTAGGGCCAAAGGGCGCGACCCATATTGATGGTTGCCGCTCGAGACCACGGCCAGATGGCCTTGATGCCGTTCCCCAGCGCCAGAGGAAAGGAGCTGGACTAGAGAATGCTTCAATGCTAGCTCTTTAGTAAAGTAGGTTTAGAAACAATTGCACATATTTTGGAGCTCTTTAAATAATCATCAATCATCAATCTTTCGTTCATCAATCTTTCGTTTAAATATTTTTACATAAAAGAATAATAGGTACACTACCTATTACGTTGTTTATGATTTTTACCATTTAAGTATTCTGTTGTTTGTGTCGTTTGTTTAAGTAACGCAATTCAGTATATTAGATAAATAATTCAGTAGTTTAAGCGGGCGAAGCCGCGAGTGGGTCGCTAGTACATAATATAGATCCAATGTAAATAGTAATAATTCATGTAGTTGTCACAAAGTGATGACGTACATCTTTTTTAAATGTCAGTAATGATTTTGCCTGACGAATATTATAAGGCAAACTGTTCCACAATTTTATAGCTTTTTAATAAAATAATAATTTTATATATAGTTTGGATTTAGAATACAATAGTAATCAATTTTGATAATTTGTGAATATTATACATAGTAGAGAAAGAATTTTAATTTTGGCTGAAGTTGGGTGCAAAGAGGCAAGTAACAGTAGCGCGGTGTTCACTGCACTTGCTATGTACTATGGAAGAACAATTTGGAGATCTCAAAGAGTAGAAATGTCAGTATTGCCAAAAATTTTAAATATATTAATGATTTTTTTTTTTCAATATAATAAAACGATCAAATCAATTTGTTATCACTAAAAGTCAAGGGAAAATAAGAAACGTTGACAAATTTTAATGATTTTCATATTTTATTTGGACATAATCCTTTTAGCTGAACGAATAGTGTCATAGAACCAGTACAAATCGTTCGTAAGCCCGTATTTATAAATCGTTCTCAAATCTGAGATTGATCTTGAGATTCTGTTTTCATTCTTACATATATAAAACGGCATCTCAAGATCGATCTTAGACTCGAGAGCGGCTTATAAATACGGACCTAAATATAATCTATGTTGATAATTAAATCGTTACTCTGTACGGAGTACTCGTCGCTTTTCAACTAATGTCAGAAGAACACATATCTTCACTCCTCATTTTATCCTTTGTTCACATACTTGAGTGCATTGTATTGCATCTTAAGGTTATTAAACTGAAATGTAATTATTATATGTAAAGTATTAAATTATGTATGCAAAAATTGTATGCGCACTTTGTGAATAAGATAGCCAATTTTAAGAGTAATACCTTTGACGAGATTTTTCTAAGTTCTTTTCTGAGCTTATATTAAAAAGATGTAATAATTTATTTCAAAGAAATAAAATTAATCTAAAAATATTCAGTTCAGGAGGAGAGTGCACGGAGGGCCTTGACACTAGACCAGCTTCACGCAACATTCTGCACATAGCAGAGTATTGCGTGTTTAGTGGCGGAATTCAACGCCGAGTTTTTGTCTTGGTGTCTCAACTGAAAATGATTTCCGATCAATAAAAGCCCTAGTTTTTATATAATAAAACCTATATAAATAGTTTTTTAAAAATATTTCTTTATAAACCATTTCAAGTGTAAATATTAACAATTAAACACTAACAAAACACAAATAAAATAATTAAATTACAACTATTAGTTTAATAATATGTCATTGAAAAATTTATTTTGATTTTAATTATTGTTCGGACATAAAAATGAATGGCTCTATGCTTCTCATTCCACATTTCATACTTGCGGGTGGTCCCCGTATCATGTGGATGTAATTAATTACTCTACGGTGTCATATTGGTACCCAAAAGCGGTGGCGACTTCACTTCTTACAAGTACCCACGTTTGTTCCAGTTTTAGACATTGGGTGCTTGAAATAGAGAATATATTTGTTGTTTTGAATTTAACATATTACATTTTTTGTATGTAATGGTATTGTGTGAATGTAAATTAAGATTAAAATAATCTGGTTGTCGTGCGTGTAGCGTCTGAAAGTAAACGCGATGGGTGTCGGTTCGATTCCCGATTGGTGTTAATTCATTATTTTTATTTCTCGCTCTGATTATGACAAAGCACAGCATTGCGGTTACCCTATCAATACACAAAATTGAGCAAAAAGCTGTGAACGGTGTGTCTTAACACTTAGTTGCCTCTACCTACTCTACTAAAAAAATATACTTGTCTTTAGCCTCAATTAATAATATATGAATTTAAATGGTTCGTAAGGTTATTACAATAATTATACTGTTTACTTTGAATATTCTCGTTCTATACTGATTCTACAGTAATTTGAAATATGGTAAGAACGTTGAAGATAAATATTCAGCTTTAGAGCAAGATTGAAGCTCTTACCGTCAAATACTTAAACTTTCAAAATTTTTAGCCAAAGTTTTAAATTTATTTCTTTTGCAAGTTTTTAAATCTTTTAAGTTGAATAACTCCGATTTTTCCAAATTTAGCGTCTTCTATACAGTTGCATGTAAAAATGTATTTCGTTCAGTATCACGCTGTATCCCGCATATAGCATAGGATAGGCAGAGGGAACCTGGTGCTAGGATACTCCGTTCCCTACTTTCCGCCAAATTTTCGAGGCATTGCCGTACAAACCAAAAATACAATTAAAACAAAACAATAAAGAATTATATTTTAAAAATATAACATAACTTTTAAAAAACATATCCCGCTACGTTCACCAGAACGTATGGCTTAGTTGGTCAGAGCGCTTGGACGAGTTTCAAAGAGGCGCGGGTTCAAATTCCGCTACATTCAAATTTTTATACATTTTCTTAATAAATATTTTATTCCTAAGTGTGGAATAACACTTTAAAAAATGTAAAAAAAAATATATGTAATTTTTATAATATCAAAAACATTAATATGTAGGTACAATATCAAAAGGTCCAGCTTCCTGTAAGCCCGTCGCTCGGTTAATGAAGTCAAATTTTCGGTCCGATTGGTGCAGACTATGGATTCAGTTGACAAAGGCACCTATGTATACAAAATATGAAATTACTCTGGGATTTTTAATGAGAAGTTATTATATTCGTTTATTTCAATGATATCATGTGTTAAATATATCAACGGAAAGTCACATATATTTTATTAATTAAAGTTGACAAATCAATTTATGGGAAAGAAGATAGCGGCAGAGGCCAGCCGTGGCGAAGGGGCACAAAGTGTGACTGTACAATCGACTGGTTGTGGGTTCGATCCCCACTCTAGGAAATGAAATATTTATTTACATTTATCTCTGCTTTCTTCGCTCTGGTGTCCAGGCAAAGCGCGGCGTTTAGATTCGCCACTCAGCACGCAATGCCTCTAGAACTAGGTGGAAAGTGGGGAATGGTTGTCTCACAGTAGGTTCCCTCTGCCTAAACTGCTGTGTGCGGGATACAGCGTGAAGCTGATTGATTGATTTGATTGAAGATTGCAGCAAAAAATATGAACTTATATTTTTTTGTTATATCGTTTTGTCAATATGATTAACTATTAAAAATGTAACATCATTATGCGAAGGGAAATATGGAAGCCGTCGAGATGCAGTGTGTGACTGTAAATGTGACGGTCGTGGATTTGATTCCCATTTGGGGAAATAAATTATTTAATATTGTTATTTCTTCGCTCTGGTATTAAGATAAGAGATCAATTTTCACTTGCACTTTTACTGTTCATAAACAGTACTTTTAAAATTAATATATATTTTTTATTTTACAGTACACTAAATGTGATCTGTTTACTAAAATTGGTTTAATAAATATTAATTTTATTCTAAAACAACAGCATAATAAAAAAATATTAACATTTTGTATTTGTGATATAATATAATTAAATCTTCGTTTCCTCTGAGAGAACTTCCTCCAGTGCACTCTGTACCGTGTAATCATAATCAGAAGTTAGTTAAAAACGTTCTCACATCGTACCAGAAGGTATATAACAGGGTAAACGAAGTTTCCCTGCATCTATACTAATGCTAATGTAAAAGCAACAAAAGTTGGAAAAGGCAAATGGAATTTAACTTTTAATATAATATTCTTTTATTATATTTTTTTTATTTATATTATGTCATCTGTTCATTTTAAATACTTGATTATTTTCGCTTTAAAGATTATCTGGAAGATATGGCTTTTTCTCCCACAGAGATAGATAGCCATCTCTTCCTGAAAGATGGCTATTTGGTGATAGTATCACCTTTTATACATTCCCTTTGGTCATTTGTCTTATCTTATAAATAAAAATAAAATATAAATGTGTTACATATTAGATATGTGATGTACTAATGAAATTATAATATTTTTTAGCTTCACGCTGTATCCCGCACACTGGAGGGTAGGCAGAGGGAACCTAGAGTTAAGACACTCCGTTCCCCACTTTCTGTCGAACTCTGGAGGCATTGCGTGTTGAGTGGCAGAACTTAATGCCGCGCTTGTCCTCGACACAAGAGCGAAGAAAGTAAATTTAAGTAAATATTTCATCTTCTCGAGTGGGGATCGAACCCACAACTAATCGGACTTACAGTCAAACCTTGTGCTCCTGCGCCACGACTGGTATATAAATGCTTTATTCATTTAGAAACTTCAATTAGTAAACTACAGGCATATTATAAATTAAAAGTTTTTTTATTATATATTTTACAAATAAGTATTTTGAAATTTCCGTCCGGTCCACGCGAAAGGTATTAATAGAAACAAAATGAGAGGAGGCGTAGTCGGCGTGTGGCCGTCAAGCGATTGCGGGACGCGTCGGTGTCGGTTACATTGAGCCCTGGCTGCACTGTGGCTATATTGAACAGGAATATTAATAAATCAAAAGGGTATATGGCTGTATGATTAACATTTCGTCCAGATATATTGATTTTCTTATACACTTGACAATGTTCAGAAAAACTATTATATAAACATCTTTTTGAATTTTATTATAATTTCACATGCTTATAAAAAATATGTTTTCTATATAATAAAACAAATATAATTATAAAATACATTGATATGTACCTAAATACAATATAATTTTTGTATCTTTTAAGAGATTTTGAGGTATATTTGAAAGAGAAACAATATAAGGGTTCCTTTTTTCCTAAAAAGGTACGGAACCCTATTAATGCAATTACTACTAATCGAGTTACTCTTTTGTTGGTTGGCATTAACTAACTGAGGACGCAAACATATTGTAAATATTTTAACATAATACATCCACGAATTAAGATCGAATGGGCGAGCAGTCATCAAAGTCAGTCAGTCAGTCAAAGTGACAGCCACGCCACCATGTTTAATATAATCAATAATCTAAAAAAAAATATAGCGTTGAAATAAACATGTGTCTACGCCCCAAAGCAATTAAATCCAAAAAAAAAAAACTTTGACTTTGACAGCTCCAATATATCGCAAAGTATCGCCAGAGATCGTGTTCGTGTGCGGTGCGCGCGCGCTTCACGCCTTATTAGCGCTGGAAATGGCTACTTCGAAAATGAACTGGCATCTCGTTTTGTAAACGGAACTCGGTTGTTTTTGACTCTTGACTTTGATCCAGATACAGGTTAATGCTTTTTGATACGGCAATTTAATTTTTCACGGAATATTTGGTTGGATATAAATATTTTTGTTGATTTAAATAGCTTTTGAGCGATGTTTAAAGTTTAAATTGATGTGTTTTTGTTTAGCTTTTATAGTGTGTCACTGTGGTGGGTCCAAGCTATAACCATATAATTTTTTTTCGAGCGACTTTCCTTTAAAAATTATAATATAAAAACTATATTAGTAAAATTAATATTGAACACCATCTGGTTGTGAACTGTTTTGGCATTAACTGCGAATTAGATCTCCACGTGGAGGAACACAGAAACGACCGATGAGGCAGCAGCTATGCATTGCCGAATTGGTTGCCACATATGATAGACGAAATTATGTAGACTTATAAATTCAATCTTTTTACGTGCACACAATATTGAGTATATAGTAATGACTTTTGTTTTTTCCGTATTTTTCGTTACATATTTGTACAAGATTTGAACCTATAACTGAAGCATGATTGTTTCAGTTATCAGTTAGTTTAAGACAAAGTAAATCTGGGAGAATAGTGTTAAGCCACTCCGTTTCCATTGGGCAATTCCGATATCCACTTTTCGCCGAATTCTGATTGAGTGGCAGAATTCTACAGCGCGCTTTGCTTCGACACCAGAACGAAGATATGAAAATATAAAATATTCCATTTTAATCGAAATCGAACCCACAAATTGTCGTGCTTACAGTCTCACCTTTGTGCCCCTGTGCCATGACTGTCCTCATTGTCTTATAAAAAAGACCCGCAAAGTATGCAAAATATACATTATACACGTCTTACATATACATTGTCTTACATATACAAAAACATTTCCAGCAAAGTTTGCGTCAAATCAAACTGGACTTTACGACATCGCAAAAATGACCAGATGTCAAACGTTAGAACCGACATGGAATTTTAAACCTTAGTTCTCAAGAGATAAGATAGTTAAATTACAAAAATATAAAAAGCAAAATGATATCATAACAGCTAAGAGGGGTCAATAGCTGTATCCGATCGATGGCGGAAGCCACCAGTCGGCGGCCACCGGAAGAATGCCTGAATGAAGTGAAATTTATTTTACGGCTGCTCAGTCGACTTGTCCTTTTAATGGAAGATCAACAACTAAAATTTAAATAACGTTTGCTTGTGGAGTAAACGATGATTTAAACAAAGGGCTGTGATCTTATTTTAATAACCATAGAAATCGCGAAGTTTAATTCCAGACATTACGAAATGCAGTAGAGTGCAGTTACTAATAAATAAGTAAACGTAGCTGAGGGTTTTTTTATATTTTTCAGCGTTCATTTAATAGTATCAACATAGATAATTACATTATATATAAATTTAGTTTTTTAGAGTTTTTTAGGGACCTGAAAAGGAGTAAGACGGAATTCTTATAAGAATAATTTGTTGTACGTCTGTCCGTCTGCCAAGGGCATTTATCTCAAGATCCTGTAGATGTATCGATCTGAAATTAATATCAAATATTCAAGTTTACGGTTCTTTGGAGCGCAGAAAAATTAAGCTTCTAAGTCAAGGCAATCAAAAGATACGAGCGTTTATACATCAATTTCGCGTTTTTTTGTATCAAATTCGCCGCGTAATCAAAATTTATAGGGAAAATATATAAAAGAGAAAATTTTGAAAATTGAAAATTAATAGGTATTTCGTCGAAAAAAATTAATACAAACTTATATTTGTAGTTCTTTTCATAAAAAATTAAGTAAACTACATACATACATAAATTGTGTTGTGTTATTTGACTTAAGTTTGTGAACTTTTATTAATTGTACTTTTCTTTGACATTCTGAAAATGTTCCCTCAGAATGCAAGTTTGACTTGCATTTGACCGTTTTTTTATTTTCTCAAAATAAATTTAATCTCATGTGTTAAATGGTGGAACTCAACGCCGTTTTGCCTCGTTACCAGGACGAGGAAATAAAAACATTAAATGTTTCATTTTTTGCAGTGGACATCGAAACTACAACCTGGCGCGTACGTTACAGTCTCACGCAACTTGATAGCCATTTTATTGATATTCAGTGTTGCCATTCAACCTCTTACACTTAATAAATCGCACTCCGCTATTATATTTAAAGTAATAAAATGTTTATTGTATATTAGTTAGGAATGAGGCATTACCTGAGGCACGACAATCTGTTCAATATCGAAAAAATCATCATCATCATCAGCAGGACCATTCCATCTAGGTCAAAGGTACTATTCTCCTCCTCTGGATTATGACCCGTCACTGTTACTTCTAATTGTGCAAACTGAGGTTAATTTTTTTTATAGGTTAATTATTATTATAATTGGTCAATGTATTTCTTTACAGAAGTCTTTATATATGGAATACATTTAAGCAAACGACTCTATATTATGATATCTTCTCACAGATATATATCTTTTTACTAAAAATGATGATTTAGTTGTTGAGGTCACAAAGTGTGACTGTAAACCGACTGGTTGTGGGTTCGATCCCCACTCGAGGAGATGAAATATTTACTTGAATTTATATTTCCATTTCTTTGCTCTGGTGTCGAGACAAAGCGCGGCGTTGAGTTCTGCCACTCAACACGCAATGCCTCCAAAGTTCGGCAGAAAGTGGAGAACGGAGTGTCTTAACACTAGGTTTCCTCTGCCTACCCTGCTGTGTGCGGGATACAGCGTGAAGCTAATTTAATTTATTTTTATTTAGTTGTTTAGGTGGTTTTCATTCAATAGTTAGGTACTATCTCTTGGGAGAAAATTAAACACGTCGTTTGTGGGTACGATTTCCACTCGGAGAAATTAATTTTTATTTCCTAGCTTTAATATTGTCATTTTCTAGCTCTGGCAAGAAGGCAAAGTGCGGCGCTGAGTTCCATCATTCAACATGAAATGCCTCTAAAAGTGCGAAAAGTGGGCAACGGTGTATATTAATACAAGGTTCCCTCTGCCTACTCTGCTGTATAATAATTGTTATTTTAATTTAATTGTAATTATATTTTGTATATACATATTAGGACAATAAAGAAATCAAATAAACGTGTGCGTTTATAATCTATTGCTCGGATTATCAATGGATGTGAAGACCAGATTGATACTGATTACTTTAATTTGAATTACGAAATTTCATATTTTATTAATAAAATACAACGTTACAAGTTTTTACTTCTATCGGCAGTACATATGACTGCCATTTTTATTAAATACAATATTTTTTTGTATATGTTGCTTCATTACAAGATAAAAAATAATTATGAAAACGACAATCCGCAATATTCGTCGTGTGATCCCGGCCTAGAATAGGATCATCCTGGTATTGGTGGTGTCGTAAGAGGCGACTAAAGTACGTGTGGTAGGTTGGTAGGTAGGTCACGACGACAGCAATGGCAATCGTTTGCCTTGTCTTTTCCATAAAAAAAAGACAAGTTCCTCTCCACATGTCTTTATTACCAACTTAATATACGAATCATCTTAATGTAATTATAAGTATTTTAACAAAAACCTTAAATTTCATATAATTTTAACAAATTTAATTCATTTTAACTTTATTTGAGAATTGCGTAACACATTTCAACGGCCAGTCCGTAATTGACTCGAAATTTAATTAACCCTCGTATACAATTCGTATGTGTACTTTTATCCGGATTATAATAACGTGACTTTATTAAATTTTGAAATTCTATCATTTACAATATTACTAATGGCAATATCGACTTTGATAATTATAGTACATATTGTAATTAATATTTAGTTTAACAGATCAAATTTAAAATATATACCTATATATGTATAATATGTAGATATATAAAAGACTGATTAAGGAAAAGAACAAAACTACGCAACAAGGCGTTCAATTTGTCTTTAAAATACCTGTATTTTTAAGATGTCATTGGACTAAAATTTTAAAAACTAAGTGGATCGAAATTTATATTTTAATTTATATGTAATATTTATTTCAAACTGTAAATACTTTTTTCCTTAGCTTCACACTGTATCCCGCACACTGCAGGGTAGGCAGAGGGAACCTAGTGTTAAGACACTACGTTCCCCACTTTCTGCCGAAAGCAGAACTGCTGCAGTACTCAACGCCGCGCTTGTCCTGCGAAGGAATGGAAATATAAATTTAAGTAAATATTTCATCTCCTCGAGTGGGGATCGAACCCACAAGCAGTCGGTTTTACAGTCACACTTTGTGCCTCTGCGCCACGACTGGTCTCAAGTGTAGTGAAAGTGAAAGTGGAAAGAGATCTTTTATTTTTGGTTCTCTTTGATTTTATAGCAAAAAAAGCATATTTAATCTCTATCAGGATAACAAAATCCTATTATAAAAATATATATCACATGATAAAATGTGATCGTTTCATTGAGCTGTACTATCGAAAACACAATTTGTTATTTAAAGCCAAACGGCAGCGTCGTTACGCGCTCCAATTCTCTCGTTAGACCTATTTAAATTATCTGTTCGTATAATAATAAATCAAAGATTAACACGCGTGTCTGTTGATTAGTCCTTAATTATCAAAAGGGCTATAATTTAAAAAGATATAAGATAAGATTTATTTTTCAGCTTCACATAGCAGAGTAGGCAGCGGGAACCTTCTGTTAAAACACTCCATCCTTCACTTTCCGAATCCGAATTTTGGAATTAGTGCGTGTTAAGTGGCAGAACCAACGTCACGCTTTGCCTCTATACAAGAGCAAAAAAATTAAAATATTTCATATTTAATTTTTTCCTGTGGAAATCAAATTCACAACATGTCGCCATTTACATTCAAACGCTTGTGCCATTGTGCCACGACTGTCCTCAAGATTTTTCTTTTCATATTAGATTAAATAATATAAGCAGTAATGAATAAAGATATTACGGATTACCCTGAATAGTAGAGTAAACAGAGAGAACGCAGTGTTTAGTTAGAAAATTCATTTCTTACTCTCCGTTTAGTTTTGCATTGCCGCACTATGTCTACAAATAAGAATATATTTAAATTATATTCAAGTCTGTACTTCGAGGGAAAATCGAATCCATATCCATAATGTTTAAACTGAGGCTGTACTGCGCCTATGCCTCTGTAACATCTATTGATCATACGAGTATATTGAACGAAAATAAAAATCTTAAAATATAGGGTGTGCCCATACAAACAACATTTTTCAAACAACATGCAAGCTATTATGAAAATGTGGAACATCGTGCGATTAAGTGGCTTTTTGTTCTTTAAGCTATCTATTTTTCGTATAATAGTTATCCAACTAGTTTGAGAATGTTTTAGCTTCGTGCTTCTTTGTGTACCTTCCAGCTCATATTATTATATTATAAGCCAAAAAAGGGAGTCCGCCGAGGCGCAGGGGCACAAGCGGGCACAGTTGTGAGTTTGATTCTCACTCAGTGGAATTAAATTTTTAATTTCTTCGCTCTGGTAACGGGAAAAGCGCGGCGTTGAATCACGCCACTTCGCACACCATGCCTCCAGAATTCGATGGAAAGTGGACAACGGAGTGTCTTAACACTAATTTCACTCTGCCCACCCTGATATGTGCAAAATAAAGCTTCAATTTAAAAATAAACACGTAAATAAAACTACATACGTCTTCTGTATCGCTTGGTACGATAATTCTTATTACCAGGGCGACTTACTCCTTACCTACTTCCCCAAAAGTAAATGAAACCAACGACCGTCACATCTACAGTCACAGACTGTGCCTCTGTGCCACGACGGCCTATGTTCTATATCATTTATAACTGCAAAAAGTATATCTAATAATCTGTACATATATTTGCTTCATTTTTAATTAATTAATTCTGAGTAGCTTAGTAGGTCAATGTTTCTTCGCTTTGATCAGTAATAAATTAAATTCACTAGAAGACTCAATAAATTCATTTTACGTGACAAAATACACTTATAGCAAAATAAATAACGAAAATTCAACGTTTTCATGACAGCCGCACGAAATAGGGCAATTGAATAATGTAAATAGTGACTTCATTTCTGGATTTACTAAAAGTATAAGGTTTTAGTGTTAATTCTTTTCATTGTTTTAAATTGGAAGCTTAAAGTTATAGAAGGTTCCATATTAGGAAGGTGAGGTGTGTCTCTGTAAATAGGTTAAATTAATTTTATATTATAAGCATTTGAAAAATGCCACAATATCTTTTTTGAATAAACATACATTACCAGGCTTTGTTTTATGTGGCCCGGTATAAGAATGCACTATCAAATTTAAATATTCTGTAATAAATAAGTAAATGGTATTGATTAGTTTATTTATGAGAAAATTGTTTTGAGTTCAAAAAGGCATCAGACAAGCAGAAAGGTTCTTAATATTATCTACCACATTTGCGAGACTTATTACATAACCGTTATATAATACAATAGGTATATATTTTAATTAATGTTCAATTTTACATATTTTAACAAAAAAGAAACGTATTTTGTAAGGAAAATATCTTACCGTTTCATTATTACTTGGCCTTGAGTCCTTCGCAACAATTGGATAAAAGAGGCATCTTGACTGGAATGCCTTTCGGGCGTTCTTTAGATCCAACTTTGAGAGCACAACGACACTCAACAAATATCAAAGTGTGTTACATGGTCTGAATATTGAAAATCTTGCCAACTTTACCGTACAAGTATTAGAAGTGCTTCATATGAAACGAGTTTTTGATTTCATCACGACCGGACCCTCAAAGTTTTTAAAATTTCAGTTTTCTGGTTTAATTAAATGTTGTAATATTTTAACTAAAATAAAAATAAATAAATCAGCTTCACGCTGTATCCCGCAGCAGGTTAGGCAGAGGGAACCTAGTGTTAAAACACTTCGTTCCCCACTTTCTGCCGAATTTAGGAGGCATTGCATGTTGAGGGGCTTCTGCCGCGCTTAGCCTCGACACCAGAGCAAAGAAATGAAAATATAAATTTAAGTAAATATTTCATCTCCTCGAGTGGGGATCGAACCCACAACCAGTCGGTTTTACAGTCACACCTCGTGCCGCTGCGCCACGACTGGCCTCAATATTTTAACTACTTACCTATGTAATTACATTTTATTAATAAGATCTTTGTGGGCCAAAGTGTTGGAAAATTTGGTGTGACATTTGGTACGAGAAGTGTCTGGCGATACAGGCCAACGCTTGACCTAAATTTCTGCGTCCACTCAGCCACTTTAATGTTAAAGAACCTAATTTTACTGCAGCCACCGGAAAATATGAACGTAAATTTTATAGAGAAATTATTTAGTACATTTTCGTTCTGTCGAAATTTTTGTTATAATAAGGAATATATAAATAAAAATATTCTAATTTTAATTAATAAATTCTGGTTGATACATTTGATTTGACATTAATGTGATCATTGTATTTTGGTATTATTAGAGCTGATTGTCTAGACATAAGACAATAAATTATGTATGTGATGGGTTATAAATTCGCTGTGCATAAATTAATTCGATTATTATTGTTTCATTCGATCAGGAATTTAAAACAGTATATAGTTTTTCATTTGCTCTTGAGTTTCTCCTGGGTTTTTAGATCGTCAGTCAAAGACACGTAATTAATTTCCGACACTTAATTCCTTCCTAAGTAATAAAAGCTATGTAAACCAGTGGCGAAACTCAACGCCGACTTATATATAACTTTCATGGATGATATGAAAGTAATTAAGATATGATCACACCTCGAGTGAGAATCTTTGGATCGTATACACGTAATCATGCCTCACAAATCTCAAATGTATCGAGATGTTGCGCTGCGTTTAGATATTGTTAACATATGTTATAATATATGTAAGTTAGATTTACTATTATCTTGTTCTACGTATATGATATGTACATAAACCTTTTAGGAAAAAGGATTCTGAACTATTTCCCAAGAAGTCTACTACCCGTAGTATATTCTTAGATCCAATATCGGGCTAGGTGTAAAGCAAATACATATGCTTTCTATGCTATTCGTCCCGCTCGTGAAGAGCACATATCGGATATTGAGATCTCTAACATTTCGAGATGAAGAATACCGAAGGTGATATCCTGATATTGGCTAAGTTCGATTATACTTTAAAACTAAGTGCTATGGCACCTTGTGGTTATCGCCTTAATAATATTTAATAAGAACTGAAGAATATTATAATAGAATTTTGGTCGATTAATATTTTTTAAAAGTTTATTGCGCGTAAAAGCGTATTGATATATGCCGATGTTTGCCGATGTATACAGTTAATAAAACAAAAACTAGCGCTCCTGGAATAATATTCTAATAATCTTCGATATTGTGCTCTCTTTCATATATAAAGTTCTGCCACTCAACACGCAATGCCTCCGGAATTCGGCAGAAAATGGGCAACGGAGTGTTTTAACACTAGGTTCCCTCTGCCTACCCTGCAGTGTGCGGGATACAGCGTGAAGCTGATTTATTTATTTTATTTATTTCATATATAAAGCATACCATCATTGTAGAAGATATTTCAATAGTTCCCGTTTAGACTGTTTCTTAAACTGTGTTTTTATATCTGCCACTGTAATATTCATGACATTGTTTAAAAAAATCTTGAAACAAAAAGAAATATAGATTTCCGAACAAATTTTCCCTTTCATTACGTTCAAATAGCCCCATTATCTAAGATCACATCATTATCATCTAACAACTTCGCCATCATATTACCATATTTATAAGCTTTTTATTCTCATTCAGATGATGATTCTTCAAGGCTATACTTACTGGTTGTACCTAACCAGCAAAATTCCTTCCAATTCAGTTGCCACGAAACAATTTTCATTAGGGTCCACTACGTGACTGCATTAATAAAAAGCTGAATGACACCCTCGTACTTTAAGGGTCCAAACTTTTGCATTTTGCCTCCCAAGATTGCGTATTCATGCAACTTACACAATTAAACTTAGCATATAATTTCGTACTACTAACCTTTGTGAGGTTTCACAGAGTAATTTAATAGTTCACGTCGTTTAATTTAGCTTAAATTATTAATGTGCTACCGTTTGTGTGTGTGTTTATGTGAGAGAGGCAGACTCAAACAACGTTATATTATGATATTATTATAATTTTAAATTATGTAAAATATGTATTTAAGTAATTTATAATTCAATAAAATATATTACACTCCATAAAGTGTTGAGTATTTAAAAAAAATACTTGGTTGTTCTTTATGTTCAGTTTTTTCTCAGAGCAAACAAATATTTTATTTTTGACTCTTTTACTGCTTGGCTTCTTTATTTATTGTTAAGGTTATTTTATTTTTATAACATTTTGTACATTTTCTTCAATAAAAAACCTCTTTTGATTATTAAAAAAATAATTTAAACAATACATAAAATTATTATAGCTTATAGCAATAAAATCAGCTTCACGCTGTATCCCGCACACAGCAGGGTAGGCAGAGGGAACCTAGTGTTAAGACACTCCGTTCCCCACTTTCTGCCGAATTCTGGAGGCATTGCGTGTTGAGTGGCAGAACTCAACGCCGCGCTTAACCTCGACACCAGAGCGAAGAAATGGAAATATAAATTTAAGTAAATATTTCATCCCCACGAGTGGTGTTCGAACCCACAACCACACGGTTTTGCAGTCACATCTCGTGCCACTGCGCTACGACTGGCCTCTTTTTTTTAAAGGCAATAAACATAAAACAACAAATTCAAATCGCCACCACACACATACCATACATATATACGCACATACATATAAATAATTTCCATAGATTAATACATTAAATTCATCGTATTCAAAGACCATTACTGCTCAAATATCAGTCACTGAATTAATTATCACCCTTGTTTCCTCAGCATTGACATAACTGTGAGCCTCCCTCAGGACGAATGTTAGGTTACCCCGCCGTCCTCACATTTACCCTTTCTTGTTTGCAGAGGGAATATTTTCGAGTAGGTTATCAAAGTTGTACCCTTGTAAATGGCGTGATAACATTCAACCAATTACTAAATGGTGCTGTCTCTAGAGTCGTGGAGTTTAGATTAACATTAAATTCGAATATATCTTTGTGATGTGAATAAAAGTGGCTATATGTTGTGTGTGGGTGAATTTGTAGGTAATATTTTTTTTTCAGATTTACGCTGTATCTCGCATATAACAGACACTAAGCAATCCGTTTCCCGTTCTCCGCCTAATTGCTGAATGCTGATTGGCGGATTTCAACATAAGAGGGAAGAAAATGTAAATGTGAAATATTTCATTTGCCCGAGCGGGAATTGAACCCACAACCTGTCGCGCTTTTTACCACAATTTAGGCTTTCGCGCCTTGACTGATCTTGACAATAAGTTAAAGCGAGTAAGTTTGCAGATGGAGCTGTATTATAAGATTAACCCTCTACGACTGACGTGGCTTTATTTTTACTATAATACTGACGTGGTAATCCACGAGACATCGTTTTTAACATCAAATATTTTTACAAAATTTACTTATGCAGCTATTTTATTTATTTTTATTGAATTTCCACTATATTTTTAATGTAGAATTTATTTTAAATGTAGAAAACAAGATATATTTTCAAAAATGTAGTATTAATAAATTTAATTTATGTAAACAGAATTAACTCTTAAATAATGCGAGATAATAAAAAAACATATTATCTAAAATAGTATGTAAATATAACTATTATACTCAGGTGGTAGTCCAGTTCACACTTACCCTAACGCTGACGCGGTAGTCTCGTAGACATTTTATTCCCGCTATGCGCTCGGGGGCTCCATGCTACCTCCTGTCAGACACTATCCGACGCGCAAGCTCATTACAGTAAGTAAACTTAAATTAAAAAATCTATCGTAATAAATCGAAAATTATGTCTATGGGACTACTACGTCAGTCGCAAAGGGTTAACTAGAAAGTTAAAGAAAACAGCACAAAAAAATAATGTTCCACAATTATTTAACAGACATAATAAAAAAAACGCTTAAAAAAGGACTACGGTTACACAAATTACTACTAAATTTGATGTCAACCATTATCAAAGGACCAAAAAGACTTGCTCTCATCACGTATTCGCAAAGAAATGTAAAATTTAAGTGTCGCTCTACATCGGCTCTACATCGAGATAGTATTTGAGTTGGGCACATGCCAGCAATATCTACGAGCGGACAAACTAGGCTTGGACTTTTATAGCCTATTTTTGTTGTATTCATATGAATGATTTGTAGTTCAATTTCTTCTGTCCGACAAAATAAATAGATAGATAAAACGTATGTGTTTTTAAATACGCTTTTCACGTACATATGTATAAACAAGTATGTTTTTATTTTATATACCAAAAATATGCACATTTTTTTAGCCTCACGTTGTACCCCGCAGGGTAGGCAGAGGGAACTTAGTGTTAAGACACTTCGTTCTTCACTCTCCGTCCAAGTTTCGAGGCATTGCATGTTGAGTGGCGGTGCTGGGACACAACGCCGTGCATTGTTATTAAAGCGAAGAAATTAAAATATTAATAAAAAATAATCAAATCCCTGAAAGAAATTCGAACTAACAACCGTCGCGTGTACGGTCACACGCTTCTACCACTGCGCCTCATCGGCCTCCCAACTACACGCACATTTATTAACATAAATCAATTGAAATAGATAGATTTTTCGCAATAGAGTAGAAATAATTAGTAATAGTAGTAATACAAATATTATTGAACAAACAATTGAAGTATTCAAATAGAATTGGCTTCTATATTTGATTATATTAACGAACAATAAAGTGACGTTCTTTGCTCTAAATATTCATTGCATCGAATATTATTGTTGTATACGTTTAATATCGTATTTGCTCTAAGGATTTAATATAATTGGTGAGTGAATTATATAGATTGGAATTAGTGATGTTTTGTTGTTAAGAAAAATATATTTTTTTCAAACATGAGGTTAATGCTGTTAACTCTATTGCCCTTTACCATGACCGCTTTAGGTTAGAAGGAAAAAGACAGAACTCAGTCCTTAAAAAATTACAAGCACTACTTGGCTGGCTGAGAGGATATCGTTGGCGGCAAGGACGTACCCTGCGAGACTCGAACCTCGGCTTGCGGTTGTGCGGTTGTCGATCGGGCTGGATGAAAAACATATTACTCAAAAGTGGTACCTTTTGAAACACAGTTGGTATAATATGTATTAATATGTAATAATAAATGTATATAATAATTCTCAGTTAAAAGTCTTAGACGTTGTTTTTTTTAATATAACTGTTAGTATTTTAAAATGAAATAAGACTGGCCCTGATCTGGTCTGACTACACATACTTCCTTGAAAATTTCTTTAAATGTGACCAATGATGAGACAAAGGCAAATTATGCAATAAAAATACATACGTGGTGTACTTATATATAAGTATGCCTTATAGTAAAAATAATTGTATTTTATAATTAATTAAATCACTTGTTTTCTTCTCAATACAATAATTCAAGGAAAACGTTATCCACTCAAATGTACTATAGAAACCAAAACAAATTATAAAATCAATTCTGCTTATTCCATATTTGACTAACTTTAAAATTTAGTTGCACTAACAAACAGACCGACAGACCAGACAGAGTACAAACGCACGTTCAAATATTTTGTATTAACAAACGCAAATTATTAAAACATCATGTAATTAAATGTAGCATTCAATTTCACTTTGTTATCACTGTCAACATTCTCTTTGATGCTATCTCATTACGTATACTTAATTAGAATAACTAATGTGATTCAGCTTTGGTCATACAAAATGGTGATTTAGTTTTACGAATCTACTTGGTTATTGTTTTAAATAAGCTTCACGCTGTATCCCGCTTATAGCAGGGTGAGCAGAGGGAACCTAGTGTTAAGACACTCCGTTCCCCACTTTCCGCCAATTTTTTACGGGAAATCAACGCTGGGCTTTTTGCCTTAGTGCCAGAGCTAAGAAAATGAAAATATTAATAAATAATAATTCATTCCCTCGAGTGGGGATCGAACTCAAATGCGCGACGACGGCCTCACTAAGTATTTTAGTATGTGAGTATTTAACATATGTATATATAAACCCAGACTTATATATAGCTCCATTCTCTTTTCTTCCAAAAAAGATTTTTATACAGTATGGAAGAAATATCACGACATCTACGCGACTATTGTTGGTTGATTAAATGATTAATACATGTTAAAGAGATATTCAACTTAAATCTTAAAAATTAAGTTCTTATATATAACTTGGCTGTGTCTAATGGTATCCTAGTATATGTATTTCTTGTATTTTTTTTCTGCTTCATGTTGTATCTTGCAGATAGCAGAGTTTCAATTCTCTCTGAATTTAGTGTTAAAACTGGACTGGAGGCATTACGTGTTGAGTAACGTAACTCAACGCCACACTTTGCCTTAACACCAAAGCGAAGAAATGAAAATATTAAATATTTAATTTCCTCGTGTGGGAATCGAACCTACAGCTTGTCAAGTTTATAGTCACACGCTTGTGCCTTACACGACTGGCTCCAATATTACAACGAATGAATATGACTATAATATTGTTTTTAGAAGACCTTTTAAAACAGTTCATGTACTGAACTGGTTTAAAAGGTAAATTAATACGAATGATTCGTATTTACCGTCAAAGTTTATACGATAGAGTTCATCTATAATCAAATAGTAAAGGACCACGTGATCAAAATTTGATTTTGTGAATAGTTTAACAATATTATTACAGTATGTAATAATATTGTTTATGAAGTAGGTAATAGAAACCATTTCATTTAATAACTGATGGTTTAATTATATTGGATATCAAATCACACTAGACCAAATATAGCTAAATCTCTAATGTTCTCCAGAGTATGTGTACTGTATGAACATAATGATAGGATTAACGTTTAAATAAATATACTTTTAATTAGGATTTTAGCATATAACAGGGTAGGCAGAGGAAACTTTTGAACCTAGTGTTAAGACACTCCATTCGTCATTGACACTTCCGTTACTCACTACATATACCGCGTAAGTAATTTCCTAAAATCTAAGTTTTGATTTTCTTGATTGAAATCCACAGTAACTTCTAGAGAACCATAATTAGAATCCACGACACTGTAGCTTGCCCAAAACTTGTTTAAGTTTCTGGCTACACCTGGGTGTGAACATTAATCATAAAGTGTTGTTGTGTACTAACTTGACATACATTTTCACACTAAATTTGTTTCATTTATTTATATTATTGCAGTTGTAAATAATTTTTTTTCGCTGTATCCTGTATATAGTAGGGGAGGCAGAGGGAATCTAGTGTTAAGACACTCCGTTCCCCACTTTCTGCTGAATTTTGTGTCATTGTTTGTTGAGTGGCTTTGCCTTAATACGAGAGCTAAGAAAATTAAAAAAAATTATAAAAAATAATTTGTTCCTCCGAATGGGAATCGAGCCCACAGCCGTTGCATTTACAATCACACGTTTGTGCCCCTACGCCACGACAGCCTCTGTAAATTATGGTTTTCTACAACAAAACCAAACTTTGATATTAGAGCGTTATTAAGCCAAAACTTACTCCATTCCACTATTCTCATACATAAATCTTCTCTATAAATCCACAAATGATTTCACAGCGGCATCATAGTGAAACAGCTTTAGTAATAGAAAGGACAACCTACTTTATTTACCGAAATACTAGCGTTGTGGGTTGGCGAACAACTCTGTTCTGCGGTGCAATTAAATTTCACATATACCGACCACATAGTGAGCCATGCAGCTATTATCCTTGGAGTCTACACCATAAGGACTATTATACTGTATCAAGTTTGAGTACAGTGTCTCATCGAATTTAGGAAAGCCTTCACCGTCATTAATAGTCATTTCATAAAAGTAATTGTTGCTAGTATGCAATTTATAGTCATAATTGTAGCGTGCTAATAGTGTTGTTATTACAAATACGTATGTTGTATATTTTTAGTGAATTGGTATTTACTTTTTCTCTATAATTCACAGCAGGGTAGGCAGAGGGAACCTAGTGTTAAGTCACTCTGTTCCCCACTTTCTGCTGAATTCTGGAGGCATTGCGTGTTGTGTGGCAGAACTCAACGCCGCGCTTTTCCTCAGCACCACAGAGCGAAGAAATGGAAATATAAATTTAAGTAAATATTTCATCTCCTCGAGTAAGGATCGAACCCACAGCCAGTCGGTTTTACAGTAACACTTTGTGCCTAGGTACATACATACAGATAGAGGTACGTACAGATCTAGGTAGTGGATTCGAATCTTATATGACCCTTAACGTAGAAAAAGTTGAATAGCAATATTTTTATAAATATATATACACACCTATACAAGTCTGTGAATTAAATATAATAAAGAAATATATGTCGATATGTCGTTGTTTTTAAATATTTTTACATTTTTTATGTCAACCACGTCGTACATTTGCTATAAAAATGAAAAGGTATTTCACAAAGTATTCAGTAAAATGTGAATAAATGATTAAAATGCACTTTCTGAACTCGCTTATAGAATGCGTCAACAATGACAATGAGGAGAATAAAAGGTACTCTCACGTTATTACACAAAAATATTATATCACATATGGAAAAGACTGGAAACTGTGTTTTCGTTTCAACGTCGTTTCTTTTCATATGATGATTTTCTTTCCATAGATTTTTTTTGTGTTCTGGTTAAAATCACTGTAGTTAACTACTAGTATATAATTTCAGTTTACAAAATATATAAATCTGTATGATTTTCCTGTTTTATTTCGTTTCCTTTCCTTTTGGATCTTGTCGTGCAAGAGAATCTACGTTGGGACACAGGTTCAATACCTTTAGAAAATATATAAATGTTTTATCGTGATACATCAGCCGGAATCCATAGAGTAACCACAGAAAATCACTAGGAGGTGTTGGCCGTGTAATAGATAGGGATTATGAAAAATATGGAAAGTTGAGCTAAAAGCAAAATGAAAATTAGAACTATGGAATGGAATTTGGATGCTAAGTCCAAACTCCATACTATAATCCAATCGAAGCTATTGATCGAGATCAAAAGCCGTCCATAATTTTGATATTATGAATCTGTCTGGTTTGGATGTTGGATGGCAACTCGCCTGTCTCTAGATGGACGAAGCCGCCGAACGCAGCACTAGTGTGTTCAGCTTTTTAGACATATTTTGTGGCATATAGAACGTGTGCTCTATCGATTTTGTTATTACGTATAGGGAAACGTAACGTGGAGTCACGTAAAGAGTTGCTTATGAGCCTTAGAAAAAGTATACGTTATTAATATTGTTAAATACTGAAAAGCCTTTCTTAATCTCATATCTTCCTATAATCTTTTATATAGAATGCACGATGCAGTATAAAATTCGGTGAAATATACCTCGTATAAATATATTAGTTTTTTATAAGTTAGTAACTAATAATAAATTCTACGCAACTGGGACGGATGTAACCTGCACGTTCTGTTAGTTCCACTCTCTAGCTGTTTCTGCTTTCTCGCTTTTTATTCTTTTGCCTAGCACACAATTTTTAAGTGAATATCAACGAAATCTACGAAATATACTAAGTATAATATTACTATGTATAATTTCATACTGTATAACGTGCAAGCAGGATAGGCAGAGGGAACTTGGGAACCGAGAGATAATAAGATATTTCAGTTTTCCTTTTTCTGGCAAATTCTGCAGGCACTCTGTATTGAGCGACGGAACTTTACAGCGCACTTTGCCTCGACACCAGTGGCAATCGAACCCACAACCGCCGCGTTTACATTACAAATTATTATTATCTAATAAGGTGATACGTAAAGACTTCCATACTTTAAATGTAACCGTCTACCTAACACCAAGTTAAATTGCCCCGAATCCAGACTTTACGAAACAATTTTCATTAACGCACATTACGTGACTGCATTATTAAGGACTAAGGCTCGACGTTCATTGGATATTTTTAATATTATATTAGAATAAAATAAAATAAATCAGCTTCGCGCTGTATCCCGTACACAGCAGGGTAGGCAGAGGGAACCTAGTGTTAAGACACTCCGTTCCCCATTTTCTGCCGAATTCTGGAGGCATTGCGTGTTGAGTGGCAGAACTCAACGCCGCGCTTAACCTCGACACCAGAGCGAAGAAATGGAAATATAAATTTAAGTAAATATTTCATCTCCTCGAGTGGGGATCGAACCCACAACCAGTCGGTTTTACAGTCACACCTCGTGCTGCTATGCTACGACTGGCCTCAGAATTATTCTCAGAAGATATTAGAATAATTAAGATTTTATAGGCCGTCGTAAAACAGCGTTTTGTATACAGTATACACGATGGTTGTGGATTTGATTATTAATGAATTAATATTTAAATCATTCTCATTTTTATCATGGTAAAATTTTAAAGATTCTTTTCAAAAATTATAAATAATATAATAATAAATAGAAATGTATAATATATTTACATTACTATTATACTTCTGAGGAACATTCTTGTATGTATTTTATTATTAAAACAATTTTTTTGTCTAATTTTCATCATTTCCAAATCAACTTTGTTGAACAAATATTTAAGTTACATAAGGGACCTTTAGGAAATATAATAAAAGTCAATTAAGTATATGAAAAAAATATCTTATGGTCACAATTCATATTATCATTTGTACGAAGCATCAGCTACGCTATATAGCTGGGTTCCTTGTGAACAATTGGGCTAAAATTGTTTTACCTCGCGCGAGAAAACTTTTCTATTATGTTCTACAAGATTGCGTATTCATGCAGTTGCTTCTCGAACTACGTTTTTGGGAATATTGTTTCTATGACTGTCATTTTAGTAACAAATCATATATTTAATTTAAGTTTTAACTTATTTAAATAAAGTTTTTTAATTGTAAAAATATGGCAGATAGATCATTGTGGCGCAGGAGCATACGCGTGTGCTTGAAAACGCGACAAGTTGTGGGTTCAATTCCCAAAGGAATTATGAAATATTTTTATTTTTTATTTCCTAGCTCTGAGGCAAAGCGCGATATCAAAACTTCCACACAAACACTAGGTTCCAAGTACCTGAAACTGAATGTTGACACATATATTTGTTGATTGAAAACTTAATTTTGAAATATTAATCATATTATTATAAAAAGCGCTGGATGTCCTTTAATAATATCAAAAGCAGAAAAAACAGAGTAATTTATAATTTTTTCAAGAATTAATACTCATATGAATACGATCACCTCAAAAATATATTTTAATTAGAATCTATATTTATATATAGATTTTAATCAAAATATAGGTCATGTATATATATAGCAAATATACACATATTTGCTTAAATTCAATCGAGTTAAATTTTGTTTAGTTAGTCAGTAGCAAAACGAGAATTACTATTTGTTTTTGTAAGCTGTTACTAGAAATATAAATGCCCTGGAGGTACTCGTAGTTTGGATTTGTATTGACCCATGAGATTGTGAAATAACTTGGTCTCAGTCGGTGATCTCAGTTGAGTGATGTGTCCATAGATTTTTGTAAGTAAGAAAGTCAATATAGCTTATATAAATATAAAACTCAATTTTAACATTATTTTATTAGATTCATTTTTCTCTGTTGATTTTACAACAATAAAGTTAGCTTCACGCTGTATCATGCACACCGTAGGGTAGGCAGTAGGAATCTAGTTTTAAGAACAGTGGGAACAGAGAGTGTTCCCACTGTTCTGTGTATTGAGTGATTTTTTGACGGAATTCAACATCAGGTTTTTACCTAGGAGCCAGAGCGAAGGAATGAAAATATTAATAAATATTAATTTATTCCCTCGAGTGGGATTCGAACCCACATCGCCGCGTTATAGTCACACCCTTATACCCCTGAGCCAAGACGGCCTCAAATTTTATAATTAAGATCAAAATTTATAATTAAGATCAAAATTTAATACAGTCCAATTTACCTGAACATCTTCGTACAGTAATTATTATTGTGTTTTTTTTGTTACTGAGGCCGTTATGGCGCAGGGATACAAGTGTGCGACTGTAAATGCGACGTCCAATTCCTATTCGGAGTAAGGAAATATTTAATATTTACATTTCCTCGCTCTGGTAAAATAGCAAAGCGCGGCGTAGAGTTCCGCCATTTACCACGCAATGCTTCAAGAATTCGGCGGAAAATGGGGAATGGAGGTGTCTTATTGTTAAACGGACTGAAGAATTGGCGAAGACATAGCTGATGATGGCAATATTTGGATGCAAGTCGTCGATATCATTACTTACGAGAAAACCTAACAACACACTAAATATTTGATGATATTCTAACTATACTACAAATATTCGAGGTTGCTTTTTGTAAAAAAATATAACTTAAACGGTACATTCCTACAGTTTCCAGACTCGTGTATAACGTAAGAGGTAGTTGAAAGAACTATCGGTACTGTGATGACAGATTGAACTTTTCGTTTACTTTTGAGCTCAATGAATAAATCTGTGTGTTAATCTATTGTTTTTGAATAAGTGAACGGAAGAAATGGCTACCTAGTATGTTATGTACATTTTTTACTTTATTATAAAATTAGCTTCCCTCTGCCTACCCTGCTGTATGTATGTTAACTATCTGGTTCCCACTTTCCGCCATATTTTTTGAAAAATTGCGTGTCGAGTGGCAGAACTCAACGTGGAATTTTTCACTTGGTGCCAGAGCAAAAAATGGAAATATTAAGAAATCTCTCGAAAAGGAAACGAACCCGCAACCGACACCTTACAGTCACACCCTTGTTCCCCTCGGCCACGACGGCCTCTAATTTTATTGTGAACTAAAATATCTGGTCTATTATAGCGTACATATTTATTTTTTATTCCGTGTATAGGTAGGTAGGTACATATGCGGAATAAAAAGTAATTCATTGCAAGAGATGCACTGCAAATGAAAAAAAATATATAAAAAACTTATTTATTTTTATTTTTGTTCCACGAATTTCACGGAATACATTTTGACTTTTTATAAAATATATATAAAAAAATACGTGTTGTATTGCCAGGAAGAAGGTCCACTAAATTAATATTTTTCCATATATATAAATATTACACGTAGGTTGACGCGTAAAAAACTATATAACTAACTAACTTTTTATCCCGCACACAGCAGAGGCAACATAGTGTTAAAACATTCCGTTCTCCACTTTCCGCCAATTTTTACGAAGTATTGTCTATTGAGTTGCATAACTCAACGCCAGGCCTAATGGCCTTGATGCCAGAGCGAAGAAATGAAAATATTAATATAAATAATAATTAATTCCCTCGAGTGGGGAATGAACTCACAACCATCGCGTTACACTCACACCCTTGTGCCCCTGGGCCACGACGGCATCACAGCATCATTTCTTAGTATCTGATAACGAAATATACTACAATTTTCAGACGTAGCTAGGATAATATTTTCATTATGAAAATTCATAATACGGTAGCATCTATAATTAGGTGAGCTTGTTTTCCTTGATTATGTAGATGGATTCATAATGATTCCGTATAGGAGTAAACCTTCTATAAGTTTCTCAACAAAAACAATCGCTCGCGGCGCTTATTGTTACAAGCCAGTTAATTATACAGTTATCTTGGTTATATTAATTTTGTTCCGTTCCTGGACTAGACTGTGCTTATGGTAATCTCCTATCGTTGTATGTTAAATTAATAGCAGCTATAAGTTAGGGGTTTTTGACGTTGTATTAGAGGATTTAGGTAGGTATTCTTAATTTTTTTTTAGAAATAAATCAAAGATTCTTTTTTCTTTCTTTTTAAGTTGTAAGTTTTTATAAATGATAACATAATGTATAACATAGAGAAGTGTATTACATTTACAAATATTTTATTAGTTTGGAATTTTAAAGAGTTATATTCTATAAAATCTTTTTCTTGAATTTTTATGGCTATCAATGCCTTTCTTAATTTTGCAATGATATTATTTAATTTCAGGTTATTTCACGAATTAAGTATTGAAAACAACGTTTTATAAAATCTTTGATTTTCTCATTTATTACATATTTTAAATGAAACTCTTTGACCGGAATAATCTCGTATATTTAATATTATACTTTTTTGGAAACCGGACATTCTGAACGTGAATCTGAAGGGTTTCTAAACCGGTTAAAAAATCATTAAAAAAAATGTACCCTAAAAATTTATATCACTAGCTAATCCATTTAAATTATATTCATAATTACAATAGATATCGAGCACCACTGACTGGCCTACAAAATAATATCTATGCGAGTAGGTAAAATGTCCGTTTGTTACATCAAAGCTCTGGCCGACAGCCGTCTGTTTTGACGCCGGGCGCAGACACTTATAATTATTATGCATGGAAACTTGTACAATCAGCAACTGTTTGAATAACTTTGTGAATTTGCTAGCTGTAGGTTTGTGGCTGTAGCCACGTAGCAGCGGAGTAAATTGAAATATTTAAGTCCTGAGTTTATATAGAGGAATATGATGGAAATTTGAGGCCAGTCGTAGCAGTGACTGTAAAATCGACTGGTTCTGGGTTCGATGCTACTTGAGGAAGTGAAATATTTATTTACATTTATATTTTCATTTCTCCGCTCTGGTGTCGAGGCAAAGCGCGGCGTTGAGTCCCGCCACTCAACACGCAATGCCTCCAAAACTCGGCGGAAAGTGGGGAACGGAGTGTCTTAGCACTAGGTTCCCTGATTAACCTGCCATGTGCGGGATACAGCGTGAAACTGATTTATTTGTTTATTTATGATTGAAATTTGAAATTTATTCTACGGGTATAGGTTGTCTACAATTGAATTCTATAAATTAGGTGTTTGTTGAGGGAAATGTATCATTGTGAAGAATAAATGATAGTACTTTGTGAATCTACTTTTTTAGTACTATTTACAGCTTAGGATAAGTCACATTTTTTTTCTCGTGATTATGTCAATAATAATACACAAATATCGTTTTAGAGTCACGGCACAATAGTATAGCATCTTTTACTATTATCGTACACGGTTATATCCATTTTCTTTAGGCAGAGTGAACCTAGTGTTAAGACACTCTCCGCTCTCCACTGATTTTTCGAAGCATTGAGTGGCGGAGACCAACACCGCATTTGTGCCTTCTAGCGAAAAAAATAAAAAAATCAATAAATAATATTATTACTATAAAATGGGAATCGAATCGACAACCATCGCGCTTACAGTAACCTGTGCTGCCTGTGTCACTGCATCACGACGGCCTTCATATCTTTTCAAATATAACTCGCATAGTATATCGTGCATATACAAAAACTTTATAGAATTCAGGTTATTACAAAATAGCGTTCGGTGGTATGCTTTGTCTATTAAAATTTAGATGAAACCTTTTTGCGTATTTATCAAAAGCAAATTATTTTTCAGATTTCAGAAGTAGGTACACAAAAATATACGACAATATATTTCTTCACCATCAGAATCACTAAATGCAGTGTTAATGAACACAGTCTTAATTTGCATTTATTAGCTAAATGAGTAAAATTTCAAAATCTTATAAAAATTTTGTAAGTACACAAGTAGCAATTACCTATACCTATGTTATATAATAGAGCAGTTTCACCGATTTTCCACATAAAAAGGTAGGCAGAAGAACTTAATGATAAGACACTCCGTTCTTCACTTCCTCCCCATGTTTCGATATAACGTGTGAGTGACATAACTCGACGCCACACTTTGTTTACAGTGAAAAGAAATAAAAATAATTTAAATACAATTACTCCCTATATAGTAAGAATCGAATCCATACTCGTCGCATTTACGGTCGGTCGTTGTCCATTGCACCACGATGGCCTATGTTATAATTATAAATATTAAGACGAATATAACTTTTACCTATAATAATTGATTTTTCCAATATGAATCAGATATATAAATCTAGACAGAGCAGGGTAGGCAGAGGATCTAATGTTAAGACACTCTGTTCCCAAAAGTGGGAGTCCAACCCACAACTTGTCGCATTTACTGACATACTTTGTGCCTTTGTGCCACTTTTCAAAAATCTAAATTAAATTAAATCAGCTTCACGCTGTATCCCGCACATAGCAGGCTCGGCAGAGGGAAACTTAGTATTAAGACCCTCCGATTAGACCGATTAGATCCGTTAAGACTCCGCCGAGTTCTGAAGGCATTGCGTGTTGAGGTGGCGGAACTCAACGCCGCGCTTTGCCTTGACACCAGAGCGAAGTAACGAAAATATAAATGTAAATAAATACTTCATCTCCTCGAGTTTGAATCGAACCCACAACCAGTCGATTTTACAGTCACACTTTGTGCCGCTGCGCCACGACTGTCCTCGAATAATTGCCAAATATTTGAATATGATCCCCATCACACAGCTAAGGCTTACTCCATACAATTTGACGCACGGATTCGTATTCACAATACACTAGTATCGTATGCGCTGACGAAAAGGAATGTTACAAATTACAATCCGTGCTCGTATATTGATATTAATTGTTGGACATAGGACAGGCCCTTTTGGGAACGGGCGCCAGATTAAAGCGATTCCAGTGCTGGTATGTCCTTTGTGCGTCGCTACGAAACAAAATACCAATTTAGGTATATATATGCTGTTAATATTTTTCCTTTTTGCCAAATATAGCCAATATTTGGCAAAAAAATGTTGTTGCATTGCGTTTATTAGCTAAATTAGATAAATTCTACATTTGGCGTTGAGTTCTGCCACAAAACAAGTGGTGCGTCCTAAATTCGGCGGAGAGTGGAGAACGGTAGTGTCTTGTATTAGGTTCCCAGGTTCCCTCTGTCTATCCTCTTATATGTGGTATATAGCGCGAAACTGAAAAAAAAATAGATAAACAAGATCATGTTAGCCGTGTTGTTATAATATTAGTGCTAACTACAACAATAATCTATCTTCATTACGTAAATAAAAAGGCGGTTTCAATTTTTTTTCTTGCATAGCAGGGAAGACTAAGGGAACCTAATATTACGATATTCCATGATACACACGACCTCCTTGGGAACTCCAGGTTAATGTTGGATGCGATTCCAATGTAGGAATGTCTTTTGTGCGTGGCGTTAATATACATTTTCTATGAAACAAAATACAAAATTTAGATATTGCGTCGCTATCATTTTTGTCAAATATTGGTTATTTGCATTGGAATTTGTTATGAATTTTCATTTTTTTTGTTTCAAATATTTCAGTTGTTTACTGTTGTCAACATTGACTGCTGCGAGAGATATATAAATATATTTCCTATTAATAATAAAATTATGTCTTTATATAAAAAGTGACATAAAAAATATTATTATTTTATTTAAAAAAAAATAAAAGTAAAAATAAACTAACAACCACTGCACTGCAAGCATCCAAATTAACATAGCTAAACCAAATAAATATTAAAAATCGTCTTTCAAAAGCAAAACAAGCATTGTACTTTTAGAATACAAGAGACCACAAATATTAGCCGCCTATAAAATATGCGTGCAACTATTCTTTTGTGCTTGAACAGCTGTACGTCGAATTTTCAAATGAATGACGTCGTTTTTATTTTTTATTGGCAATTAAACAATTAACCCATTTAGTTTTACAAAGCCCTCTCTGAGCCTCCCTTCGTGAGGGAGAAATTTTATACCCGTTCAGTATTGTGATCATTTTTAGAATGTTAATTCATTCTTAAGATGAAAGACTTCGGTAGATTCACCGCTATTTATTTAGCTTTTTTGATTAGTTTTGGCTAAAAACTGTTTGTGAACGTAAATTTTATATTTAAGTCGATTTTCATATATGTTATAATCAGCTTCACGCCGTATCTCGCACACGGCGTTGTAGGCAGAAGGAACCTAGTGTTAAGACAGTCCGTTCCCCACTTTCTGCCGAATTCTTCTCGAGGCATTGCGTGTTAAATGGCAGAACTCAACGCCGCGCTTTGCCTCGACACCAGAGCGAAGACATGGAAATAAAAATTTAAATAAATATTTCATCTCCTCGGGTCGGTTACAACCAGTCACAGGTTGTACATATATTGTACATACAAATGAAGAAGAATTATTATTTATTATATAAATTATTGTTATATTTTATTTGTCCGTTCAGACAACTTAAAGCGGCGTTGATTTTCACACTCAACCAGCAAAAAGTGGAGAACGGAGTGTCATGGTACTAGGTTCATTTTTCGTACTATGCACATATTTCGTAATATGCACAGCTATATATAGAAAAGTGTGAAACTATAAAAAACTCAAAAAAAGTGTACTCAATTGACTAAGCAAATAAACTATAACACTGGTAGTGGGCTCAAACCCAGGAAAGCATAAATATATATTATGACAAAAAATGTTTTTACTTCTTTCCTAGTTAACTCATTGTCTACTCATGCCCAGCCTCTGGAGGATAGTTTGTTTCGTACGTGCCCTTCCTCCTTTATTTTCAAAGGTCAACTTTGACTACTCCGACCACTCCTTCTATTAAAAATTATATAATTTAACTGTGAGTTCGTCTTTCTAGCCATCAGATATAAACACATAGGTATATATTCTAGTTATTATATATTAACATTTTAATATACAAAAATATTTTTGAAGATTTTTATCTTTGATTTAATTGATTGATGTTCCTAACGTAAATTAAGCAAATATAAACAAACAAAAATTATATGGACCAAAAGTCTGAAATAAAAAGGTTATTTTATTATATTATTATTATTAGTGCAACGTAGCCTTAGTTTTCTTATATTTGTTTTCACCTATATAAAGACATACGTACTGTTATACCCGGACCCTGCAAGTATATTTGCGGATCCCTAGACTGACGCTGCCGCGTCAGCAATATTGCCGTATGCTTTAATATTATAATTACTTATTACTTTCAGTCTCCATCCCATTGTCTTAGAGAAAGGTTGCCTAAGATTCATAATTTCTATTTCAAGTGTTTATATACTATTTCTATAAAATACTATTTCTCTACTATTTCATTTTAATAAATAAAGTGTAATTAAAATAATTTTTTTTTTTTTAAAAACACGAAACAAATTCGCGTTATAACATTTTGGTGGCAGCGGAAAGGGATTTACGAAAATACAAATCCCTGGAACGTCTTTGTGAACATTTATAAAAAGTGAAAAGTGTGATTAATAAACTATTTGTGAAAATTTGTTACGAGAATCGTGGGCCGTTTTGCTTCCCAAGTCGCATCACACCTGCAGTAACCTGATATGGCGCTTATCTGGACCACCGTGGCGTTCTGCGTTATGTGAGTCTGGCTTTAGATACAAATTCCATTATAATTATTTTAAAGGGCATTAAAATCGATTTAAATTTAATTTCAATAATTTTTATTTCTTTTATTTTGTGTAATAAATATATAAATATGTTTTCATCAGTTATTATTATGTGTTAAATAAGTTCCTTATTTCATGTGTAGGTATACGTATTAGCCGCAACGTAATTTAATTTTATAAGTTAATTTTATTTTTTTTGTTATATTTGTTCATAACTATGGCGGAATCTAAAGTGTCCAAAATTATTAAGAGCGATTCGTTACAAGTTCCACATCCTATAGACTTGCCGTCTGAATCGGAGGATGATAGACCATTAAATTCTTTAGAACAAAAGAAACAAAAAGGAAAGAAAACTCCTTCAATACCAGAGATGGATTTAAATATTCTATTAAAATTTATAAAACCATATGATGGATGTAGGGAGACGTTAAATTCATTTATTATAAATTGTAATAATGCTTTCGACTTAGCTTCCGACTGGCAAAAGCCAATTTTGTTTAAGTTCATTTTAAGTCAATTATCGGGAAAAGCTGAAGCAATTTGTTCGATAAAAGATTTTTTGTCTTGGGAACAACTAAAAGAATTTCTAAAAACACAATTTAGCCAAAGAAAACATTACACACATTTACTCACTGAACTGCAAGAATGTAAACAAGAGCCTAATGAAAATGTTAGTCAATTTTCTCTACGAATCGAAACTTGCTTATCACAATTACTGACAGAAATATCATTAAATTCGACAAAAGTAAAAGAAATCCCAGGCCGAGTAGCGGCAATGGAGGATCTCGCCCTCCATCATTTCACAATGGGCCTACACCCTAGAATTTCCAACTTTGTTAGGTGTAGGACACCTAAAAACTTAAATGAAGCAATAAATATAGCTATTTCCGAAGAGCGTGTGCATCAAAATCTTTTTAAAAGAAATGATATGGTGACTAGGTTTAATAAACCTTTACAACCCCGACGACAAGTTGTTAACTTAAATAATTCCATGCAAAAATCCTTTGAACCTTCTCGACCGACTTCTAGAATTCCATATCAATCTACTTCGAAAGTCTGTAATTATTGCAAAAACATTGGTCATACAATAGAAAACTGTAGAAAACGAGAGTATAACAATCGACGCTATGGCAAACCGTCCTTTTCTAGACCACAACAAAGTGTAAATTATTCTCAAGCTATGTCGGATAATGGTCGCGACGAAGTCGATGACGTAAAAAACTAGGTGATGTCTCACATCGGTGTCGTGTGAGACACCAAAGAAATAAAACTGGCACCAACTCTTCGTATAACCTTACTAAATCCACTGTATCTTTTAAGCCCACTGAATCCTCTGAATCCACTGAATCCACTGAATCCTCTGAATCCTCTGTATCCGCTGTATCCGCTGTATCCGCTGTATCCGCTGTATCCGCTGTATCCGCTGAATCCTCTGTATCCACTGAGTCTGCGCAGTTAGTGAAGTCCACTGTTTCTGGAAATGCAAGCGTAATTGAGCCTCATTTGGCTTCGATATCTTCCAAAATCAATGAATCTGTTAAACCGATTCAAACCACTGTATCCACTGAGTCTATATCTGTTTCTAAGTCTGAAATGGAAATTTTTGAAATTACTTCTGATCCAACTAAAATACTATTACCGCATATTCAAGTTCAAACGTCTGTATCTAACACGCCATTATCATTATTAATTGACTCTGGTTCCTCAATAAGTCTAATCAAATTTAACTGTATTCAAAATACGCCGAAACTCAGAACTGAAGTTATAAATTTGAAAGGCATTGACCCCACAGAAGAGTGCACTCAAACAATGGGACACTTTAATCTTAAACTTTATTTATCTAATTCTCCGCGAAAGTTCATAACTCATAAATTTCATTTAATAAAAAATATTAACTTACCTTATGACGGAATAATTGGTTCTGATATGTTAGATAATTTTAAATGCACCATAGATTATAATAAGGACGTTTTAAAAATAGACGATGAAGATATTAAACTTCAATTTCGTGTACCTACCTACATCATTCCTCCTAGATCTGAAATGATAATTGAATGCTCTGTAAAAAATCCCGAAATTAATGAAGGTTTCATCTTAGATCAGAATATTTCTGATACATTACTAGTGGCGAACTGTTTTGTTAGAGTAAAAGATAATAATAGAATTAATATTTCCATCATTAACACGTCAGAATCTTCTGTTACTCTTAATTCAAATCTCAATTTAGTAATTATTTCTAAGTCAAATTCACTTGTTCCGAAAGATACTCATTCTATTAATTATACTAATTGCTCAAAAGAATATGATACATATTACAGAACTAAATCTATACTAGATCAACTTCGAATATCTCATCTTAACTCTGAGGAAAAGGATGCTCTCTTTGAAATATGCTCCGAATATTCTGATATATTCCATTTACCCGGAGAATTATTAACTTATACCACCGCAATTAAACATGAAATAAAAACGAATTCAGATGTTCCAATTCATACCAAATCTTATCGATTCCCTGAAGTACATAAAGAAGAAGTAAGAAAACAAACTAATATAATGTTAGAACAGGGGATAATTCAGCCTTCTAATTCTCCGTGGTCATCACCTATTTGGATAGTGCCAAAAAAATTAGATGCTTCTGGTCAACAAAAGTGGCGAGTAGTAATAGATTATCGAAAACTAAACGATGTAACCATAGGTGACACTTATCCAATCCCTCAGATTAGTGAAATATTAGATCAGCTTGGGAACAGTAAGTATTTTTCTACCCTGGACTTAGCTTCAGGTTTCCATCAAATTCCTCTTGACCCAGCTGATGCAGCCAAAACAGCTTTTAATATTCCCCAAGGTCATTATGAATTTACTCGTATGCCGTTTGGGCTTAAGAATGCCCCAGCCACATTCCAACGTTTAATGAACACTGCTCTTTCCGGACTTCAAGGTATCAGATGTTTCGTTTACTTAGACGACATTGTTATTTATTCCCACAATTTACAAACTCAAATAGAAAATTTAAAATTAGTTTTCCAAAAATTACGGGAATTCAATCTTAAGCTACAACCAGACAAGTGCGAGTTCTTAAGAAGAGAGGTAGGATATTTAGGACACGTAATTACTGAGGAAGGAGTAAAACCTAACCCGGATAAGATAAAAGCAGTAACTCAGTTCTCGACACCATCCTCACCTAAAGATATTAAATCATTTTTAGGCCTCGTCTCATATTATCGGCGTTTTATTCCAGATTTTTCTAAAATTGCCAAACCCTTAACTTCTCTGCTTCGTAAAGACACTGTATTTAAGTGGGAGAATCAACAACAACTCGCTTTTGATACCTTAAAACGTAAATTAACTACAGCTCCAATACTCTGCTATCCAGACTTTACAAAACCTTTTATTCTGACATGCGACGCGTCAAATTATTCCATTGCTGCAGTTCTATCTCAAGGTTTAATCGGTAAAGATAAACCTATTGCTTTTGCTTCGCGCACTTTAAATAAAAGTGAAAGTAATTACAGTACAACGGAAAAGGAGTTATTAGCTATTATTTTTGGTTGTAAAACATTTCGTCCATATCTATACGGCAGAAAATTCCAAATCGTTACCGATCACAGACCTCTAAAGTGGTTATTTAATCATAAAGATCCAAGTAGTAAGCTTCAAAGATGGCGATTAAAACTTGAAGAGTTTGAGTATGAAATTATATATCGTAAAGGAAAACTAAACTCTGTTGCAGACGCGCTCTCTCGTTACCCTGTTAATCCAATATATCCTGAAAAACCTAGTACTGACGATCATTCTAATTCTCTTGACTCAATCACTGATTTCGGGAACATAAATTTAAGTCCACAAAGTAATGACCTTAATCTTGATTTTAATGATCTTGAAATCCCATCCTTACAACCCTCTCCTGAGGTTGATCCATTATTAATTCCTCCAATTGAAAATACTTCTATTCAAGATGGTACTCCTCTATTGGCTGAACAACCTTCAGTCTCTAATCCTGCTATTTTCAATCCTTCTATTGAAATTATTGATCTTCCAAATCCAGAAAATCAAAGCAAACCTGATGACATTAATCTTGAATCTTTAATTCCTACTATTTCTACAGAACATGTAAATCCTTCTGTATCTAATAATGATAATGAAATAATACAAAATCCTTCTTCTATATTAAATAACTCTGAAAATAATATTTCCACTGATACTGTAAAACATAATGTCGAATATTCAAAATTCCTTAAGGAAATTGCTTCTAAATCTATACAATATGATACTAAAATTATTGAAAGAAATGAATCTCTTCTTAAAACTAGCTGTAAAATTGTTTTAATTCCAAGTTCTATAGATTTAGATGAATCTAACGCTTACATTCAAGAAGTAATGAATAATATAGAAAATTTTAATGAAATTATGTATTGCGAAAAACAACTACACTCTTTTAATAAAGTGTTGTTAAACAATAAGGATATTTATTTAATTTATACGAAAGTTCATCATTTCGATGAATGCACATACCCGGAAATCTTCCATACTCTAAAAATTATAAAATCTTATTTATTACAGAACTATACTAATATAACTGAAATTGCTATTTCAGATTTCAAAAACCCATTTGAAAATAATTCATTTATCAAAATATATAATATCCTCACTTATTTATTTCACAATACTAATATTACCATAAACATATACCATGATAATATAATATATCCCGCTGTTAGTGAAATAAAGAAAATTCTACGAGAAAATCATGACTTACCAATTGCTGGACATTTAGGCTCGGTTAGGATGCTTAAACGCATTCAGGAGAAGTATTATTGGAAGGGTATGAGACATGATGTGGAAAATTATGTTAAAACTTGTTCTCTCTGTCAAGAAAATAAAGCTCTTCGGAAAACTAATAGGGCGCCAATGCAAATAACTACGACATCCAATGCCCCTTTTCAAAGGGTAGCTTTAGATATTGTGGGTCCTTTACCAGAATCGGGCACTGCTAAATTAAAATACATAATGACACTTCAAGACGACCTCACAAAATTTTGTGCTGCTTACCCACTCCGTGGTGTTTCAGCAGAAGAGACAAGCGATTGTCTTTTGCATTTCATTTCTATGTTCGGTATTCCAAAAATGATTTTAACTGATCAAGGTACTAACTTTACTGCAGAACTTTTTAAAAAGACATGTGAATTTTTAAAAATTAAACAACTTTGGTCGACACCGTATCATCCGCAAACTCAAGGTGCTCTGGAAAGGTCTCATTCCACCCTTAAAGAGTACCTAAAATCTTATGTTAATGAAAATCAAGACAACTGGCCTCGTTATGTATTCACTGCAATGTTAGCCTACAATACCGCAGTACATTGCACAACACATTACACTCCATATGAGTTGATTTTTGGCCATAAAGCTTTTATACCTGATTCAATTTACGATGAAGTACCGTATGTCACTTATCCTGATTATGTAAAAATGTTACAACATAGACTTAAGTTCTCGCGTCAAAAAGCTCTCGAATATATATGTAAGTCCAAGGAGACTTCAAAAACATATTATGATCAACGATCCAGGAAGGTTCAATACAAAGTGGGTCAATACGTGTACTTGAAAAATCATTTAAGGCTCCGAAAAGCCCTATCTCCTATATGGAAGGGTCCTTTTAAGATAGTAAAGATTCACGGAAACAACACCTTGTCATTACTAATTAATAGGAGACATATAAAACATCATTATGATGAGGTTAAGCCAGCAAGTGATGTCGATAACCATGCGAGTTCCTAAAATCTTAACTAAACTAGTATTATATTTAGTCATCAGTAATTAGCTATTATTTTTAGTTTTATTGCTATTGTTTTATTTCTTTGCAGTCACGCATTGTGCAGTCGTTACAAGGTGATAGCAACTTCAAGTTTCGTTCAACCAATTTCTTCGAGTTCAGGGATATATTTTGACTATTTGGGAAAATTAAAAATTACTAATGGTCATCTCAATGTCGTAATACCGATGAATATCGCAAACATTAGATTACATATTGATAATATTAATTCTGTTCTGGGAACAGTTAGATATCTTTGCAAATCCTCAGAAATAATTAATACGGAATGTCATAACATGTTAGAGCCCTTAACTACTCGATATCGAGAAATAAGTCAGCAATATTCTTCTATTTCCCATTTACTTGAAACTAGAAAAAAACGCGGTGCATGGATTGGGGGTGTAGGAACTGTATTTAAACATATTTTTGGCACTTTAGACGAAGACGATGCTATTAAATACGATAATGCTATAACTGTTGTGCAAAATAATAATAAAGAACTAGCTTCATTAATTAAACAAAATATTCTAGTTACATCATCAGTAATCTCGTCTTATAATCATTCTTTACATAAACTAAAGATTAATGAAGATAGTTTAAATGAAGCTGTTGACAAGCTCTCTGTATCTATGAAAAACGTTACCGTTATTTCAAATAAATTAATTCAAATTTCGGAAATAAATTCTATATTAAATAATTTAGAATCTTCAATTCTTGCTTTATCCTTTCAATTAGAGGATCTTATTAATGCTTGTCTATTTTGTAGTATGAATGTACTTCATCCTTCTATCATAACTCCAAGTCAGTTATTTCAAGAGCTTGCCGACAACCATAGATATTTACCAAATGGTCTTGAATTAGGTGTAAGTTTAGATTTAAGTTCAATGCATTCTATTATGAATATATCTAAGTTAATTTGTTATTATTTAAATTATAAGGTAGTGTTTGTGTTACAAATACCTTTAGTTACTTCTCAGGAATTTTATTTATACCATAATATTCCATTGCCCGTACCTCATAACGTTAGTAAGCCAGACTCATTCACTTTGGTAATACCAGGCAGTAAATATACAGCTATAACCAAGGACAAGATCCAGTACACTAATATTGACTCTCTCGAAGTGTGTAAAAGTGTAAACTCCCAGAACTATATATGCTACGTCATGAACGTTTTGTCGGTAAACGCAAATCCATCTTGTGAAAGTGAACTACTATCAAAAGTGATAAAAAATCTACCAGTGCAGTGTAAAACGGAATTTCTTAAAGGTGATTTAGATATTTGGAAAAAATTAATGAATAATAAGTGGATTTTCGTACAATCTCATTCTGTTAAATTATCTATAGATTGTATTAACTCTGAGTTAGTGGAAGAAAATATTCATGGTATTGGTGTACTTACTTTACCCAAATATTGTGTAGCCTATTGTAAAAATACAAAATTGTATGCTAATAATAATTTTGTAAACATTACTGCACCTTTATCAAGTTTTTCTAATTTTAATTTAATAAATGATCCTTGTTGCAATGTAAACACATTTAAAGAAAGTATAAGTAATGTGCCACATATTACTTTACAGGATTTAGATACAAAAAATATCGATGTTAACTACAATGAAATCATTAAATCTTTTGAAAAGAACCTTGACAAAATAATAAATGAACCACATATAATAAAATATGGAGCCCATTACTCTATTTTAACTATTTTAATTATAATTACTATTATTTGTTATATTATATTTAGATTATATTCTAAGTTGTACAAATCTAACAGCAGCCTTTCCCATTCAAACTCTTTCAAATCCCCAGAGTCAACCTCTTCCAAGTCGCCTACAGTTCTTTTAGAAGTAAATGAAGCTGAAAGACAGACTGACAAGACTTCTGAAATAGTTTCACCTGCTAAACTTAGAATCAATGTTTAAAATCTAAAAAATATCATAATAATTTAAATTTAAATCTTTTATTGTACATAAACTTCTAAAAGTAGAAGTTTATTTCTTTAAAGGGGGAGGTGTTATACCCGGACCCTGCAAGTATATTTGCGGATCCCTAGACTGACGCTGCCGCGTCAGCAATATTGCCGTATGCTTTAATATTATAATTACTTATTACTTTCAGTCTCCATCCCATTGTCTTAGAGAAAGGTTGCCTAAGATTCATAATTTCTATTTCAAGTGTTTATATACTATTTCTATAAAATACTATTTCTCTACTATTTCATTTTAATAAATAAAGTGTAATTAAAATAAATTTTTTTTTTTAAAAACACGAAACAAATTCGCGTTATAACAGTACGAAAGAAACGTACGTATTATATTCTAATGAACACCCACCAATATTGAAATAAATTCCTATACCTAAATTAATAAAACAAAAACACAATTGACTTTTTAAAGTTTATTTAATAAAAATCTCTTTTGACTTGAACACGATCACTAAAATACAGACAGTTAAAGAAATTGTAACATTGATTATTATTTACTTCGTATCAGTCGAGTAGCTTATAATAAACATATAAAATCATATCTCGCTGACTTCCACAACTATTATATAAATATTTACATCAAGTTTGAAAAAAACATGCCATTCTGTTTTGAGTGTACTATAAATGTATTAAGGAAACGTCTTTGTTTCTTTACTTATGCTAGATTGATGAAAAACGAATATTGAAAATTGGATCAAAAATTTGATGAAAATGATTGAGATGAGTCTAAAATTACGTACAAATCAATTATACTTATATATATTGTGATATAAATGGTATAAAGAATTTATTTTATAATAAGGAAAACCACAAGGTTAAATCTTATACGTAGAAATTATATCAATTAACTTTGGGACCAATGTAAATAGCTTCCGAATTGCTCATCTCGGGCCGAGAAGGATTTATTCAACCTTTATGTAAATATTATGATGCCCTCGAGCCTGATATTATTTCTAAAAAGTAAAAGACTCTTGATGTTTTATTACAAGACAAAAATAACGTTGCTTTTTCAATACATGACTTTTAATTATAAATACTCTTTTTGTACAAAGTTGTGATGCCAAATGAATAAATGTAAAACAAATAAATGAAATATTTTCAACAAAAAGTCATTTCTTAGTATTAGTACTTCGGATATTCGGAACACGTTAAAGTAATAGCGTTTTCAAACAAATACGTACAAATAACTAATATTCATTTGATATAATAAGATAGTAAATTATTTAGAAAAGTAATCTTGTAAGAAATTTTATTGAAGAATATATATTAAAGCAAAAAATCATTGCATTTTAGCTTTGTACGTGTTACCAATATACATGTAGCTGTGTTATTGTGTATCATTTCTAATAGTTCCTATTTAAAATATAAATTTAGTCATTAAGATTTTGTAGCAATCCATTGTAAATACAATACATTCACATAAAATTTACTAAGAGGCCGGCAGTTGTTGGGCAGATTTTGATGTGTACATAACCTACGAAGCTTCCTAAGACGTCAGGATTTAAAGTCTATATCACATACCTATAAATGTTACAATCGCCAATAAAAATACTAATTTATTATAAGATATATAAAAGTTTAATATTGATATGAACGTGTTGTAGATTATAAATTATATATAAATTAAGAGTTGAATTTTAATTAATATTGTATGGAAAATCGCTCGTTTCTTTCATCCCAACGCCTCAAGAAGCAGATATAAATATTAACTAACATAATTGCGACAATTTATAATAAATGACGTATTTACATACAAGTATGATTATAAAGTGAGTGCACCATGTCTTTATTTACAAAATGTACATTTAAAATCTAACAACTATCAACAATTACGTGAAAGTAACGGTATTATTTAAAAAGAAAACATTAAAAAAAATGTGTATAATAAATAAAATATTGGACCTTGATTTACAATTTATTTACATTGGTTTTATTGAAAATTTCTTACTAAAATGTATGAAAAGTAAGTAATGCTAAAACTGTCTAACAATTGGTACTAAGCTTGGACATATAAAAAGCCATTTTAGCTATGAACATGTATAAAATCGGATTTAATCATGTCAGCCTTTTTGTACCTAATATCTACTAAAGATCGATAATTAACAACAACATAGTTATCATGTTTCTATGAAACCGGTGTTTTAACAATACAAAATATTGATTAGGCTCTTCTATCACTTCAACGTATACGCCTCTTTTCTAAATGTTATCAAATGATATATATATTTACAATATTAACTTTACAATTTAAGAATTTTATGTAATGTCAAACTTATACAGATAGTCTTTTAGACACACTGAGAAAATGACACATACATAGAAAATACATAGAAAATAGTAAAGTAAGTAGATCTAAGAGACAAAATGGAATGTTGAAATAATATTAGTAATTTACTAACAGTCCTTTTAAAATATTTACTTGAAATTAAATGCTTAAATTCTTAATAGTGCTAAATGTAATGATTGGTACAAATTTTGTTGATCTGATGTAAATATTTAAAAACATTTTTATTTTATGATATTTCTGGCAAATGGATATACACATGTACTTAGTATATAATATTCTTTTATTATTTATTTAACACACATTTTATTAAACAATTTCAAATTAAAAATATTTGGTTCTGATTTAAATATTTCATTTCAATTTCTTAAATGTATGAGGAATGTTATTTAAATAGACAAGGAGTGCATACTGCTGATAGTTTTGGTTAGAGTGATTTGCGATCTCATAAAGCTATTATAATATAAATTGATTATATTTAAAGAAAACATAAATATAAATATTTATAAAACAATAAAATACCACTTTTATTTGGTTTCTAAGTTATAAAATATATATATTATATATAATATTGGTGTAGAACAATATAAGAAGCATCGACGAACAAAGATGACCCCTCGAACGACTTATATAGACTTCGTGGTAACTGCATCGAAGGTACAAGGTTCACTCCGCAAATATGCACTTTACATGGAACACTTGGATGTTTCGAGCAGTTCACCATTATTGATTTTTAGTGCTTAGATGTTTTTTGGAGTATCTGAAGTCGGGAATTGCGAGGGGGTGCAACCCCTCAGCTTTTTGCTATGGAATCCAACGGCACCACAAGTTTTCCATTGGAGTAGCTGTAACAATAAAAATATTTTTTTTTAAGTATGAGAAGTACTCTGATGTATACAGATATTTTTATATTTTAGAAGTAACTCAAAAACAGAATATCTAGATCATGTATTGTTACGTGTATTTAATTGCTTATTAATATTTTGAAATAATTAAACACAATAATTTTTTCCATTTGATATATATAATACTATAAATAAATAATTAAATAATTTTATTGACAGATAAAAAATATATTTTAAAAATTACTATTTGTTGTGTTTTAATTTCCAGCTCACTTGTCCCTTACCGACCCCGTGTAATAGTGCCACCTGTTCACTTCAAAGGCGGAGAAATATAAACAATGGGAAACGAATGTATATAAGAATGTGCTTCACAAACAAGGTTTTATGTGCAAAATGTGGGTAGTTACAAGAATATTAAATGCATTGTACCCTATTATTTGCGTACATTTGCTTTTATTTTTTAGTTTTATCTAGACTCTTATTATAAATGTCAAAATTTGTGAGAATAGATAGTGTGTCTGTGTGTCACTCGAAAACTACTGAACGGATTTAGATTAATCTTTACATTAATATAGCTTATACATCAGAATAATACATAGGGTACGAATAATTTTGTATAATTTGGCTATAATATAACGATAATTTTAAGCGGGCGAGGCCGCATAGCGATCCGCTAGTATAATATAAATAAATATGTGCTTAAATATTTAATAACATTCACAAATTTTAACCTGTATGGTATTGTAGCCGTTCTGGATTTAGCTCTGCTTTGCCTACACGCATCATCTGTAACCAAGATACGAACGTTGAAATTGATAAAATAATTTTACTAAATATTGGAAAATTAATATGACAAAATTATGTTTCTAAAATCATTTCAAAGTTCTCGATGTAGTTTTAAAGCTTAATAGAGCGGAAGTGCATACTATTGTCTCGATTCTTGCCGAACAATACTTATCTTAAGTCGAAGTTGGCAAAAGTAATATCTGCGATACCTTAATGAGAGAACTTTGTGTCGACTTTGTTAATCGTTTTTGACCCAGCCGCAGTGCCGCGCACTGACTCGCTTAGAATTCGAGATATATTTCATAAATATTGAAGCAAGAAAGTTTAAACGTTATAATTAGAAGGTGCTACAATTTAAGGTGAGAATGGAACAAAACAACAAGCGACTAAACTTGGATGAGCAAAATAAATATATGGACGCGCTATAATAAATACGACAAAACAAAAGAAAAACATAAAAATCCTATCCAAAAATATTTTTTTATTGATTAATATGGTTCTAGTAACGGTATTAGTTAACTTTTGTACTATTTATAGCCCTTACCATAAAGCGGCTAACATCGTTGTGAGAGGCACGCATCGCATTTGACGGGCTCCGCACGCCGCTTGGCTTGAGAGCCCTGCGAGCCGGACTTACGCCGGAAAGTGTACCTAACGAGTAGACCTGCAATGAAACGCCGCACCGTTAAAACAAACAAAAACAAACAAGCGCGTCCATCTGAACTGAACCGCGAACAGAAGAAGGCGAATTATTTTATGTGTGGTATTTGATTTTGTATTTGTGTATTTAAATCAGTTTAGTTCTGTATGTTTTGAGCTAAATTCAGAATGTTAATTTAAAATAAACGCGGTTAATATTACGGTAATGTAAAATAATTGTAATAAAATAAAAAAAATAATTAAATAATAATATAAAAATAGAATGTAAAATGATGATAGACAATGACAAAGCAGTTTCTAGGTTACGGTGATAGAACATTAATAAAATTAAAAGAAAAAACAACTCACCTGTTAATCCCGCTTTATTTATGCTATTCGAACTGGAAAATCCAGAAATTTTCTTCCAAGTTTTTTTATTCCAAAATCCACTGGCTTTTGCATCGCCGCAACTAGAACTTCGAGGAGATGTTCCATCCCTCGGACAACGTAAATTACAATCATCGGCACCTAAAATGCGTACACCTGCACCACGAGTTCCATATGCCACTGCAGGTAAGTGGGGGACTGAGCCCGTCGGTTTTCTCCGTAAACTACCAACGTAACTGGCACCACTGCTACTTCCACTAAAACCGCTATCTAAATCTGGAGGATTACAGCTGGCCGGCGATAACAATTCGTCCGTTGGACCAACTCTTAACAATTCTTCTATATTGTCTCTATCTTCTGCCCGTTCTGAATCGGGCGATTCACATTCAGGCATTAACATAGCCTCTACGCTGAGATTTAACTCTCCTAAAATTCTTTTATGTCTTGACTCTACTCGCCGTACTTCTTCTTCAACAACACTTCTATCCAGTGAAACAAGGGACTGCCGTGGACCATACCGATGTTTGGGACAAGTTCGTGAGCCTTCTGTTATTTCTTCATAAATATTTTCTTCAGTACCATATCTTGTTACAAAATTATGCCGAGCTGATCGATCTCGTGGAACACCACCCCTTCCTCGTTGTCTGTTAGCTTTTTTAGAAGATGAAGGCATAGACAAGTTGTGGTCATAGTATGCATACGAATAATCAACAGGCTCAAATCTTTCCATTGTAGCAGCTATATTACTTCGATTCCAAGGTTGTGGCGGAGAGTCTCTAGATAGATTTACAGCAGCGAGACGTGCAGGTAATATTTCATCAAGATCTCGCGCACATCGTTCGTCAAGTGATTGCGCGCCGTCTCCATCATCTCGTCTATGTTTTCTATGTGGACGTCGAGATGTTTGTGAACGAGGATGCCTTTGGTCACAATCAGAATCGTCATGATTATAATCCGGCGTATGGCTGCGATTTAGGTCTGATCTGTATTTATTGCAATCGATTGTGTGGTGGAAGTTGTGCCTAAGACTGTAACTGGAAGTTCCCTCATAGTCTGACCGGTCGTAGCACGGACTGTCGTCGGCATTGCTCGAGTGTGGATGGGGACAGTCGGCCGCGATGCCGGATTCGGATGATGGATAATCGTGAACCTCGGCTGTGGTGAGAACCCGATCGTCTGGTCGTGCTGGCTCTGAGGCGGCATGACGGTGGTGAGGTCGAGGTCGACCTGTTTCGCGGCAACTTGCAAATGCTCTCTGAAGCGAAGGTTGGTGTTGGTATCGCCCACAGCGAGAGTTGAACACCGCCTCCCCAGATTCGTCGGGGCTGGGCGGCGCACTGCGTGATTCCATGGCTCATCGTCTAATCGCCATTGAGTACCTGCAAGTTAAAAAATATATTTAACACTAATGTATGACAATATGTCAAATAAAGATATTAAATTAGAGTGGTACAGTAATTTATAACGCATTTTTACAGAGGGCAATGAATTTGAAATTGCTTGCTTTGTTATAAGGGTAGGGTAAGTGACTATCAACAGACACTGACAAACGATATATCATCATCAGTCGCTGCGTCATAAATTTAAGCTGCACACAATGTTTATTACTGCTTTTATTTCAAGGATATAATCGTTTACTATATAACAAATATTATTTTTTTTGTGAAAAAATAATGTTGTCTTAGTTGATTTTAAGATCAATTACGAACTGAATTTATCGCTGTGATAATTATTAACAATTATAATATTTGTTAAATACATTATTAATATGTGAGGCAATGCTAATATATATCTTCTGAAGCACGATAGCAGTGTGTCTGCAATCTTCAACACTATTTATATTAAATTTTTTGATGCATACAAATAACATAGTACGGTGTTATTTACATGAATCAAAGAGATAAAATAAATACTCTATATTTATAAAAAATACAATTCTCTGAAAATATATTTAAATTATTCAGTAAAATCATGATTCAGTAGAATCAGAGGCCAGTCGTGGCGCAGGGGCACAAAAGGTGGCTGTAAATGCGACTGGTTGTGCGTTCGATCCCCACACGAAGAAGTGAAATATATTTTTAAATTTATTTACTGCCACTCAACACGCATGCCTTCAGAATTCAGCGGAATGTGGGGAACGGAGTGTCTTAATACTAGGTTCTCTTTGCTTGTGTGCGGGATACAGAGTGGAGTTCAAAATCATGATTTTCAATATTAATAACAACAATAAAATTTTATTAAAATAAAAAGCAAAATTCATTAATATATATATATAAAGTATTTACGTAAATATTAAACGCGTATTCAAAAAGGCAAAAAAAAGTAATAAATCCAGTTTTATCATAACGAAATTCCACATCTGAATTTTATTGCGATTTCGCTAGAAGTTATTGCACGCATTCCAGACCAATTTATTACGATAACAATAATAAGTGTCCGTGAACTAGACAGTGTCGGGGGTTCGGGGGACTCCCTCGCCGTCGCCATGACAACGGGGCAGTTCCCGCGGTATCAGTCGCTCCCGTCCGATATTCTTTGCATCTAAATCATCATCAACGCTGGGAAGACTCGTAAAAGCCCGATGGTCACCATCCGGACAGCAATTTGTTACGGTACTGCATAGCCCCAAGATAGTCCCCGATTGCGTATTAAGTCGTACTTCCAACGCAATTCTTGTTCTTTATATGTTTGGGGGAAATCGCTAATGGCGTTAGCTTAATACCTTCTGTTTGTTTTTCGTCCTGGCTGCTCAGACCGCGGATTTTTTTATATTATTTGTTTTATAGGATTTTTGTCTTTTGCCGTGGAATGTTTTAGTATCAATTGAAATGCTTACTGTATTGATTATTAATATAACAATTTTCTTAATAATGAAGATTTTTTATTTATATTTTATATTAAAATCTTCTTTTAGCAAAACTATCCATTATTATAATTTTATTTTAATAAATTAAAGTTCTATATAACGATTGTATTAATTAAATTTAAAAAAAGATAAAAATAATTATTTAAATATTCTTGTCGCAAATTACACGTCTAGTATAAATAATGTGTAAATATAAAGCTTAGTTAAATTTATGGTATACATTATTCGAATCGTGATATCAGCACATTTGATCCCCTCAGCACCCCTCGCCTTACGTGTTGGGTATGAGGGTAAAAAATCATGCAACATTGCCTTGGGTGGCATAATTGCAATCAATTCCGTGTTATTTAACATTTAACAAAATTGTAACTGGGTGTTCGCCTCGTAATTCAGGAATTATTTTATAATTTGTTTTGAAACGCTCTAGATTTTATATTCTTTAATTTTGTGGTAGGGTAGGCCGAGGGAGCTTAGTGTTAAGACACTCCGTAGCGGAACGCAACGCTGAGCTTTTTTGCCTCGAATTTGAGATTTTGTTACTTTAGAAGGTTTGGTAAATAAAAATATATGTAGTGAATATTAAATATACGTATTATCTATATATATAAAAGGACTTGTGCTGACTGACTGAGGTAAGACGCACGCACAGCCGTAGCCGCTGATGGTAGAAACGTGAAATTTGGGCAGATGTTTATTTTCATATTCTGGACATCCACTAAGAAGGGATTTTGAAAAATTTTAACCCTAAAGGGTTGAAATAGGGGTTGAAAGTTTGTATGGATTTTTTTTTAAATTGGCACCGATTCTTATAAAATTTTAAATCCAGACTCTTAAAAATATTTCATTGAACACATGTTTCATGGTTCTTAAGAATTCACCCCCTAAGGGTTCAAATAAGGGGTTGAAAGTTCATATGGAAAAATCTTTAAATCGCCACCGATTTTTATAAAAATTTAAATTCAGACTGTTAAAAATATTTTATTGAACACGTGTTTCGTGGTTCTTTTAGAATTCACTAATAAGCGGGCGAAGCCGCGCGCGCCCTCTAGTTTAGGTATAATCCACAATTGACGTAAGACTTAATAGTGTACATGAAAGGTTGAGCCATTTTTGTAATTGCAACAAAAACAATATTGATAAGTCTTAATAGCAGTGTACACATTTTTCTACAGTTAAGTGCCTTTGATATTTTATAGTTTTAGCTATAAGAATTATAAAAAAGCTAAAATAAAGTATTTTTTCTTGAACGTAAATTGCTTTTGAACAATTTTGTTTGAATATGTGTCCAAAAATCTCATTTCAGGGGTTGGAAGGAAGGGGCTTTTTATATAATCCAGAAACGCATCATTTACGTTTTCTACTTACAGCGTATACACATTGTATGTGTGTAACAGAGCTTAACACCGCCCTTTTTCAACGTAAACAGAGGGATCTTTTACATTTTTAATACACGCAAACCGCATCGTAGAGTCTCAACTATCGTATGAAGACTCAAAATTAGTTGTTCACGTTTTTAAAACTAGTCTTGCCACAAATTTCTCGCTATTATAATAATATAACCATCCATCATGGAGATAAGATAACAAGTGTTTTTTCTATTCACCCCTCGTTTGTGTTTTAGACCCTATAGTAGTCATACATATGTGTGGTACATACTTTTATGGAATTTAATATATTCGAGAATGTGAGGTAGCGCATAATTTTATTAGTCAAAGCCGCATGATTTTTATGAACGCGTATAAAATTTTATGAAATGCTTATATTTCATTACTTATAAATATAAAACATTTTTGATAGCCTATCAACCAAATAAAAATATGTGAATATAGATAATAATATAAATTTTATATTGCTAATAATATATTATTGATTTGAGGGTAGTCGTAGCGCTGGGGCACAAGCGTGTGACTGTCAACGCGACAGATTGCGGGTTCGATTCTCATTCGAGGAAATTAAATATTTTCATTTCTTCGCTCTGGTATCGAACAGCCATCAACACGCAACTCCTCCAGAATTCGGTATAAAGTGGTGAACGGAGTGTCCTAACACTAGGTTCCCCCTGCCTGTCCTACAGGGTTCGGGATACAACGTAAAGTTAAAAAAAATGAATAAATTGTAACCATAACAATAAACGCCCTTTTCAACTACAATAGATTCCATCCATTTAAACTAACATAAACCACCAACCAGAGAATTATACGCGGTTCACTAACTACATCAATAAACTGTTATTGACAAATGTACGAAGAAGCAGTTAATTTAGTACTAAAATGCTATTTAGGGACACAGCAGAAAAGCATTAAGTGTTTGTAGAGATACCTATGTTTTACTGCTAACAGAATTGTTAATAAAACGCGCGAAAATAACACGGCAGTAAAGAAAATGGAGTCCGTATTGCAAGCAATTAGACTATTCTTGGACTTGGACAGAACAGATGTCAGTAAGCTAAATATAGTTAGGAAATTATTGGCTATATCTAGATTTAGTTCTTGAGGCAGTTGCAGTGCAGTGGAACAGAATATGATCGTATATGCAATGGTTGTGGGTTCTTATTACATTATTATAAAAATGTTGGAGTTTTCATAAAAATAAAACAATTTTGTAAGTATTAATACTTCAAATTATTATCTATCGTTTTACATTTATAATAATGAAATATTTTAAATTCTTTTAATGTCAAATTTATAAGAAAACCAATACGGTATTTAGAATCAATGATTTATTGAATTTATTATATAAGATGAGGATTATAAAGGATATATCATGTTTTATTATATTGGACCCTTGTCCAAATAAGGAAGGGAGGATTAGCATCACCATTACGATCAGAATGTTAAAATAAATATGTAAAAAATGTCATGTTTTCAATAATATGTATAAAAAAATCTAATTCAAATCGCAAAAATATATAATAAGTGGAAACGCAGAACATATTATTGTATTTTTTTTTGTGGTCTATTAAAATATAAATAAAAAAAATTGTATTTAACAACTTAGATACATGAATGTCATATGTATGTACTTTCCAGAGATATATATATAGAGACATATAATGTTTTATCTAATCTGAAGACATTCCATTTTTTCAACTCTGTTTTCTCACATAACGCTACACTTTCTCTTACCAAAGTGGATAAATGAAAATTATTTAAATATCATTATTTCACTTATTTTTATTTAATGCCATTGTAGCTCAGAGGCACAAGCGTGCAACTGTAAATGCGACGATTGTGTATTTCTTTCCCAATCGCGGGAAATAAAATATTTAATATTATGATAATAAAAAAATGTATCACCGAGTTGGTATCGGACCCATGTTGTCTCATTGCGCCAAGACTGTTTCATATTTCATTTCTTAATGAAATAACAATAGCATCGACTAATGCGAACTAATACTTACTTGATGTTTAAGACAAATAAACAAAAGTAAAACATGAAACAGAGTTTTAAATCACGTTATTCCTACACATAAATTGCTTTTAAGCGATGTTTATAACTTTTCATATGAAAGTTAAAAAAATAGACTATACACGTATTATGAACTTAGCAGAAATGTAGAATTCTAGGTTAGTTTGCTTCACAATTTCGTTTCCATTAAATAAATGACTTAAGTTATTATTTTTATTTTAATTATAAAAACAATATTTCGCAATTTTAGACGCGAGTAATAATTATAAAATGCTAGGTTTAATTATAAGCACATACATATGTAATGCTTATAATAATATCGTACATACATATATAATATTATGAAAAGAAATGTATTTTTCAGTATTTTACCCCAGAAATTCTATGATTTTTGTAAGAACGGCTAAAATGTGTTTTTAAATATAGTGAAGCTTTACAATTTTAATGTATTCTCTTACTGAGACCCCTTTTCTGTTCGTTGAATTCCTTTGTATTATGAAATATGGTTATGTCAAACAATATTGCTGTACGAGTAATAAAATGAGTTCTCGAGAGCTTTTTCCTCGAAAATTTAAAACAGCTAAAGCTTACACAGATAATGGTTATTATAGTTATAATAAGTAATTTTCGACTATATAAATACATATCTACAAATTGGATGAGTGGTATTTGGTTCGATTTCAAATCGAAGGAATGAATTACTTTTATTCTTTCTTTGTTCTAGTACCAAGAAAAAGCGCTGTGTTAAGTTTCGCCACTTCAACGCAAACAACGCAGTTTCAGAGGCACGAAGTGTCTTAACAGTTAACCTTAGGTTCCCTCTGCTTATTTCGTTCGTTTTTATAATTATATGTTTATAATTTTATTAGATGTGTAAGTTTCGCTAAGAAAATATTACTAATACTGCCAAAACTTGGAAAATAAATTCCAATCTAATAAAATAAAACCGAAAAGCAATACCAAAAAAATTGGCTTAAACAACCGCAGATGTCGAAACAAATGTAAACATCTTGTTGTTTCACCTAAACGTATCCAATAAAACGACGATACTAAAATCGAGGATATTTCTAAGTGAAAATTTGCCAAGGAAACGGCCCGGCGAATTGGCTACCAGCCTATAAAATGTAATGTCACATTCATTTGCAATTCCAGAGTCCTCAGCCTGTATTATGTCTAATAAAATTTACATATTTAAATTAAACAGAGAAATAACAAGATACTGTGGCCATCACGGACTTGGATTACTTGGAATATGCATTTCGTTTGTCAAATATCTTCACAATTATAAGGCTCTTTTGATATCTATTAAATAATAAAGCTTTACGGGGCGCGGTCGTCTATATTGTTTTACGATAGAATTAAGACTTGTGTTATTTTTTTAGCAAAACAATATGAATGAAAATAACATTTCTCTAGATAAATATTTTTTTTCATATGTTCTCTGCACGTATAGTATGTAATACTTTTATTTGATAGCTAAATCTTATAGTAAGCATAAGCACCAAAATTTGTTTATACTTTAACAATTTTATCAAAGAAAAACATGGATATAAATACTTAAAATAAAGAAAAAACCGCCACGACGGTCACTGAAATCTTTATAGAAAAACACAATTGTTCATAAGTAAAGAGGCCATCTAAACAATGAGACAGCATCTGACTGCAACCACTTCACGGTTGTGGGTTTGATCTCTCGACTCAGCGTAATGAATTATTTTCATTTCTTCGCTTTGAAAAACAAAGTGCGGCGTTGAGTTCCGCCAGTTCGGGCGAAAAGCGAAGAATGGAGTATCTTAATAATAAGTCTTCTCACCCCATACACTATAGGCAGGATTACATGTGAGGCTAAAAAAAACTAAGGTAAAAGAGACTAATTTTAATAAATTAATTAAATTTACGCCTAAAGGTAAAAGGGACTAATTTTAATAAATTTATTCAATTTAGGCCTGTAGGCCTGTCTAGACACAGCCATATAATATCATAATAACCAATTATTTAATAACTATACAAACGAAAATTATTACAAAGAGATTTTTGTGAGTATGTGCATCATTTACGTGAGCCACATCAGAGATTAAAATCAAATACAAAATGGACGCACGATCCAAATACATGTATGTATGAAAGATAAATCAGTGTTTATATATATGCATGCGATGATATCGTCCACACCCAACACGCGTGACCTTTTACATCAATCAGTCTAGTATGATAATGCTCTACATAACTATCAGATAATTGTATATTTTAATCTATGTCTAAACATAATATTAAAAATTTAATTTAAATTAATAGGTATGTATGTATGTATCTATATATATAAAAGGACTTGTGCTGACTGACTGAGGTAAGACTCAGAGCCGTAACCGCTGATGGTAGAAACGTGAAATTTGGGCAGATGTTTATTTTCATATTCTGGACATCCACTAAGAAGGGAATTTGAAAAATTTTAACCCTAAAGGAATGAAATAGGGGTTGAAAGTTTGTATGGTTTTTTTTAAATCGGCACCGATTTTTATAAAATTTGAAATTCAGACTCTTAAAAACATTTCATTGAAAACGTGTTTCATGGTTTTTTAGAATGCGCCCCCTAAGGTTGCAAATAAGAGGTTGAAAATTTGTATGGAAAAATCTTTAAATCACCACCGATTTTTATAAAAAAATTAATTCGGACTGTTAAAAAAAAATATTTTATTAAACACGTGTTTCGTGTTTTTTTTAGAATTCACCCCTAAGTGTCCAAATAAGCGGGCGAAGCCGCGCGCGCCCACTAGTACATTAATAAAATTATATACAATTTTTTTAGTGTCACGCTGTATGCCGCACTTAGGATAGGCACTAGGCAATAGGGAACTTAGTGTTAAGACATTCTCTTTTTTTCTGCCGAATTCTGGAGGCATTGCGAGTTGTTGGCGGTACTTAACGCTAAGATTCTCGTCGATACCATAACAAAGAAATGAAAATATTAAATGTTTCATTTTCTCGAGTGGGAATAGAACCCATAATCTGTGTCTATATCTCAATATAACGTTTAGTAAAGTGCAAATTTGTGTATCTACCGAGCAAGCCAAGCAAACCAAAATCACACTTAGTGAATACTGTAGTACGAGTACTTCAAAAAGAAGTTGAAAATGGAGATCACAGAAAAAGTCTTTAGCATTGATTTTTAAAAGGTCCGTTTTTATAAACCGCTCTCAAGTCTGAGATTGATCTTGAGATGCCATTTTCATTCATAGATATATAATTTATAATGAATGAAACCGGCATCTTCAGATCGATCTCAAACTTCTCTATAAAATAAAATGTGAATAATATTTATATGTTAGCTGCATATAAATATAGCAAAATATTTTCTATTGCATTGTACAAGTATCAGCTTTAGATCATTCGACCTATATAAACTCAAATTGAGATCGCTCGATGTTTCCCAAAATAATAACACTCTAATATTATAAAGTAAGAAGGCAAGTGAATTTTCATAACAAATAATGCCAAGAAAATATTACTGTAACACTTTTTTTGGTAATAAATATCGGTTAACAGTAAATTCTATTGACGATTTTATGATGGCCTGTGTATATTGCAAGGCTTGACGGTTATTGTAAGTAAATTTTTACATAATGTTATATTGAAGGTTTTTATATTAAAAGATATAGGATTAGAATTGTAGCGTTTCATTATTATTATTATTTCATAATTATGGTCAAAATGCACTGAAATGAAAATAATGATTTGGAGCAAAAAGTTATATCTAAATGCTTAACATACAATTTCACACTGTATCCCGAAAAAGCAGGGTAGGCAGATGGAAGCTAGAGTTAAGACTCTCCGTTTCCCACTTTCCGCCGAATTTTTGCAGTCATTGATTGTTGAGTACCGTAATTCAACGCCGAGTTTTTGCCTTGGTGCCAGAGCGGTGAAATGAAAACATTAATAAATAATAATTATTTCTTTTGAGTGGGGCTCGAACCAACAACAGTTGCGTTGCAGTCGGACTCTTGTACCCCTGCGCCTCGAAGTCCTCACTCTTAAGCATACAAATGGTTAGTTATAAATTTAACAAAAAATAATTTAATAAACTTGTGATAAATTTAGGCTAACACATTTTTTTTGCATTCATTGTGCTTATATGGAGATTAAAATGACGGGTAAACATTAATGACATTAAAAAAGATGCATTCCCCAGAGTGCGATTTGAAGCCGTAACTATCTCAGTCACGTGTCAACTGACAACAACTAACTTTGTAATAGTAGCTTCGAGTATAAATAACTAAATATATGAGAAATTTGGTAATTGTCAACTTTAGCAATTATAACTAATAATAATATTATAATATTATATGTTTAAATTTTCAACGTTGCTCTTTCGTTTCACTCCTGGGGAAATATATAGCTAAAAGGTTCCATATTTGTACGACAAACTTTGTTAGGTAATTATTATGCATTTCACATATTTTGGAAGTTAATAGAGAGGAGAAATGTGATGATAAACCTTTATTTTTGTTATTTTATATCACTTTTAAACAAACATTATACTTATAGAAACATTTTCATCATTATGCTACTGTTAAGCGTGCGCCTGTAGACGCGACAGGTTGTGAGTTCAATTCCCATTTGAAGAAATTAAGTATTTCCTTTTTTTTCCTCGCTCTGGTAACGTTACACTTTATATTCTTAACAATATATAAAAATAAGAATATTAGATTAAAAATATGTAAAAAATATATTATTTTAATATATATTTTTTTATTACTTTAATTACTTGTTGTTGTAGTTTTAAATTATAAATCTATATCTATATCTAAAATCTAAAATCGTAACAGATTGGTGTCTGGACATGGAAGATATATATAAGAAACAATACTATTAAATTAAAATTAAATTAAATTAGCTTCACGCTGTATCCCGCACACAGCAGGGTAAGCAGAGGGAACCTAGTGTTAAGACACTCCGTTCCCCACTTTCTGCCGAATTCTGGAGGCATTGCGTGTTGAGTGGCAGAACTCAACGCCGCACTTAACCTCGATACCAGAGCGAAGAAATGGGAATATATAAATTTAGGTAAATATTTCATCTCCTCGAGTAGGGATCGAACCCACAACCAGTCGGTTTTACAGTCACACCTCGTGCCGCTGCGCCACGACTGGCCTCAACAATACTATTGATAGCATTTAATAACCTATTAAAGGACTAAAAATTTTTTTTTAAACATTGTCTGTGCGTTTGTTCATGTTAATTTCCGAAACGGCTTAACCGATTTAATTGCACTTTTGATTCTTGTATTTTGGCAAGTTAGTAAATAAATAATTAATTATTATATAGTTCAAACGGGCGAAGCCGCGAGCAGGTTTTCGCTAGTTTTAAATAAGTTACTTATCGTTCGGAGAGTGTAATATATTGACACTGTAACAAAGCAAGATTACTTCAGCTAAAGACTTTTAAATACAAATTTATATACATTTATTTATCTACATTTTAAAAACAATTATACAAATACACACAAAATAAATAAAAAAATCAGACACTCGCATCAAATGTCGAACGAACGTAACGTATTATATATTTCTAGGGTATGTTAAGTGAGGTCGGCCATTATGCGGATACAGGAGTGCCCGGTGACATACGATTTCACATTACACCAGTTTTACAAGTCACCTGTGCTAATGAAACCACTCACCCGGACGAGCTCGGCTTAGGGAATTAATGTTTTATGCTGACTCTTTTCTATGGAAGCGTGAATAACTGAATACACTTTAAGGAAGTAAAGTGCGGGTATCTTACTAATATTATTAATGTGTTTGTGTGTGAATGTCTGTTGTACTTTCACGCAGAAAGTGCTGAACCGATTTAGATAAAACTTTACAGTAATATAGCATATACATGAGAATAATGTATAGGCTACAATTTATGTATTAATTTTAATTATTATAACAATAAATATAAGCGGGCGCGTTTGGGTCGCTAGTGTGATCTAGTTCTAAGTATTACTATACTGAAACACGTATATTATAATATTTCACACCTATAATATAATATTTTTACGACCTAAGATAACCACTTTAATTATCTCGAAAAAAAATATTTGATTATTTATATAGGCAGTTATTTTAATACAATCATGAAAGGTACTGTTACCAGCGTCCGATATGATTTTTTCCCTAAAATTTAGGCAAAATTGAAAATAATAACTTAATAATAGAGAGTAATTTCGGAAAGGAACGCGGCAACCCGACCGCGGCCCCTAAAATAGTATCAATTCTAACAACGTAGGTTAGATGTAATGAAATTATGTCCCCCAAAGGGCTTCCTTCCCCAATGGACTGCGAAGTTACGGGAAATCAGGTCAGCTTTGTCATTTCTCGTAAATGTACACGGGACTTATGACGAATAGAAATTCGTAACATACCCTTGTCACAAATTATGCAAGGATATCCTTAATATTTTACATATTATAATGAACTAAATCCACTTATGATAGCCGCTTGATAACTTTGAGGATATAAATTTTGCTTTGAAAGTGATAAGCTTAAATTAGACTTGCTTTGAGACGCAGACAAAATGTTTAATATTTAGATTTAGGTTCTTTTTTTAATGTTTGACAATTTAATTCCAATATTTTTAATAATGTTATTTGCTTTTATCATATCTATATCTATATTTAAAAATGGTACAAAAATATAAAAATATTTTCTTTACTATCTTCAGATTCTTTAGTATTATATCAAATTCTTATTGAATTACTAAATTCCGAAATTTCTTCTTTATAACCAAAAATATCAGGCAGTTGTGCCGCAAAGCGTCTGATTATAAACGCGATAGTATTGGGGATCGGCCCCACTCGAGGGATTGATTTCTTTTTAGTTATAAGCTGTATTTAGCATATGGTGAAGTAGGCAAAGGGAACGTGAGATCTTAATGTTAAGACTCTCCACTTCCCATTAAGAAACTTCTTTTCCCCACTTACACACCGCCCGAGGTATTGCGTAAGTGGCAGAACTCTATAAACCTTTCTACTTATCTATATAACTCTTTCTAGTTATCAGAGCGAGGAATTTACATTGCACGCTTGTGCCCCTGCGCATTCTACCCTTTGCTCTAGTAGACAAAGTGCGGCGTCTTGAAAATTTTATGGAAAATGGAGAACAGAGTATTGTTACTGCTACGCAACCAGAGAGAAGCTGTATAAAAGAAAATAAAAATCAGAATTTAGACAATGATGATATCATGAAAATCAGCTTTCTAATTTCTAAGGCGGCCGAAATCATTAAATTCATTGACAGCTATAATTACGCTCACAACCCGAATAGAGAAACTTAATTTAAACTTTTGCGAAGTTTTTGTTATATTCCCTGCCAGTAAAATTGTTCGAATACTTCGGTGATTGACTAATTAGATTTGTTTTCTATATTAATTAAGATAATTATGCTTTATATTAATATTTAGTTAAAGTTATTCTATATGTACTTCAGAAGTATATTTAATAACCTATGGTAATATTTTTTTTAAAGCTTTTAAAATATTTTTTAGCTCTTAGTATAATTTTTTATAATTGGATGAAAAATTAATAAAATTAAATAAAAAACTCGATATTCGAAGTGGACATAAAACAAATAGTTTATATTTTATTATTATTTTATTAATGGTTTATTCATTTCCTTAGTCTGTGTCTGATATAATATCAAGGATTGAGAATAGAACCCGTATCTATCTAGCGTCAATCGCTGTACTATTACACTACAACAATATTTATTTATTTTCTGAAATGTAATTCACTGAAAGAAAAAAAATTGGAAAAAAAAATCACTTTAACTTGGATCAGTTTACCAAGCACGCCAAAACTCGTCAAGTCACCAAACAAATGATCACGGTTAGTTTTTCTCGTAACCGTACATGGTTACGTTCCATCTAATTAAGCATTAAATGAAATTGCAAATTTATTTAGAAACTTTTATTCAGTAATTTATTTTTGAAGTTTATACTTAGATAGATGTTTTTATTAATTTCTTGGTTTGGTTAAGTTTTTTTGCATATTGTTCTTATATTTTGCGTTAGTTTTAATTTTAATTAAAATTAAAATTAAAATCAAATCAAATTAAATCAGCTTTACGCTGTATCCCGCACACAGCAGGGTAGACAGAGGGAACCTAGTGTTAAAACACTCCGTTCCCCACTTTCTGCCGAATTCTGGAGGCATTGTGTGTTGAGTGGCAGAACTCAACACCGCGCTTAACCTCGACACCAGAGCGAAGAAATGGAAATATAAATTTAAGTAAATATTTCATCTCGATATCGAACCCAAAACCAGACGATTTTACAGTCACACTTCGTGACGCTGCGCCATGTCTGGCCTCAATTTTAATGATTTTAAATATTTATATTACGTTGATAATATTGACAATATTATAATACCTGGTTTTGTTTATTTTTTTAATCAATATTTGGCTTGGTTACGTTTATTTGTTACTTTGTTAGTGCATTGCAATTAGTCAGGTATTTTTTTCTAATATTAAGAATGTTATTTCTATCTATTTTTCTTTTTCGGTTTATATTGATTATTTATTTCTTAGGTACTAATCCTATTGCAATCCGAAAATAATTTCATAAATATATTTGATAAAAATTGGTGAAGCCGCACGGCTTGGCTAGTATACAATAAATGTATGAAACCATTATATAGCAATTTTACTAAATTATTATTTTAGTTGTGGTTGCTTATAGGTTTTGTAAGTGAATGCATCAATCATATTCTCATCCACTTTATGTCAACATCAAATTTTGATACTACTATGATTGATTGCCGGTTTACGTAGCGTGTAGAAACTCAACACTATATAGAACTATGAAATTATCGCCAAGAAACCGTAACCTAAATGTATCAAAAAACAATTAAATCGTGTTTACCATTAAACACGATTTATAAATTTGTTTCTTTTTTTAGCTTCACGCTGTATGTAGGGAACCCGTGTTAAGACATTCCGTTTCTCATTTTCCTACGAATTGTGGAGACATTGCTGTAGTAAAACAACAAGCTCACGACCAAAACTGATTTATTTCTCCAATATGTTTTTACATTCTACCTCACATTTATTAATATATAACATCTTCCCCTTACAAAAAAAAATAAAAAAAATTATACCATCACCAATATCTATATTTATATAAACATTTACAAAATTTATAGACTTAAACAGAACTTTCACTTAAAATATTATATATATATGCTAAAAAAAAACTGTTTATTTATTTTTTTTATTTTTAAATAATAATGATATTTTCTCGCGTGTTATATAGCGCTCGGTGTCACAGGCGGAAAACTTATTTAATATTATAATGTGTCCGTCTGATAGGCGGCCGAGCGCCCGAAAACGCTGACAAAGGAGAAGATCGGGTGAACAGCGCCGGTGGGAAAGGAATTTCTTCCGTTCCCACACTTATTATTCCATCGTGGAGTAATTAAGTCGTAGGTTAAGTTAGATTTAGTTAGGTTTAGGTTCAATATTATATAACAATTATATATAAGTTAGATTAATTTAGGTTTAAACAGATTACTGTTCTTCCAACATTGAAGGCAGTAGTCTTAGATATAGTTTAGTTTTAGATAAAATTAATGTACTTTAATTAATAATTTTATTAATATAATTTTTAGATGTAAAAATCGTATTTTCTTAACCCTCCAATTGCAGCCTACGTAACTCGCGTGCTTTAAACCCGGCTAACCTAGTTTGTTTATCATCCGTCTCACTGGGCGACGCATTAACTAAAAATGGTTCAAGATCCACTTCATTCTCTGTGTTATCATCATACATCGCCTTTTCTTCTAAGATTGCAGAAGATGTATTTTGCAAAGACGTGCTGGGTTGTGCCTTAATAAGGTGACGACGATTTCGTCTATGTAACCTGCCCGTGTTGTCCGTAAGAAAATAGGACCGCGGCTGCGGAGCCGGATCGCGAACAATCATACGTTTTCTTAATTTACCATCAACAACTATTACTTCTTCACCAGAATTTAATTGCGGTAACTTTCGCGACGATCTGTCGTAGTATTTTTTAGTATAAGAACGATTTTTCACTATATTTAGATAATCATCGCTATTGTTACGATCAGGTGTTAATTTATTAACGTGTATGGGAAGCTTTGTGTTTAAACGTCTACCCATCAATAATTGCGCCGGCGAGCTCACTCCATTACGAGGAGTAACTCGCATATTAAGAAGACCTAAATGCAAATCTGTCCCCGAAATAACCGATTTCTTAATAATATTTTTAACAGTTCGCACAGCTCGTTCACTCAACCCATTAGCCTGAGCATAATAAGGCGAAGTTGTTGTGTGTTTAAAACACCAATCCACTGAAAATTGATTAAATTCTTTAGATATATACGCTGGACCATTATCTGAAACCAATTCCGCAGGTATTCCATGTCGAGCAAATTGATCTTTCATTGCGTTTATTACAGCTCTCGACCCGATGTTGTTCAACAGACTTACTTCAATAAAATTCGAAAAATAATCAACTAATATTAAATAATATTTTCGATAGCAAACAAAAATATCTGAACCGATTTTCCTCCAAGGCAGACTTGGTACTTCATGCGGTATCATCGGCTCCTTGGAGGGTGATGCAGCAAGATCAGCACATACAGCACACTCCCGAACTGCACGTTCAACATCTCGCGACATGCCACTCCAAAACATTACGTCGCGCGCGCGTCTTTTACACCTATCAATGCCTAAATGACCTTCGTGCACGCATTGTAACATTGTCATCCGTAATTCGCGAGGAATAAAAACTAAATTATCTTTAAATATTACACCATCAATATATTCAAAAGACGTCCTATACGGCCAATGGACACTAACTGCCTTATCCACGTCAGCTCTATAACGCGGCCATCCATATAAAATGTATTTAATTAAGATTTTACATTCTAAATCCGTGCTAGTTGCATTTTTAACATATTTAATTTTTTCGTCACTAAACTGTACATTGGAAATAAGGAAACACTCTTGAGCTTCAAGTTCAATTGAATACTTACAATCCATTATATCGGTAAGGGGTGCTCTCGACAGAGTGTCAGCAACATACATATATTTTCCAGGTTTATAAATAACATTAAAAGTATAACTTTGGATACGCAACATCATACGCTGTAACCGCGCCGGCACTAAATGCAACGATTTTTTTAAATCATTTAAACAATATCCTAATTTTGTATAAGTTAAAAATGATAAAACATTTAGATCCGATCCCGAATCCAATTTAAAATGTATGGGCACACCAGTACTACATAAATATAATGTTTCAAACCATTTGCTATTTTTATTACAATAATCATTTACAGTCGACACAAGAAACAGGTCATTGTTACTAACACTTTCACGAAGCTCATACACTTGTTTATTACCTTTCACCGGACACATCTTTCTATAATGTCCTTTGTTATTACACAAGAAGCACCGCACAAACCTGGCCGGACATCGATGATAGTTATCTATATTATACGAATTACCACACGCGACACAACACTTAGTCGGGACGCACTTCTCACTGTTGAAAGCAGTGCCCAAGCGACGATCTGCATTCCCGCTGTCCAGTGCGGCCCGCTCGCGCACGTGCCCGCGGCCCGCGCTCGGTGCCGCCGCTGCTGCCGCGCCGCCGCCGCCGCGCCTCGGTGCACGCGCACCGAATAACGCGTCCACTGATCGAAACGCCGCCGATGATTCCGCACCATTACATATTTCGATTTGCTTATTCTCTGCAATCGATATTTCGTTTGCCTGGCAAATTTTTATCGCTTTTTCTAAGGTCAATTCCTCTGTCCTTAGTAATCTGTCACGAACTGTAATATCGGATATGCCACAAACGATCCGATCTCGTATTAAACCATCCTCTAAATGCTCAAACTCACAGTGATGACTCAATAGACGCAACGCAGTTACGTAAGCGTCAATGGTTTCGCCTAGTTCCTGAGCACGTGTAAAAAACCGGAACCTCGCCATTGTGGTATTATGTTTCGATACAAAATATTCATTAAATTTTTTAACGAGCAAGTCAAAATCATCCTGGCTTTCATCCTTTGTAAGCTTGAAGGTTGAGAATATGTCGTACCCGTCAGGTCCGATCAAATTAATAAGTAGACTCGCTCGTACTTCCTTTGTTTCTCTGTACACTCCCGATGCTTTTAAAAACACTTGAAATTGAGTATACCATTTACGCCACGCGTCCGCCCGATTTGCGGGGCCACCTTCCAATATTAATTCCGTTGGAGGTCTAGCGTGTTCCATATTTACTATTAAACAATTTATTTATTTGTTTAAATTTAACACCGCTGTCACCATGTAGTAAAACAACAAGCTCACGACCAAAACTGATTTATTTCTCCAATATGTTTTTACATTCTACCTCACATTTATTAATATATAACAATTGCATGTTGAGTGGCGGGACCCAACGCCGCGATTTGCCTTGACACTGGAGCGTAAGAAATGAAAATATTAAATATTTCATTTCCTTGAGTGAGAATCGAACGCACAACCTGTCACGTTTACAGCCACGCACCTGCGCCACGACTGGCCTAATTTACAAATTTCAAATAAATAAAATTCTCACAAAAGAAAATAAAAGTGGCGATGAGATGTGTTTAACTGTATATAGCTACTGACTGTTTTTAGCTGTTATTTTTACCCGAGGGAATATTTACGTTTAAAATATTGTCGTTTCTCTGTCCAGTCCCATTGAAGGGAAACGTTGGCGTCAGATACCTATCAGACAATATTTTTTAAAATGAAGGGTGGAAACGGACATACTTGCCTATGTCAATAAGTGATTAATAGAATAATAATATTGTAATTAATAATCAAAACATTTAAATATATGTGATTGAGGCCGGTCGTGGCGCAGCGGCACGAGGTGTGACTGCAAAACCGACTGGTTGTGTGTTCGATCCCCACTCGAGGAGATGAAATATTTACTTAAATTTATATTTCCATTTCTTCGCTCTGGTATCGAGGTTAAGCGCGGCGTTGAGTTCTGCCACTCAACACGCAATGCCTCCAGAATTCGGCAGAAAGTGGGGAACGGAGTGTCTTAACACTAGGTTCCCTCTGCCTACCCTGCTGTGTGCGGGATACAGCGAAGCTAATTTATTTTAATTTTTTTAAATATATGTAATTTGATATTTCCATTGATCAACTAATGCGAGGTCAGTCGAAGCTCAGGGGCACAAGCATATGACAGTAAACACGACAGGTTGTGGGTACGATTTCTACTCAGAAAATGAAAAAGAATATATATTTACAAAGCGCAGTTTAGAGTTCTGCCAAACACTACTTCTAATTTTTTGAAACGTGGGGAGAGGAAAAATCTGACACTAGGTTCCAGGTTCCCTCTCCCGCTCTGCTATGAGCGGGATACAGCGTGAAGTTAGAAAAAATCAACTAATAACATTCGATATTCAAATTGAATCCATATGTATACATATATACTATACCGATAATTAATAGTAAATTATCGAAGTATTCCTAAGAAATAGAAATAATATTAAAAAAACCGGTTAGTTATTAATGCTATAACAGCTATTCAAGCTAAAGAAGCCATAATAATATAGTATGTAGATACGAGTATATGCTATGTATATAAATCATCGTGAGGCCGTCGTGGCGCAGTGGCACAAAGATGTGACGGTAACGCGATGGTTGTGGGTTCGATCCCCACTCAAGAAATAAATATTATTTATACATTTTTCATCGCTTCGCTCTGGCAAAAAGCCAGGCGTTGAGTTCCGCCACTCCACACGCAATGCCTCTAGGATTCGATGGAAAATGGAGAACGGAGTGTCTGAGCACTAGGCTCCATCTGCCTAGCAAGAATACAGCGAAAAGCTGATTTTTAATTTTAATTTTAATTTTACAAATCATCGTTTATAAGTCGTAGACTTTAAAGAGTAAAAATAAAAATGAACTGTGTAGTATCCCGTCAGCATTCCCGGCGGCTGACGCGACAACGTAAAACGAAGAAATATTTTATTTCACGGCTACAAATACTTAAGATAGAACAGTTTAAGAATTGCACATTGTTAAAGCTGACAAAAACTTTAAAGAAATTTGTACTATTATTAAATTCTGCATCTATTTTAATAAAGCTTATTCTAGTTATCTTCTTTAACAAGAAAGATTTTTTATTATCTTATATAAGGGCTCCGTTCGCGGCTTTGCACGTTGAACTATACTTAAAAGCGTCCCCCAAACATCAATCAAAATTAAAATCCGATATTAAATATTTTAAAAGATCCACGTGGATTCTATCAGGAAATAACTTTGTGTCACTCAGAATTATTACGTTCTTACCTTACCTACCATTCAACTTTTTTTTGGCGTTATGCTGTATCCCGCACACAATAGAGTAGGCATTGGAAACCTAGTGTTAAAACACTCCGTTCCCCAATTTTCGCCCTGTAGGAATTGCGTGTTGAGTGGCAGAACTTAACTCCGCGCTTTGCCACCAGAGCGAAGAAATGAATAAATTAAATATTTAATTTCCCCAAATGGGAGTCGAGCCCACGACCCTTCGCGTTTACAGTCACACCTTGCGCCACGACTGGCCTTTAATATGTAATTTACATAAAAATATATTCTTATTAATAACAATACGACAAACAGCAAGTCATGTGATGGACAAACAAGCAGTAAAAAATCCACAAACCCGTCGAACGCTTAATGTACTTAAGAAATATCTCAAAAAAGACCGTATAATTCCAAATAATTATACCGCCACAGTCGTTTTCACTTCTTATTTTAACTTAAACCGGGTTCTTTTGATGCCATGCACCTTATTACGAACTTAAATCACCATTAAAGTAAACCGTTACTGTTATTGCAATATCTGTATTCTTTTACACAAACAATATACTTATTTATCTGTTTACTTTTTGTTGTCTGTCTGTCAAGAGAATTTATCACGAGATCGCGTGAATATATGAAACTGAAATATCAAATATTCAAATTTACGTTTTCTTAGAGCACAAACAAAATCAAGTTTCTAAGTCAACGCAATCAAAAGATACGAGCATTTATGTATCGTTTTGTTGTATTTTGAATGAAATTCACCACGTAATCAAAACCTATAGGGTCCTTCTAGTGGACCTACTATTTTAAAATTTGACAAGAAGTTGAAAAAATCCAAAAAGTGAAAATTTACAGATATTCATAGAAAAAAATCTTTACAAACTTATAATTGTAATTCATTTCATACAAAATGAGTGCATATGTCCGCAAATTTAAGTTTGTCATTTTATAAATTGTCCTTCCTGTTTACATGCAATACTGATATTACTGTACAGCACCCTCGGTGTATGAGTCCGACTCGCAGTTTACCGGTTTTGTCATTTTTATAAAAAGCATTCGTGTATTTTATTTATTAAACTACAAAACAAATCGAACTTTCTCTACATTTCATTAAAATAATGAAATGTCAGTCATTAAAAAATATAAACCTTTCCTTTTCAATAACAATACTAACCTATAAATAATTATTTATTTAATTTCTATTATACATATTAATAAAAGTAAACTAAAATATATTACCATTTCATATTACATTATTATTACGATCAGCAATACTAGAAATCGTGTAAAAATATATCTCTATATATAATATAGCGTTGGCTCAAACGGCGTGCAGACCACGCGATTTGTTCAAAAATTAGCGTCTCATGAAATTTAATGTTGGAATCGCTTGAAAAGATGCCAAAGTTTCACAAAATTATAACCTAAGAGCAAAATAAAAGTGTAACTGCTTTTTCATTAATTGGCAGTAGAATATTTGTGTCTCGAATATTCGATATTATATATATATATATATATCTGTATTTGGTTCGAATACCCCTCGTGGGAATGTACGTGTTGTAGTAACTAAGGTATTATGAGAAAAATACATTTTCTTTTGCGAACAGTATTAAAAATTGTAATCAAATATAAGAAAATGATTTTATTACGTTTCAATATAATTTTTAATTTTTTTGGATAAATAAGTCAAATTAAACCTTACATACTCTATATAGCTCTTGTTGTAATGTATTAGAATATTTTATTTTTGGATTATTTAATTTAAACGATTTGTGCAAAGTCAAAGTCACACTTAGCAGAGTCACACTAGCACGCTTCCGCTCTCCACTTTCCGCCGAATTCTCGAAGTGTTAAGTGGTGGAACGCAACGCCGCGCTTTGTCTCAAAAAAAATTGCCTAAAATATTAAATATTTCCTTCCTCCGAATAGAAATCGAACCCACAACCATCGTGTTACATCCACACGCTTGTACCCCTTACTTACTTAACTGATTGTCATTATACTATTATTATAATAATATAACCTAATAACTATATTCATGTTATATCATGATATACAGGAGTACAATAGTCAGATAATTGTACAGCGCTTATTATAGCACTTAGTGTAGGCAGGGAGATATAGCTGTCACAATGCGTAGGCAACTAGGGACCATTGATAGGTAAATCAATCGCCTACGCCAGGATCTATGGAATATTGTCTCTATAAACATGACAGATAGCAAAAGGTAACATTTGATAAATTTGCACGCGTTCGTATCGTATTTTTTTTTAAGTTCATGCCATAATCGTATAGAGAAGTTATACATTTTCAAAATGTTTTTTTTTTTTCGTTGATTGGCTTTAGTTTTGTATTAATAAAATAAATAAATAAATCAGCTTCACGCTGTATCCCGTATACAGCAGGGTAGGCAGAGGGAACCTCATATTAAGACACTCCGTTCCCTACTTTCTGCCGACTTCTGGAGGCATTGCGTGTTGAGTGGCCGAACTCAACGCCGCGCTTTGCCTCGACATAAATTATTACTATATTTGTACTCCTTGATAGAAATATACATAGACATATCTATACATATTAAAAACAAAATGCACAAAAGGCAACGTTATGGCAAAAGCCATTTCTTCAAAACAACTTTTAGAGCGAAAAGAAGCTGTCATACTTGTGAGCATTAATATTATAAAATTTTTGTCTTCATCAACTTAAAAAATGTTCACAAAATATTCTATAAAATAAAAATATTATAAAATTAGAAATAATAGAATCGCCTCGTTCATTTCACAATAAACCCGCACTGCCCTGTCCCTCATTCAAAGCAAATACTTATTTAATAAATTCGGTTCGTGAAAATATCGCCAAGTCAATTGCAAACAGTGGGACGAAAATGTTATGTAAACATCAGGAGTATCTGCTCCTGGCCCCGGGTCGACCTACTGAATAAATAACGCCACAGCGGAAGCAAACTCAAACAAAAGTAAATTTATTCACCAAATACGACGATTAATACACGATCTAAGGACAGATTTATATATCTCGAGATTATACGCAACGACGGTATCCATTGTTTGTGAACGATTTCCGTTTTTGTTATTCGAGACTGTCGCAAGTTAGTTCTTTTATTATATAGTAAACATATAGGTATACCTACTTGATAAGTAGTTCTGGAAGTAGTTTTGTTTTGCAAAGTATGCAAATTTTATTTAAATGTGGAACTGTATATAATTTTCTATTACAGTTTTATAGTTACGAATCAATATATTTTTCTTATTGAAATATATTTCTTTCAAAATCAGCTTCACACTGTATCCCGCATACAGCAGGGTAGGCAGAGGGAACCTAGTGTTAAGACACTCCGTTCCCCAATTTCTGCCGAATTCAAAGGCATTGCGTGTTGAGTGGCAGAACTCAACGCTGCAATTAGCCTCGACACCAGAGCGAAGAAATGGAAATATAAATTTAAGTAAATATTTCATATCCTCGAGGGGGGATCGAACCCACAAACAGGTTTTACAGTCACACTTCGTGCCGCTGCTCCACGACTGGCCTCAATATTTTTTTTGATGATTCAAAATTTGGCTTGTGTATAAGAATAGAATTAAAATTTAATAATATCTAATTAACGTGTAGGCATATTTTGTGGCTTTGACTGTATGTATTATATCGGAAACTTTATCGGAGAATTATTTAATATTCCGCCATGTACAATGTCAGTAAGGCTTCGTTGAAACCTTTCATTTTAACATGTGGTTTCATATTTTCAATAAAATATTGTAAAGTAGATATGTAGATAGATCTATATCATATTCTCATTGAATTTCTCAATATATTTTGGCATCGGTTATTTAAAGCAATATAATATTTATTATGTTCTCTATATATATATATATATATATATATAGAAAACTTGTGATTCAAAAAATCTCTCATTTTCTGAGCGTTACAGAAAACCAAAAGATTTCTATGATCTTTATGAGAGATTAATAAAATATTGGTATAATGGTCTAAACCCTAATGCGTGTAAGACAAAGGGTTCTGGTATATGAAAAAAATTAAACTTTTACTAAAAGTGATTGAATTCACAATGAAGAGATAAACAAAATGTCAGTTACTAACGAATATGTCACAATGACACCTTAAGAGAATAAGTGACCGTTGAATGGCAAAACAGATTTAAGAACCAAAAGTGAGTGAGTAAGATAGCCAGGGAGAAGAACTGGACCTTCGAGAACTCAGTATCGATGATACTAGAGAAAGATCACATCAAAAACATGAGCCATGTATAAATAGAAATAGTACAACGATATAGATAGTAGAACAAGATAAAGACGAGACGAAAGAGGTATGCCGTGACTATAGCGCTTGGCACTCCTTTCTCTCTGGCCACCCCGCTATGGATAACGAGGGAAGCTAGGTTAGTTAAATACATTAGCCAGGAAGGTAAAGAAAGCATTCATTCACAATTTTTTGCCCGATTAAATAATAGGTGTCAGGCCACGTCTGAGCCGTGATCAAACTCACAAGCGCCGTTTGTACACCCAATAGGATGGGATTAAATGCTTCTTATAAAATATATTATGAAGACATATATTAATAAAGTTGAAATGGAAAATTAAATAAAATATATCTTAGTTACTTTTTACTAGAATATTTCTGCCGGCCCTGTTACAAACAGAATGATCGTCAACCTACGGAAATATTCTATTCTATATTTTTATGTTGCTTAGTTCGTAAATCCATTTATTTAAATAGATGCTGAATGAATACATAAAATACAAGCCGGGCGATAAAGATATGTTCATCACAAACAAAACTAAATGGGTCATAAAATTTTATTATGTGTTAAAAAGAGAAAAAAATATTGTAGCATAAATCTATCGACATCACATTACGTCAGTTTGAGCCCAATTCGAACATTTGTTAAAATATATTAAAATATATTGTTAAAATATATTAGATTAAATATACCTAACAACATAAGCTAACGAGATATTGCTAATTCGTGAATGTACCTAAGAAGTTGGCAGATTCTAATTTTATACACAACTATAAATTTGGAAAAACAATATTTTGTGTTTTATAATTTGCATATGAGTGGGAAGTCAGTTCAGGTCAGTTTTTTAATTATGACGTTTCGAGTGTGAAAATTGAGCACAAAATCACTTCGCCAATGTCATATTATGAGTGGGAAGTCAAGATTTATGTGACGAATGAAGGGTGACAGGTGCCAGAATAGAAAAGTTTCAGAATCCCAATCTCTGTGAATGTTTATTATTTTACACATGTCTTTTTTATATGTATATAAAAAATTGCGACTGATTTTTTATATTTTTGCAGCATCTTGAAATCATAATTATTGCGTATAAGTTAAAGTTGTAAGTCTTAAAAATAATATATTTCCAAGATTTGTTTCTTGAAAGTTCTGGCGGCGCTCTCTAACGTTAGCAAAAAAAAATCATTTCTTCGTACTGGAGCAAGCTGAAGCAAGAATTGCGACATTCTATAAAATAGAAAAATATTTTAAATAACAAACCTACATTATTACGCTTATATAATGTTTATTATTTAAAAAGATTTTCTCTTGGCAATCTCATAAAATTTATATAAATCAACCTTTTATCAGCAATTGATAAAGAGCGCTAATTGAATTAAAGTGTGGACATAACTCATAATGAACGTATGAATAAGCGTATATGAAAGAATAGAGCCTATGTTGCTGTATAAAGGAGAACCAGCTTCAGCGGAAATTGAAGTTCCGAGGCTCAGGGCGCGGGCGCAGGCCGGAAGCGCCCCCATTAAGTTCACTTCTATCAGTGCAATTAAAGCAATTATACGGTAATCAATTATACGCTTTGATAACGAGGCAAAGCGCGGCGTTGAATTCCGCCAGTCAAAGCGTAATGACTCAAGAATTCAGCGGAAAGTGAGAAACGGAAGCGGAGCCGTCGTAACACTAGGCTGCCAGATTCCCCCTGCTGTAGGCGGCATACAAACTGAGGTTTATTGTTTTTAACAAAAAAAAAATATTGATTTTGTAATAATAAATAATTAAATGTTGATACGATTAGTTATTTTACAGTAGAAACTTAAATATTACATTGTTGATTTATAACATTAGAAAATACGGGTATACATTCTAAAATATTTTTTACAATAAATTATAATTTATGTTTAAACTAGTATCATCCTTGACGATGTTATATTTCGTAGGGAAAAATAAAGTAAACACTTTATTTCAGTAAATACTTAATTTCAAGTTAAGATCCTGTGGTGTTTTATGTTTCAAATCCTCTTACTGCCAACGTTTTGCTTCGTGACATATAATACATTTAATCTTTTTAAAGCTCACCATGTTGTATACTTAACTAAAAGGATAGGATTAGTATCGCTTACTTCAATTTCACAGCTTTTGAAGCCCCTTTTAACTTTTGCTTCGATATTTTCAAATATCATAAATATTACTAACATTTTCCATTTTATTTTTATGTCACCCTGTATCAAATTTACTGCAGGGTAGGTAGAAGGAACATAGTGCTAGGACAGTCTGTGACTGCAAAGGCGACTAGTTGTGGGTTCGATCCCGACTCAAGGAAATGAAATATTTATTAAAATTTATATTTCCATTACTTCGCTTTGGTATTGAGGCAAAGCCCGGCGTTGAGTTCAGAAATCACGCATTTTCTGCAGTGTCTTAGCACTAGGTTCCAACTGCCTACCCTGCTATGTGCGGGCTACAGCATGAAGCTGATTTTAATTTAATTTTAATTTTTCATTTCCTCGACTGACAATCGAACCCACAACCTGTTGCGTTTACAGACACGCTTTGAGCCCCTGCGACACGACCCACCCTCAGTATTTCTAAATTTTGTTTCAAAATAAACAAACAGGACTATCCAACAATTACAAACATATTCAAATGTATAAAAGGAATCTAATTATTTATCAATTCTATGAAAATTGAATACCAGTGATTCCTCGTATTTTAGAATAGCACCCCTATTAACAACAGGATGGTTGCCGGTATGTTTATTTATTTAACCAATACCCGAGCAGTATATGTAGAGAAAACCCGCTGTGTTTATTTTAAACACAATAAAATATTCTCACAGAAAACAATCACATTTTATAACCTAACCTTTACTGGAGTTGTGGGAGGGTTAAAACAAATAATGTTTGAGAAGCTGTGACATATGGTGTAATTCTATTTGTTAGACAAGCTAAACCAAAGTTTGATTACTTTGAATCGTCGAGTAACTATGAATGATGAGCGTATTTGCTTTATTAGGGCATGTGAAAAGTGTTACTGGGTTCTATTAATTACAGCGTAGCTGCTATATATTTGGTCTGTAAGGGATAAGTAACTACATGAATCAATTTCTTAATATATGTATAAATATAATAATGGTTGTCGCGGCGTTGAGTTCCACCACTCACGCAATGCGTCCAGAAACCGGCGGAAAGTGGGGAACGGAGTGTCTTAACACTAGGCTCACTCTGCCTACCCTGCTGTGTGTAGGATACAGCGTGAAGCTAAAAAAAATAATAAACTGGAATACATCGCTTATTGGGGGCATTAATGTTTTTTTTTTCTGTTTGAGGGTTATGTTATTTGTGTGTGCGTTTTATTCAGAGATTTAAATTCGTTCATAGATAGAAAAATTATAGCAATATAAAGTATGCGACAATATTGCTACAAAATATTCTATTGAATTGGGTGACCTCAGTTTTTTATATATGGATAATGTAAAGTGTAAATAATTTTGAAAAAAATATAGTGCTACTATTTTTGTTTGTATTTAGTAGCAATAGAGTTGTAAGATATTTATAAATATTATAGTATCATGGTAGCTCGGTCTTAATTAAAATACTTAAACTATTCTTATAAGTGAATATCTTTCACACTAAATAAAAATACACTTCAAGTAACGCCTACTTTTCATTAAAAATAAATAAATCTTTCAATGCTGAAACATAAGTCCAATTTGTAAAATCTTCGCCGTCGTTTTTATGAACAAAATTAATTAATATTTTCCTAGTTAAATTCTTAGCGCGCACCAAGAGATCCGTCGCGATGATTCTTTGACGTAGTTTGTGAATCTAGATGGAATGAAATGTGAAAACGATTGAACATTTACTTAAATTAATGTATTAGAATAATTAGTTTCAAAATTAGATCAAACATTGTCAAATTAAATTCAGCTTCACACTTCGTCCCGAAAAGCACAGCAGGAAGAGAAAACCTATTGACAAGAGACTTTTTTCTCAGATTATCGAGTTCAACGCCGCATTTTGTATTTTTGTACAACACCCCTTTTTTTAGCATAATGCTGTAACCTGCACATATCAGGATAGGCAAAGGTAACCTGGGAATCCATGGATGAAATACTTTCGTTTCCATTAAGACGGTTCCATTTCCTCGATCGCATGTTGGTTGGCAGAACTGAACAGAGCAAGAAAACGAAATAATTAAATATTTCATTCCCCCGAGTGCCCGCAACCGTTGTGTTTACAGTCGCACGTGTGTGCTCCTTTGCCAAGACAACCAACAAGGTTTAATATCCTTTGCCAACAATGTTTAATATGTTTGTAAAATTATTAGGCACATCATATTTTAAATGAATAGAAATTTCACTATTTCTATTTAAAAGATATGAAGATTACATTCAGCTACACAGAAATAGAGGTAGGCAGAGGGAACCTAGTGTTAAGACACTCCGTTCCCCACTTTCCGCCAAATTCTGGAGCCATTGCATGATGAGTGGCGGAACTCAACGCCGCACTTTTTCCTCGACACCAGAACGTAGAAATGAAAATATAAATGTAAATAAATATTTCACTTCCTCGAGTGGAGATCAAACCCACAACCAATCACATTTGCCCACCCACCACCAGTGACACATTGTGCCACTTCGCCATGACTGGCATGTGGCCAGTATATAACAAATAGCTATTTAATATATAAATAGCAATAAAAATATAACAAATAGCTAGAGAAGAAGTCAGCTGAAGCGAGTCAAAACTCTTTAAATCACAATAGATACCGTAAATTGCGTTGTCACCAAAAGGAAGGTTGCAGACGAAATCAAAATTATTTATTTGAAAAATGTTATGATGACATTCTTCTTTATATGTATATTAAATTTTAATGAGAAGGCCCGACGTCCTCATTTTATTTGAGGAATCTTTTTGTTTCAATCCCTATAATGAAAATAAATACATATTAGGTTTATATAATTGGGTAAAGAACATAACTACTGCGTTCAAAGTAGACTAACTAATTTATTCAAAAAAGTAATAATTCCTGAAAACAATGTATGTTTAAAGTTCTGAATAGTCAGTCTTTTAAATTATCTCTGCACATCCCTAAAGGTCATAGTGATTTAGGTATAAAGAAAGTGGATTATTCAGTAATCTCCACTGGCGATGTAGAGACACGCGTGCATGACTCCGAGGCCATATTAGATCCACATTACCTCACAATCGATTAGAATTTGCGACATTTTTATCTAATTTGTACCACCTTTCTTGTTTTGTCACGGTTCTTTGTAAATGAACCGTGTAATTCAGTTACGAGAACAGAACTTTTTTTGTTTCATTTGTAGCGTTTTCTACCAAAAAAACAGCCACGATTTGGTTATAAAACATTTCGTTGGTATTTTTTTTACTGTTGAAACCTTATTGACCTCTTTTAGGTGATATTATGATTTGGTTGACTGAATATATTATTTTCTATAGAAATATGGAGTGCCAGTAGAATAAATGGAGTGCAGTAGAATAAATTATATGTAGTATTTGATTTAAATTGACAAATCACACCACTCAAATGACTTTCCGCAAATAATGGGGTACGGAGTGTCTTAACATTAGGTTCCCTCTGCCTACCCTGCTGTGTACAGGTTACGGCGTGAAGCTTTATTATTATTTATTATTATGAATTTAATCATTAAATGCAAGATTAATTAAAAAATACATTTTTTTTAATACCTTTTCAATTTGAAATGTCGAAAACGCTATCGGTCAAACAATTAGTAAGCCAGAAATTTCCCATACATCTAGTGGAAGTCACGTTTTTAATTTAAACATAAAATTTTAGTTTATTTGTATAATATAAAATTTTTGTTTGTTCCTTCTGCCTGCAAACACTATTAATTACTAATAAAAAAATGACTCCAGCCAATCACACCACCACATACATATAACACCGATGATATTGCGCATTAACCGCGTACAATGCTTAACGAAAACAGATTTAGAGCAGACTTGACGGGCCTCGCGCTCAGTCTCAACACAAAGCTATGGAAGCGGCTTAGTAGAGAAAGGGGATTATAGCATAATCTGCAACCGAGTGGTTGACATACGCCTCGGGCTGCTTGCCCCGTTTTCCAGTAAACATATAAATCGGACAGATCCGACAGCGTTGGACTACATTAACCGCTTCCTGTGCAAGTTGCGCTGGCCAATTCGGACATGTTGATGGCGTTAGAGTAAACTGGGATGTTCCATTTAGAGGTTCGGTTCGGTTCAATAGTTGAGAATGTTCCAAAAGGATTGGGAGTAAAATATTATTTTTGATAGATAGTGTAATGATGTTTCTGCTGTATCGTTGATATTATTAAAAAATTAAACTTACCAGAAGATTCATTTGTGCGATAGTAAGCGTGAGGATTGTGGGTTCGATTCCCACTCGGAGGAATGAAATAATAAATATTTTCATTTCCTCGCACTGGTAACGATGTAAACGTCACTCAACAAACTCTCAAATTCAATTAGGATTTGGGAACAATTTGTTTACTGTAGGATGTTTTGTGGACATTGAGAGCGCATACAATAATGTTGACATTACAATTTTATTGGCAAAATTAGATAGTCTTGGTGTTGGGTCAAAAGTTTGTTCTTATCTCTGGGAATTTATGAAATCGAGAGAATTGAGTATACGCTATTCTAATAATGGTATTATGTCAAGAAATGCAGGTCGTGGGCTCGCTCAAGGAGATCCTTTGTCTCCGTTGCTATTTAATGTGGTCACGATGATTATATGTCGAGAGTTAGACAATGTTTGGATCTCTCAGTTTGCTGATGATTTTGTCTTGTATTGTTCTTACAAGTCCTTGGAGGACTGTTCTTTGAAATTACAATTATCTTTAGACAAATTTTGCAATTTAATAGAATCTTTAGGTCTGAATATATCTGATAAAAAGACTAAAGTCTGCATTTTTAGAAAAGGAAAGAATAAAAATCCTGTAAATTTTAAGTTAGAGTTGAAAGGAAGTCAGCTGCAAGTAGTTGATTGTGTAAGGTACTTGGGCCTTTGGTTGGATAGAGGTCTTAAATGGACTAGACACATTAATGAAATTTTACTCAAATCAGATAGATGTTTAAATATTTTCAAAATTTTGGCAGGTACAGTCTGGGGCCTTCATCCTAAGCACTTAAGAAGATTATATGTTTCTATTTCTCAAAATCTGCAAGCTGAAGTGGCAATGGGCAGGCCATATTGTCAGGAGGACTGACGACCGATGGGGAAGAAAGGTCCTCGAATGGCGACCACGTCTCGGCAAAAGGAGTACAGGCCAGCCAGGTGGACCGACGACGTAAAGAAGACAGCGGGAATCCGCTGGATTCAGAGGGCGCAGAACCGGGCGGAGTGGCGAGCATTAGGGGAGGCCTATGTCCAGCAGTGGACTTCGAAAGGCTGATGGATGGATGGATGATTCGGAGTCGTATGGATTATGCCTGTTTTCTTTACGACAATAGCTCCAAAATGAATTTATATAAAATTGACAAAATTCAAAATCAAAGTATGCGTATTATTGGAGGATTTATCAAAACGACTCCATTGCATGTCATGGAAAGTGAACTCTATTTATATCCACTTTCTCTTCGAAGGTTATTCTTAGGAGGAAAATTTTGGCTTAGAAGTCTGTCATTACGTAATAATAGTAAATATTGAGTTAGTTAATCAGTTACATTCTCAATGTATGGTTAATGGATATTGGAAGGTTAAAAAGAAGCCTATACTAGTGGATATTTATAACCTTTTCAAATCTTTACCCATCCATTCTTCGAACAGATTAGAAATGTTTAGACTTGATACGTGGGTGCAAAATATAAATTTAGAAAATAATATATTCTGTTTCGTTGATGATATAACTGAATCAAAAAAATATGAAGTACCTAATAGCTACAAATATAAGTGTTTAAAATTGATCAACACCAAATACCAGGATTATTATAAAATTTATACAGATGGATCCAAAGAAGTTAATGGTTTGGGAGCAGCTATTTTAGACCAACAGCAGAGCAATTATTTTAAATTTAAAATAGATACTAGGGTTTCCATTATGTACATCGAATTGTTTGCCATAGCATATGCACTTTCCTATATTAGTACAATATGTCACAACAAATTTGTTATTTTAACAGACGCTAGAAGTGCGCTCCAACACGTAGCTCGGTGCACCTCGAATTTTCGAGGAACTCCGATAGCTTACAATATTTTGAAAACAATTCAGTATTTGAAACAATTAAATAAGCACGTTATACTTCAGTGGATTCCTTCCCATGTAGGAATTTTAGGGAATGAGATAGTGGATAGCCTTGCAAGGGAGGCTACACATGATGGAATACCCCTTAGCATAGTGCCATTTTTTAGTGATTTGCTTCCGATTTTAAGAGAACACGTCCGTAAAATATGGGTGCAGCGTTATGAAAAAACATCGCAGGATAAAGGAATTTGGTATAGAACTCTCCGTCCTGAGCCTTTTCGCTTTCCCTGGTTTGAATCCTGTAACTTTAATAGAAAAACTATTGTGTTAGCTTTTAGAATTCGATCCGGTCACATTCCACTCAATCATTTTGCTTTTATAATTAATAAAACTGCTTCGCCAATGTGTATAGTATGTGGAAAAAGGGAAGATGTATATCATATGTTGATGGAATGTAGACGGAACGAATCTTTGAGAAAACTCACATTTGTTGATGACACTATGAATGTTGGTATTTGTAATAGCATGTTAGTTTACCCTAGTTCTAATTCTGCTTTTAGCTTGTATAAATTAGTAAATTTAGGCTTAGACAAGAGAACTGAAGAATTGTAATAGCTTGTTTAGTTTTTGCTAGTAGTTATTCTATGTCAGAGTTTAATTTTTAATATAGATAAGGTGAATGTACAGTGGTTATTACAGGACGACATGTTACTTCTTGTGTGACAAGTCCTTTAAATAAAGATTAAAAAAAAAAAAAAAAAAAAACTTTAATTTAAATTGATAAATTTAATCAAAAATTATTAAGCAATAACAATAATAAACTAATAAAAGTTACCTTATGACATATTTAAGCCGCGTAGTGGTGTCAACTGAAACAAAAAACAGAACGTCAGTCGTGACATGAGCAGCGGTCAGTCCAATTGTCGGACAATGGCGCACCCACATGGGCATATTGACTGACAATAAATGTCACATATTTCTTAATAGAGTGAGCGCGTCCAGCCAATTGAAGTGGCCGTTGGAGACAGGTTTGTGTCGATTGGAGTTTATCTAAGTCATCACCTGCTGTGAATTACCAATTTCCTGTGAGGTTTTTTATTTGTTAAATATTAGATATTATTTTGTAAATTGCTGAGTATGTCTGTGTATAGTGTAATGGATGCCAAGCCTTGTTTACGCTGTTTTTTGTATGGTAAATAAAGAAAGGAGTTTTGGATATGTTAAATATTTAAAGTGGGCAAATAAAATTGTTGCTGCTTAAAAAAAATATGGAAAGATATGTATATATGTACGTTATAAAGTAAGTGCCATGTAAAATGTTGTATTTACTTAAAAAAGTGTTGATTGGCGGAACTCAACACCGTTCTTTTGCCTTGGTGCCAGAGCGAAGAAATGAGAATATTAATAAATAATAATCCATTCATTTATCGAGTGGAGATCGTTCACCCACAACCATCGCGTTACAGTCACCTGTGCCACTGAGCCACGACGACCTCAGTCAGTATAAAATCTTTGTTTAAATTACCCAATTTCATTCTTACTCTATAACTTTTGTGAGTGACGTGAAGTAGAATACAGCATATTTAGCTGATATTAAGGAATATAATATTCGAACACAAAGCCTGTCATAGTCACTTAAACTATAATAAAACTGATATCGAATGGATGTAATATACCCATGTACATATATGTATACCTATCTATAAAGGGAAAAGCAGTCGTTGATCGTTGTTCCGAAACAAATTAATATTCAATTAGAAACGGTCCAATTATACGAATAACTATCTATTCTATAAATAGAGTCAAATGGTCTTTTTATATAGAAAAAATAAATGTCAAATACCATTTACTAACATCATTTTCACCTTATAAAGTAAATTTTCTTTAGGAATTTTAAACTACATTGGTATAGGTTAACGTATTTTTCAATAATGCAAAAAAAGCTGTTATATATTGTATATATATACTTGTATTGTATTCTGATGAATTTTACTAGCGACCCAAACGCGGCTTCGCTTAAATTTATTATTATAATATATTTTTACCAAATTATACAAAATTTAAACATATCGTATATGTTATTCTGATATATAAATTATATCACTGTAAAATTTTATCATCGTACAGTAGTTTTTGCGTTAAAGTGGAAAATACATCTATCCTCACAAACTTTCATATATTTATAATATTAGAAAAAATAGTAGAACTAAGTAAGCTGTTTTTTTTAATATGTACTTCAGTGCTAAGTTATAAAACTTATACTATAAGTTTTGGTATAAATAACGACACTTAAAGCCTTAACAATTTTAAAACCCTTGTACATTGTTGTAAAATAAGTAAATTTTAGCGAAATTAAAATTTTAATACAATTTTCCATACTAACTAGACTCGGCACTTGATCTATTTTATTTTGAAATTAAGCAACTTGTTCGAAGTTCCCCATGTGTTTGAACTTAAAGCTCTTCAAGTTGTAGTAAATTCATTACGCAATTTAAAATGCTAATAGATTGTCGTCTGGGAAGTAGGGAGGAGATGAATAATGAAGTATTTGATACGTATCGTTCTATCCTAAAGTGACCAGACCTTCCGTTTTGAACGGGACTGTCCCGTTTTTTTCTTATTTGTAATGGTGGCACCATGTGGACATAAAAATCTCCCGTATTTTTGAAATGTCACGTAAATTTTGTCGGTCGAACTACGATCATCGCGCTGTTGTTAATAGATAACTAAATGGAATATTCCACAAAGAAACGAAAGCACTCAAAATTGTAGTCAATTATACCTAAAAAACCAATGTTACTTCCTTAATACAATAGTTAAAAATAATTAAAATTGCAAATAGTAAGATCGATGTCCCGTTTTGAGCCGAAAAAAGAATGGTCACGTTATTTTATCCGTGGAATTGATAGGGAATTCCAGTTAACACACAGTGATTAACGATTGTTCGGATATTTCGAGTTCGGTATCGATGTTAGTTTCGCGAAACTTATACTAGACAATTTTATCCTCCTATTTTTGTTAATTCCGAAAATAAATGATACATGATATAAATAATTTTATTTAAATTTTCACTAAGTAAACAAAAGGTGTATTTAAGTACGTAGGTACTCAAACATTCAAACTTGTAGAAGTTTGAATGTTAAAACTTTAGTAAAACTTTATATTATTATTAAATACAATATTAATAACACGCCAATATAAATAAATATTAAATATTTCATTTCATCGAGTCGAAACCGAACCGACAATCTGCGCGTTTATAGCCACATTTTTGTGCCCATACGCCACGACCGCTTGTATTATTAATATTCTATTAATCAATAAGGCCGTTAATTGAGTCCGTCGTGGCCCAGGGGCATAAGGGTGTGACTGCAACGCGACGGTTGTGGGTTCGATCCCCACTTAAGGAAATGAAAAATTTATTTAAATTTATATTTTTTAAATTATAAGTTCCCTCTACCTACCCTGCTGTAGGCGGGATACAGCGTGAAGCTGATTTTGATTTTATCAATGAATAACATGTATACTTAACTTGTAAAGGTAAAAAAATATGAAAAATAACTATTAATAATTTATTTCTACTTAACTACATACCAAAATTATATGGAAATATGGAGTATTATATGGAAAATACAATCCAGAGATAACAACAGTAACAAATTCGTGGTTGACCGCAAGTTAAATAACCAATTGGGCAGTTTAAAACCACTCGCGATATGACGCAGGTATCGGACCAACGACAGTACAATGGCGTCGGCGCTTCACACAGTTTTATTCATTTAAACGAACTGATAAGAATTCATAGAGTTTATTCTTTACTGACCTCGATTTATTTGAATTGGAAAATATAGATTGGTTTTTAATGTTTGTTAAGGGCTTTTTTTTTTATTTAACAGAACCCAAAATGTTTTTTTTTTAATTTTTGTCTGTTGATGCATTTGTGTTCGCTAATCTTTATCGGCTGAACCGATTTAAATGCAATTTTCACTAATATATTTTGTCAAGCTTTCCTTAACATTTAGTCGAGCTGTGTTTACGTGATGTTTTCAAACTCAATTTTATGGCGAGTTTTTATATATTTCTCTCGGTTTCCGGGTCAGTGTGTACAGGTCAGTTAGTCTTCAGCGTATTATTTGTATCAAAAATATCAACGATTAAAATTTAAAATGGTGTAACTTATTTGATTATTTATTACTTAGTTGACATAGATACATTATTTAGTCTCCAGCATATTATTTCTATCAAAAATATAAATAATTAAATAATTGATTATTTTTGTTCACTTTGCAATAGTCTAAAAAATAATTGGATAAAAAAAATAAAAGCAAATAAATAGAACAAAACCTATAAAGAGCATACCTCTCAAAAGCTATTAAGCTGCGCCCACACCGCCGACGTTAATCGTTCATTTGGATTACGATTATGTAGACGAGTATGCTTGACATTATCGCACCATTGGTTCTAAATGGAATTATTCAATGAAGGAAATTTACGATGTACAAACGTACATACATATGTATGTATGTAGGTCCAAGACTGTCATGTGTCAACTTGTTATTCGATGGCTAAGTCAGAATCGATTAGGAGAACGTTACAGATTATAAATGTTATCTGTGATTGAAAAAAGATTTAAAAAGATAATACTGTGGGAACGTGCAATATAAGTACTAATAAAGAGATATACATAAAATATATGTTTTTATATTGTAAAGTAGAAAGAAAAGATCTTAAAAATGCATTTGCAAGCCAAATAGATCGTTTACCTAACTCTTGAGTCGATTACTTAACTTTTAGAGTCGTTGACTTGACTTTGAGTTCAGTCATGGCGCATGGACCCAAGCATGCGACTGTAAATGCGACAAGTTGTGAGTTCAAAATTAAATGCCAGGTGCCTAGGCGTAGTGCGGCGTTAAATACCGCCACTTAACGTGCAATACTTCCAGAATACAGCGGGAAGTGAGAAACGGAAGTATCTTAATAGGAACGGAATTCCTTAACACTAAATTTGCAGGTTGCGTCAGCCTACCCTGCTATTTGCGTAAAAAAAATAATACTTTTGCTTGATCTATCAAGTATATAAACAAAATGATCAGAATTAATAGAAATCTGTATATTCTGTTACAAGTAAGCTCATTTGAGATTGAATGTAATAGTACGTACTCATTTATCTTAAACAGGGCAAACGTCAGAGGCAGGCGAGCACAAAGGGCTATATGTGAATGTGCTGGAGGGCGCACACAATAGATCCTAACAATGTCTTCGAAAATTTGGCTTTTTTACTATAGTAATGGATGGTCTATTACTCTTTGAGGCAGAGTTCATTGTCAAATATTTCATCCATGTCAGCACAATTTATTAAATAATAGCTATGGCCTGCGACTCCTGCGCGAAGCAGTTAGATAGTAATGCATTTATTTAAATCCCGCACACAGCAGGGTAGGCAGAGGGAACCTAGTGTTAAGACACTCCGTTCCCCACTTTCTGCCGAATTTTGGACGCATTGCTTGTTGAGTGGCAAAACTCAACGCCGCGGTTTGCCTCGACACCAGAGCGAAGAAATTGAAATATAAATTTAAGTAAATATCTCCTCGAATGGGGATCGAACACACAACCAGTCGATTTACAGTCACACTTTGTGTCCCTGCGCGACTGGCCTAAAAAAAAGCTAAAAAGATATTCTAAAACTAGATATATATTATTAAGCGATTTTGAAAGTGTCACATTATGACAGAAGTTGGAGCTACAACTTCCTGCAAGATTAACGTATGGTAAATGAGTATTTCAACTATGAGATAAATACACAGTAAAAAACAACATTTGTTATCACTAAACTCCAACGCTGTCCAGTTCTTATTGTCACCAGCTTTTTATCATGTTTTTTTTTTCGTACTACAGTAGAAAATAAATAACATTATCATATCAAATGCGAAGCGTCAGTCACATGTAATTATAGTACGATTAAAGTACAAAAATTCAACTCACTGGGGTTAAAAATCATCAATTTTTCAGGCCTACACTTTTGGCTTTTCTACACAAGTTAAATTTCGTCCAGTTTTATTACCAAATATATAAAATAATAATGAACTGGAATTTTAGTCGTTTCATTACGTTATCTTATAACTGCTTTCTTTATTTATATTTCCTTTTTATTTTCAATATAATTTCCCCAGCGCCTCGTTTTTAGTATGTATATTTAGTATGTATATAACATAATATATCACCCGTGCGTGACTCCCACCATAACGTCACCTGCTTTATTTCAATTAATTCTCAAGGTACGAAAAATGAATACTTTTGTAACTTTTTTGTTTTGTTCTAATTGCTGTTAAATGGAATATTATAAATAGTTAGTAAATATCTTGTCGGATTTTTTCAATGTGATCATTATATACTAAAAATTAAACTTAGGTATTTAGTTTTTTAGTAGCTAACATAGACCCGATTCACATTTATCAATATTTTGTGATACTTAAGTGTACTTATACGAAAGAGGATTTATGTAAGACATTTTGTGCTCGGATAAACCCTAAAAGCGTTCCGTATTACTTGTTAGTTACTTATAGGTTGTGAGTATATAAGTTTTGTTTTGATTTTATTTTCGTAAGTATCTAACATTCAAATTCATTACAAAAAAGAAATCAAACACTTCAATTTTTAATGAAATCTTTCCATTGTATTCTCCATATGTCTTTGTATCAATAAAAGACGCAATAACGATATCTAGAAATAGATAGATCGTCATATATACAAATATCTAATTTCATAGTACTTATTCTAAAACCAAACATTTCACTTACAGCCGATAATACTTAAATAAGAAAATTAATTAATTAAGTTTTTAAAATAAACCATTGGTACAGAACTTTTCAATGAGAAATCTCATTGAATTTTCTCATTTTCTTTTTACTGTATATTTTTTCTTACTCTAAGCCTGGTCTGAGGAGTATTTAAAGCTAGAAAGTAATATCAGACGCTATTGAAAGTATTAAGTTAAATTAAAAAGTAAATTTCAAGCAACATTTAACTTAAGGTTTTTAATGAGAAATAATAAATAATAAGAACTTTTATAATGCAAGCTAATGAGTACTATAAAAAAGGACCATAACTAAGACACTTACGAGTATGTGCATGTTTAAAGTCTTTTAAAAATGTTCTTTTTTTTTGTATAAATTGTTCAACGTACCTATTATACTTAGAAATCAATTTCTTTCTTTCCATTCATTTGTAATTTTTTTCAGCTTTACGCTGTATTCCATACATAGCAGGGTAGCCAGAGGGAACCTGGAAATTGGAAGGCCTTACGTGTTAAGCGGCGGAACTTAACGCCACTCTTCATCTCAATGCCAGAGCGAGGAAATGGAAATATTAAATATTTCGTTACCGAGATCGAACCCACAATCAGTTGCGTTTAAAGTTGCTTTCCCCTACACCGCGACTTGTCACAATTTTTCATGTATTTTTTTAAATATTAGATATATTAACTACCTACCTACGTTAATAACATTATTTTAAAAGAAATATCTTTAAAACATAGCAATTAAACACGTTCGCTAGTGCATTATTCCGTTAACAACATATTCTCATTCACTTGCGACTCGCAAAATAAAAGAATAAATTTACAAAAATATAAAACAGTTTTAATCCTAGCGTGGCGTGACGCGAAAGCAAATGTCACCGTTTTGTTTCAATTATCCTTGCATTTGGCGAAAATAAAAGTTGTATATGAATATTTTCTTTATGAGTTCGTCCTAATTTTCGCGTCCCATATATTTAAATGAGGTAGATTATTTCTGGATATCGTTGAGTTTTGAATTTTGATACTTATCCAGAATTGTGAATCATTCATTATTAGGTGGTCGACCTGTATGTATTTTGACACGATTCTTGGTATTCTGTTTGTATCCAAGTATATTAATTCTAATAATTTATATATATATAGGTATTTAAAAAGAATGCGCCAAAGAAAGTTCTATTCATATCTCTGTGTCCCTATACAAAACTTTTATATTGGGTTTCTATATTTATTTTTATTTAATAGGTTTTTGAATTGGCACTCAAAGTCAAATCAATGTATTGAACGCTAAGTTGATTCCTGCGTACAAGTATTATGACCTCATTTCCAATACCCCACTGACGTGAAGCCAATAATAAAGTCTGAGCCACTCCACCTTGGATGGCCCTTCAGCCTTTCAACTGCTCCTGATGACGAAAAAGAGAATTATTCTTATTTCACACTGTACTAGCCTTGTGTTCAAAGAAGCCCCTCGAATCGCTTTGTTTCTCAAACAAGCTGTACGTATATATATAGGTAGGTATATCAGGGTTAATTATTGGGCCCGGCGCACGCAACCTTAAACCGCAAATCGGAACATGAGACTCGGTTGGATAACCTGTTTTTTTTTCATGTTATTCATAACCATCCGGCGAAGCTTTATCTTTGGCATTTATTTAATCTGTATCAGAAATTTTCATAAAAACATTATAGAATATATTGAAGTTCTATCTTTTTATATATAAATACAGCTAATAAAAAGCATGATAATACAATAATATAACATTTAGTAGATTTGTTACCCTTTGTTCTGTCATAACAATAGCTGGTTATGTTAAATGATATGGTATATTAACATTTTCTACGGAATGTCCTTGACATTAAACACAATTTGTATTCTGCTGTTTCTTCTTGCAATAATAGTAAGGGTCGACGTTCGATGATAGCGGAAACCTATGCGGAATGTCTGACTCGTATACGTTATAACTTATACCTCATGTGATATCGCTGGCTGACTAATTATTAAAAATGGATTTTTATTAGATAATTTGTTCTATACTGAAATTTTCTTACCATTACATAATTTTTCACCGTCGATCATATGTATATACTTATTAAAGCTTCACGTTTAATCCCGCATAAAGCAAGGTAGAGAAACTTACACCGTTCTCCACTTTCCGCCGAATTTTGGATGCATTGCCGTTGAGTGGTAGAACTCAACGCCGCGCTTGTCCTCGACACCAGAGCGAAGAAATGGAAATACAAATCTAAGTAAATATTTCATCTACTCCAGTGGGGATCGAACCTTCAACCAGTCGGTTTTACAGTCACACATTGTGCCGCTGCGCCACGACTGGCCTAACCTGACATATATTTTAAAAATATATATTAAGTTTACGTTTATTAAAATTATTATTTTACAATGACGTGTCTCCATTAATATTATTAGATTTCTGAATATAAGGGTGTAAATACACGAGGTAACAACCGATGTATATCGGTACAACAAAAGACTTCCTGGCCGCGACTCGCTGCCCACAAAAATTATGATCTACATTCTTGATAAAACTATAGACTCTTATTTAAATAAGAATTTGAATAATACACGATTTTTCTTAAAATTAGTCCGTTTTAATCGTAAAACAACATGCAATTTGTCGATTAGAATGTGCTGTAAGTATGTTATTACTTTAGAATATGAAATTATTTAAAATTAGCTTCACGCTGTATCCCGCACACAGCAGGGTAGGCAGAGGGAACTTAGTGTCTTAACACTCCGTTCCCCATTTTCCGCCGAATTATGGAAGCATTATGGGTTGAGGTGTGGAACTCAACGCAGCGCTTAGCCTCGACACCAGAGCGAAGAAATGAAAATATTAAATATTTCATTTCCTCGAACCCACAACCAGTTTTATTTTACAGTCACACTTTGGCCCCTGCGCCACTATTGGCCTCTCCTACTCGACGAAATGAAATATTTAATATTTTCATTTCTTCGCTCTGGTGTTAAGACAAAGCGCGGCGTTGAGTTCCATCCCAACACGCTTCCAGAATTCAGCGGAAAATGGGAAACGGACTGTCTTAACACTAGTTTCCCTCTGCCTACCCTGCTGTGTGCGGGATACAGCGTGAAGCTGACACAATAACCTCATTATAAAAAAATAAAGTACCTAATTTATAAATTATGCCTTCACTTCTTAACTTTTACGTCATTGCAGCTAAGCTCCATTCAATGTCATAAATTTCTCAGAAACAAAAAATATATAAGCGTAAACAAACAAATAAATTCTCGAAAATTCATATTAAATATATTTTATCCAGATGTCATTTTTCATTACATATCATAAATAAAAAAAGTTGTTGCCTTCTCAACCGTTTCACTTAAACAAATTCCTTTAGCCGTCGGCTTTAGGGTGATGATTAATGAAACATTACGTAGGTGCCTAATGCCGTCCGCCCTGATTCGTAAATATGTAGAATTTCTAAAATTATATGAAATTCTTGAATAATGAGAAATATAAAATTTGTTTTTCGTGGAAATATTTCAAGAAAATCTTATCTTATCTTATTTGTTTATTAGTAAATTAGCCGTTCATTTATTTATATTTGTGTTTGTAATTTTGTTTTTTAGGCCAGTCGTGGCGCAAGGGGAAAAGTGTGCTCGATTGGTTATGGGTTACATTCCCATTCGATTAAATTAAATGTTTATTATTTTCATTTCTTCGCTCTAGTATCGTGGAAAAGCGCAATGTCTTTTAAATTCGGCAAAAAGTGCGGAACGGAAATGTCTTAATGGGAACGGATTGCCTTACCACTACGTTCCCAGGTTTCCTTTGCCTACCCTATGTACCCTATATGTAAACTAAAAAAAATAGGTATGTAAATTTTAAATCGGAAAAATACATTATTTTCGCTCAGGTAATAAAACAGCGCGGCGTTTAATTCCATCACTAATGTCTCAAAAATGGTGCGGAAATTTATAGCGTGAAGCTGATTTTTTATTTTAAGTATCAGTTTTTATAACTTTGGACTTTTGAAACAAACTTGTAGAATTCCTCAACACAATTATGCTTGAAATTAAATTATTTTTAAACATACAATTTATATTGACTTAAAGCTTGCAAAAACCTATAATAGTGAAGCGAGTAAACCGGTCGCATCGCATCGAGGCAGGTTCTCCTTATTTGGTACCTGTGTGTTGCCTTGATATTGCAACGTTACACGAACATCGAAGATGAATTTTTATATTGTGAATTACTATAAAAAAATATATATTTGTATGTAATTTTTTTCATCTTTTTGGATATTGTATATGCCAGTTACTATTTATTAATATTTTGTATGTATGGCTCAGGTATTTGCGTTCTATGTAGATGCGTTCTTAAGTATACACTTATGGAGGTGAGGAACGAGTTTGCTTCTGTTTAGAGATGGTGAGTTTAAATTTTTTACACAGTCTATACTTTATGTTGATATTAATATCTCCTGGCACATAGCTTTCTGTATATCATACTAGAACACAAAAAATAATCTTTAGAAAACTATAGATATAGATTATAAGAGGGATATAAGATAGAAGTTGAGTTCCGACACTTAATACGCTGGAATATATGGAACTACGAGAATTCCGTTCTTAATCTCAGTTCTGTCTGTTTATCCCACTCAAAGAAGGGGATGTATGATAACAAAAAAAAATAAAAAATATGAGTTGTCCGTACTCAGTACTATAAATAAGTATAAGTTAAAAGGTTTTAATGTTTCCTTGCGAAGTGAGATTATAAGAACGATTAATATCAATATCGAGGTTATAAACTGGCTTATATAAAAATAAATCGTATCGCGTGCATTCTAAACATGCTCAAAAGCATTTGTTATCCAAATGCTTTTCCTCGGTGGCTGTCAGTTAGCAAATTGAATACAATTTATCATGCAATACATAAAGAGCTGAACAGTTATACTCGTACTTACTTTACTTGAAATATATACTTACAAAAGAGTCCTTATAATAATACTAGTCAAATGTATATTTTTATGGATTTATTTTATTTTCTTTTCATATTACAAATTTAAGGGCACAGTCACACTGGAAAACTACGATTTTCCGTGATATTTCGTGAATCATCAGAGCTCAAGGTCTTAGTCTGTCTTCAACTCTAGAAAAATCTGTCATCACGTCATATCTAGCTGAATCGTCAACGTCCCATATATTTTACGATAGCGTCAATTACTTTGTATTTATTTTATTTGTGTGAATTTCTTCAGCGATAAACGTTTTTGGTAACACTATAAAAACAGTTAAATATAAACAAATTAAAATAGTATGTGCACGTCGTGGCGCAGAGGCACAAGCGTGGGGCTGTAACGAGACGGTTGTGGGATCGATTCCCACTCTGAGTAATTAGTTATTTGATATTTATTAATTTTTTTTTGCTCTGATACCAAGGCAAAGCGCTGCTTTGAGTTTCGCCTTTCAACACGCGATGTCTCAAAAATTCAGTGGAAAGTGAGGAACGGAATGTCTTAACACTAGCAGTTCTCTTCCTATCCTGCTGTAAGAGGGATACAGCGTGAAGCTGAAAAAGAAACTCTAGAATAAAATAATATTGTCAAATGATGAAATTAGAAATATATAACTTTCTAACTACATCAAATTAACAATTATTCTATTTTTTTTCAACAACAAAATTGCGCAGACACGAATGATACTTTGCTTCATTTAAAATTACAATTACTGTATAACCTATACTTATAACCTACATATATATATATATATATATATATATATATATATATATATATATATATATATATATATATATATATATATATATATAACCTAGCCGTATATAGAGGCCAGTTGTGGCGCAGCGGCACAAAGTGTGACTGTAAAACCGACTGGTTGTGGGTTCGATCCCCACTCGAGGAGATGAAATATTTACTTAAATTTATATTTCCATTTCTTCGCTCTGGTGTCGAGGCACAGCACGGCGTAGAGTTCTGCCACTCAACACGAAATGCCTCCAGAAATCGGCAGAAAGTGGGGAACGGAGTGTCTTAACACTAGGTTAAAACACTCCGTTATAGGTACACTAGGTCTGTGTACCCTACTGTGTGCGGGATACAGCGTGAAGCTGATTTAAATTACTGTATAACCTAGAATATGTAAAACAGTTTTCTTAATGTAAATTAACTAACAAAATCAATAATTAAAATTTTAATTATCCATCAATACATTTTATTGTTATTGGGAGTGTTTTATCTAAAGAGGTTGAAATATCAAATAAGAAGTCATTACACGATGGGGATCCAGTTAATGGCCATTAAACGAACCTATAAATTTAAGTTAATCATGACTAATTGAAGTGGCATAAAGGGAACGCATACATCAGCATTAGTTTTCAAACGTCCGGGTGGTCTTATAAACATAGGTCTGGCTTTTAGTTAGATAATGTATATGGAGGTTAGCTCCATCACTATTAAGATAGAGGAACCTTTTGGGATGCAAAACTGGACGGACGACTATTTTGGGTACCTTTTATCGGCCGCATTAAAGCGTAGTCGTAACAATTTTAGATAATTTTTTATGTTTATTTCACAATAATACTGTAAGTTATATTTCTAATAAACTTAAAAGAATTCTTTTCTATAACTTTGGATTTAGGTTATAAACATACATACGTTTTTAATCAGACATGGAATATTAATTATTAATAACATTACAATAAGTCCGTACGGCCGCGGTGAGTACAACTAAAACTAATGTAATAGAATCACTAATCAAGTTGATTCCACTAAAGGATCTCCATTTAAAACCCTTCATTAAACTTATCCGAGATGGATCTAAGCCCGAATCCGTGTAACATAATCGATTTAGAAACGAGAAGCCGCGAAGGGCACAGTGCGGTCACAAATTTACATATAAATTTGGGATTATTTTAATTTAAAATGCATTTGGAAAGTTTATTTGCATATATATGAGAGCTCATTGCCGTTTCTTTGTCACGTCGGTTAATATAGCACTTTGGAGAGTTTACGGGTTATAACCCGCAGAGGGGACAGGCGAGTGATGTAATGAAACACGTTTACGCTAAACAAACACGTCGCGGCTCATGTGCACCACCACTTAATAAAATTAAGCAATATGTCAGGCAAGCACTACACCCATATTGACACAAGGGAACGGGAAGCCGACGACCCCTATTAATGGAAAAAGTCTAAATCTCTCTAATGAATTAGCGTAAAATATTATACAGAATGTACGTGATCCTTTTACTAAATTAAAATCATAAATATCGATAAGTAAATTTTAAAAAATACACAGTATTTTATATTTTAATCAATGATGTTAAAAATTTAAATTATCCAATTAATAAATTATAATAAGTATATATACTGTTGTTTTCTATTTTAAATTATAACTTGTAAAAATCAAGTTATATAATTTTAGATAGAAATAGCTATATTAGCTACTGACTGATGACGATTGACTAATTGGCTGGCATATGATGAACACTTCCTAAAAAATACATATCTATAATAGGTTGCCTCATCGTATCGTCAATCGTATTTACTCAAATGTTCGCCACTTCACAAGTCATTTTAAAACAAATGAAGAACAAAAGAAGCATTGCTTTGTTTTCAAAACATTTCGTTATTCTTCTATAGAAACGTATAATGAGTCAGTTCTAATACTAAATCTCACCAGAAACTGATACTTATTTACACCACTTTAAAGTAGCACAAAGCTTTTCAGTTAAAAAGAAAAAACTCATCAAGTCAATACATCAACGAAGCGAGTTGATATATTAGACGCAGTTAATCAGTGACGCGGGGATTTCGTAAATCAGTCATCTGCTAAGAGATCACGTGGGGGGAGTCAGGGGGGATTTAAGAGGGGAAAGAGAAATGCAAGCTGTGCCTAATATTTGTTCTTGTTGCGCTAATAGCTCGTAAATATTTCAGCGGGAGCGGACACACATGCGCTCGGGACAAATGGTCGCTTATAAAATATACGTATGCCGTCACTTTGAACCTTCCCCATTCGTTACGTTTCCGACGACTGAAATAACAATACCGAGTCCCGACTCCCGAGTTTTAAATCCGAACGGAAACGGGAGCCATACATCAATTTTGTCACGTGCTCCACGAATAACACCCTTAATGGTTTATGCGGTGGGAACTGAATCAAGATTTATTCTGGTTATCTCCAAATTAGAGCGAGAAGTTCAAGTTTAAATTTTCTGAACGTTCCAGTTTAATGGAATGTAGGTTTGGTTTTTCAATATTGTTTCACTGTTTGGTGATTAAATCGTCTTTTAATATTAATCGCGTTGTTAATAAATGTATAGGTAAATCAAGAACTTAGAAGTACATAGACAAATAAAATAAAAAGATATGGAAAATACGAGGACAACAAAATGAACACTACGTCTAAATATACACACAATAGGTAGTATATGTATAGAACTACTAACTACTCAAAATAAAATCAAATTAACTAAAACAGTAAATATCATGAAAACCAGTCCAATGTTTCCATTACGAAAATAACAGACAGGCGGACAGAGTTATTCAATTAAATTTTTCGTCAAAAATAACGTTACAAATGAAAGAATAGCACGGGGATCCCCATAATGGGATTGTGATCTGTTTGTAGACCATTGCTATTAGTGACGGATACTAATAAAAGTAGGTAGAATACAATTATACACTCATATAAATATCTTCATAAAAATCTTTTTTCATAGTCAGTTCATTACAGTTTTAATATAGAGCGTGACTTTTTCTTTTTAATTACTATCTATATTTAATTCCGTCTGTCAAATTCACTTTTGACAGTTAGATATTAAAGAAAATTTTCTGTTTACTTATAATACGTATATAGGTAAGCTAAAAAATGAAATAATGAAACAAAAAAATACTTTAAAAAAATTGGTCAGGTGCAAGTCTAACACCTCCATCGAGGATTCGGTACCAATTTCAGGATTGTCGGCCAACAGAAAGTAAAATTTATTAAAGTTTACACACTTACATTTGCCGATGTATACACTCACTTTGTATGAAAAATATTACAATTATAAGTTTGTAATGGTTTTTCTACAAGCACTCTATAGGCTTTGATTACGCGATGAATTTCATATAAAATGCAGCTAAGCAAGCTTAATTTTTGCTGGGCTCCAACGGACCATAAACCTAAATATTTAATATTAATTTCTATTAGATTCTTTACGCGATCTCGAGATCTTGACAGATGGACAGGCAATACAGAAGAAATAAGATGCTAAAATTAACTAACTAGCTACACAAAATAGAAGCAATAAGATACATTCAATTGAACAAGTATTTCAGTTTAATATGTAATTATAAATAATACAATAATTCCTTAATAAGGATTTTTGATTTCATTTTATACTTTATATTCCCATGTTCTTAACTTAAACTGAGCGTCGTCAGATTTGCTTGCCGTGACGGCCACGTTTACACTTTTCTTGAGGATTCCAATCCATCGTCTATTTCGGAATATGATCAGAATAATCCAGTTACACTTGCGACGTTTGATTTCCAATGGAATCTGAGAAAGAAGGCCATCGTGCAAAACTTTGCGAAGGTAGTTCTTGTAGAAACGCTTGAAGCAAACGTACGATTTTTGGCGGGACACCGTTGTTGAATAGGCGAGACCATAAGCTAGACCATCTCTACATATCAACGGCTTTTTCGGAATCGACAAAGCTTAGGTATAGCTTTCTCTGCCATTCTGATGACTATTCGAGTATAATGCGAATAATTTGGTCTATGCACGAACGGTTGGGGCGAAAGCCAAAATAATCTTGTAGTTGTGTAGAACTTTAGACGGACTGAAAACAAAATGATGTCTTCCCAGATGCTGCATTGGCTTAGATCATCTTTTTAGGTACATTTATAAGGAGGTCCTTATCCTCAGGAATCTCTTCAGTATCCCAAATATTTTAGATCAGTCTTCAAAGTCTCAACAGTTATAAGGTTAAAAACCTTATATATTATATGTACAAATATTAAAATTCTTATTTATTATTAAATTTTATAATAGACATTATTAAATAAATCTATTTCATAATCCAATATTATTCTTGAAATATCAGCAATCATTGTGAGTAGAAGGTAAACAGCGGGCATCGTGGAAGCTTTAATATTTTATAGAAACAAATTAAATACCCACGCCTTTCCTGTCACTCTTCATTCATAGGGATTACAGGCGCTGTGGTATTGCTTTATAATATTTACTATTAAAATATATATATATATATATATATATATATATATATATATATATATATATATATATATATATATATATATATATATATATATATATATATCATGAAATTATTATCACGAATAGTAATATTAATGTTTTAAGTATTAATAAATGACTCAAAAACACCTTTAATGGTTATCTTTTAAGTTTCAGCTTTAATATAGAATATTTAATACGTTTTGATACATACACTTTTTTCTGTAACTAGCTATAGGTAGATACCTATACTTTATAATTAGCTATAGATATAGCTAATTATAAAGTATTAAGGCTTAACATGACAACAAATGTAAAAAAACATGAAGCATTTAATCCTGTCAAATAAAATAAATTTTATAGTCATATTTGAACGTTAGAAATAACACTTTTCTTTACGGGGCCTGCAATATATTATTAATATACAGTAAAAGCCTAATCTTAGATTACTACACGCAAAGATAAGTCCATGGCAACGCTGTCATCCTTCATTCGTGAGGATTACCACGACGATCATATCCCTCGGGTATACAGACAGACGTACATAAATATAGCCACTATCAGCGATGAGTAGCGGAATATTAGTTTTCATAGCTTGCTGAAATATTATATTTATTATATGTAATTTACTTTTAGTAGCAATGCTGAAAATGTTTTATTTATTTAATTTGAACATATTTGATGACGATAAATGTGTATTTGAATCCACAGCGGAATTATAAACAGTCTTATGAATCAAGATTATTCATAGTTAGGTACACTTGGAAGAGGAAAAATTTAGAGATTTTTTCCAATATTGACATTGACAAAAATAATATAATAAGCTCTTTGATTTGATTCAACAATGACTTAACTGCGTTTCTTTAAATAAGATGTGTTAAGACACGCGGAATGACTTCTTACTAACGTAAAAAATTAGATTCATTTACAATTTTCAAAAAGCGCAATTATGTCTTTTTTGCCCCAAATGAGAGAAATTTCAGATGTACTATAATAAGACACTATATAAAAACTAAACTAACTATATAAAAACTCTATCAGAGAAATTTCAGATGTTTTTTCAGATGTGCTACTCACTATTTTCGTTTTTAAATGATAAACTAAAAGTAAATTACGTATAACAAATATAATATTTCAACAAGCTATGAATGTTAATATGTTTTATTATAATAATAATAATTAGAAATAACATCGTAGACGAAACATGTTAATTATTCAAATATTAAAAATATTACAAAAGTTTCAAAGGCACAAAGGACTCATTTTCATAGAATTGGCCTAATATTATACAAACTCTTATATTGATCAAATATTCTGGTATATTTATTAATATAATATAATAAGAGAATATTTTGACAAAAAAGAAGATTTTATAATCTAAATAAATATAGATTCTATGAAAATATTATAACTTAGTTAGTACTTACTGTGTTTCTTTTTAATAAAGTTGTTATGTTTCGATACCTTTGTAAGCAGTCTATAATATCTTAGGTTGAATTTATTAAAGCTATTGTAAATATTAAATTTATGTAATATACGAAGTTTGACTAAGAAATTGAGTTTACTTTGGGTGGAATAGGGAATGTAGGTATTCGCAAAACACAATAAACCTGAGTAGGCTGAATCACGTCGCGTTACGAAGACTATGAGAAAAGTTACGGAGGGATTTATTTGTCAACTTTGCTCTGATAAAACTTTGTTTGACATTTGATTGTAAGGTCACACCCGTCCGCTTCGCAGATAAGTTTCGGGGATCACCTCTTTTAACTTTAAATTAATTTCCTTCCGTGATATCGGTTCAAAATATTTGAAATATCAAAAGTTTTACTAACTAACCGTTTTAGAGAATTGTGGGCAGTTAAAGATGTTTTACCTTCGTTTTATGATAACGAGGTTTGGGTTAAAATAAAAATTAATATCGATCATAATTATAATAACCAAATTTTCGAACTAATTTCCGTCACTGAACACGCAATGCCTCCAGAATTCCGTGGAAGGTGATGAACGGAATTGTCTGTAAGAATAGAGTGTCTTAAAACTAGGTCCTCATATTCCCTCTGCCTACCCTGCTACGTGCTGTATGGATACAGTGTTATATAAAAATATATAGAAATAAAGACCAAGTTGAACTGATATTATAACTTTATTAAAGTTATTAGTTACCCGACAGTATTTTCTAGTACTTTTTATTAGTTATATTTTTCGATTTATTTTAATATTTTTCGTCAATTGTATCTAATTGGAAACATAAGGTTGTGTTCAAATTAAAATATACTTGTCAAACATATAATATTATACGTATCTACGAGTACCAACCACCCTAGTCTATAACGCTACTCATTTTAACGACGTATCTATAAAAGATGAGCTATCATCGAAAAAAAAGCTTTCATAGGATCTTAGGGTACTTACAGACTTTCATACAAAATTCCTGTATTTAATTTTTTCTAAGGAAAAATTGTCATGTAAAGCTATTTATTACATGAACGAAAATCGATTTTGTCAACAAAATTTATTAAAAAATAAATTGCGCTACGTAAAATCAAAATATTTAATATTAATATTGAAAAAGATAAAACAAATATTACTTTTAACTTATAGAGCTTTTAAATTTTTTCCTAGAAAATTGAGACAGCTTAACAGAATTTATTCAATATTCGACAGCTGCTTTCCGTTAGTGTGTTTCGATAAATTATGCAAAGAAGCCGAGAGAAATACGAGTGCTTTAAAATTTAAAAGGAAAAGTGATGATTGACGTACATTTTTATATTTCAACGAATATTAAATAAATGAGTAGGTACTGAAGGAGAACTCACTACGAAATCAGTTTACTTCTAAATCTAGATAGTAGTTTCTTTTTTCAACTTCGCGTTGGATCCTGCGTATAACAGGGTAAACAGAGGTAACCTAGGCCCATATATATAAACCGCTCTCAGGTCTGAGATCGATCTTGAGATGCCGTTTTTATTCATAGATATATTAATTAGAATGAAAACAGAATCTCAAGATCGATCGCAGACCCAAGAGCGGTTAACAAATACGGATCCAACTAATATTAAGACACTTCATTGTCGTTGTGTAGACCGGTGGAACTCAACACTGCGTTCTGTCTAACTCAATAAATAAGTATTTGTTAAACAAGTACTTATATTTAAGATATATATATATATATGTATATGACATTAAAAATAAAGTGATTTTTAAATGTTCAACTCGCATGTAAGAAGATCGTTAGGCAAGCCAGTACCGTCGGGTCGCCCGCACGGCACACTGTAAAGCTCAAAGTTGACAAATCTCGCGTTATTTTTGTACTAATTAGAAGCGAGTGTGGGTGTATAGTGACAGACGACGTGTTACTGCGGGGATTTTTTTTTCTTTTGATTAATTCTTTTGGTGACTTAAACTTGTGTAAACTTGGAGCAATTTATTAAAATATTATTTATAAATATAAAACATGTTTTATAAATATTTTAAGTCTTTAAATCTCTTAAAGTTACCTAGTTATACCAATTATACACGAATAGTCAACATCGTATTGTATGAAATTGTATAGCTTCTAAAACAATTGATAAATAACTTAAAATAGCGAAATGTAAGAGATGTTATCCAATTAATAAGACTTATTATTCTTCATGGCAAATAATAAGTTAAAAAAATATTATAAGCATATATATAAATATAAAATATTTATTTATCTTAAAATTTAAATGATCCATAGCTTTCATATATAGATAGTGTGTTTACTTACTTACAGAATTTAAATGGATTTATTGTGTGTACCTGAAAAATAAACGAAAATAGTTATCATTTTTCAATAATATAAAAGTAAAAAGGTGAAAAATTAATATCTAAATAATACAGAATTTAACAGAAACATAAAAATATTTTTGTACGTAAACCTAAAAATAATTTGCATATTTCTTTCTAATAGATCCCACCTATGTTTTTACTACACTTTGCAATTTTTTACATAAAAAATATTGTTACATATTTTTAATTACTTATTAAACTACAGTCACCTTTAGTTAAGTAAAATTATAATTTGTTTAAGGAGTGGCCATTTTGTGTAAAAATATATGAACATCAGAATAATATTAAGGAAATTAATTATTCTTTTTTTGTGCGAGATCAAATAAAGTCCAATTTATTAAAAACGTATTTTCGCTCCGATATTTCCAATTAGAAAAAGAATCAAAGAGTACAAAGGTTTGTTCGAGAAAATCAAGGAATAATATGAAATTTATTATTTTTTACAAACGATGTTAGGAAATATTTTTTTGCTAAATCATATAGGTATATAGACCAGAGGCCAGTCATGGCGCAGTGGCACAAAGCGTGACTGTAAAACCGACTAGTTGTGGGTTCGAACCCCACTCGAGGAGATGAAATATTTACTTAAATTTATATATCCTTTTCTTCGCTCTGGTATCGAGGCAATGCTTTCAGAGTTCGGCAGAAAGTGGGGAACGGAGTGTCTTAGCACTAGGTTACCTCCGCATGCTGTGTGCAGGATACAGCGTGAAGTTGATTTATTTGATTTATTTTCAAGTATTTTCAAATTCAACACTGTGGAACTTAGAGGTAGTGAGTTGGTTAGCTACACAGAAGATTTAATTTAGACTTTTATAAATCTATACTAATATAATAAAGCGGACGAGAGTCTTTGACATTTATTGATGTTTTTGGATGGATGTATATACTTTTCGAGAAAATACAAAATTCAGTAAGGCCCCAAGCAAGCAAGCCTAGGCTTGCTGGGGGCGCCCTTGCCGCCGATGGCATTCTCGCATGCTGCTTTCTCAAATTTACGAAAATAAATTTTTCATGATTGAATGGATAAATGACTTAATCTATCTGTTGGCAAATACAGCAGCAGCAGCACAATAAAAGAATTTTAGGTGGTATGCGGGCGAAGCCGCGAAGTACAAAATGAAAAAATAGAAAACATCATCATCAATTTTAATGACGTCGATTATATATCCATATTCCTTAAATTGGACACTGGGAGAATACGAGTTCATAAATCAAGAAAATAGACTCTCGACTCTATTACTAACGTATTAAAGCACAATTTACGTAAGCTTGTTTTTTCTCAGCTAACCATTACCAAGTTAAGCCTGTAATGGAGAAGCCTAGTCCTAGCATAGTACGAAGTATCCTTATAATGAACTTGCTCACTATAAGTAAATAGCTTTAGAGGTTTTAATAGTTTGTATAAACACTAAAAAGGTCAAATATTTTTTTCATATATCAACATAATATAGTTCAGTGTATGGTTGGCACTGTTATAATAAGATATAGATTCAAAATCTACACAGAAGGCTTATATTTAGATAGCTTATATATAGAATGGATGATTTCGTCAATTGTCATCAGATACGTACGTACTTTTAACGTCTGTTGTTTATTTTGCTGCCACTGCGCCACCACAGCCTCTACTCTTTCTTATTTCAAATTCTTTCTTATTTTGGCAACAATGTAACCAAAATTAAATAACATTTTGGCACAAATGTTATAATTATTACAATCTAATTACAAAACCAGGATATCAAGAAAACGTCAAACAAATAAGGTAACAATAGAAAAACAACATCAAAAGCATATTAAACATACACACAACTAAAATGGCCAGAACGACATTCTCTCTCCTCATGCCACATACAAAAAACATAGTAACCGCTTATTTGCACGCGACTGCCTATTGCTAGAAACAAGGAATTCCATACTAAAATGCCAAGTTTCTATACGAATGTACTGGGTGTCCAACTTTAGAGATAACGTCTTTGTGCATGTTTTCTACAAGTGTTGGAGTCCATTACACCGTTTATCTGCCTACTTGAAAAAAGGTAGTGTAAACTGTGCTGTGTTCGTTTGAAAGTATCTTATAAGTTGATTTTTAAGTGTGATTGTAACGCAACGGTTGTTGGTTCGATACTCACTCGAAGGAATGAATTATTCTTTTTATATATTTTTATTTCTTCGCTCTAGCACCAATTCAAAAAAGCCCGGCATTGAATTGAGTTCAGCGGAGAATGTGGAACAGAGTGTCTTAACACTAGAATTCCTGTGCCTACACTACTGAGTGCGCGATACAGCGTCAAGCTGATTGATTTATTTTATTTTTAACAAAAATCTAAACACGTGAAAAAATGTATATATTATTAATAGTTCTACCCAAGCGAACCTGCTGTAATAATACGATAGGGCCTATTAGACGTCCATTAAATTTATAAAGACAATGCCTAGGCAATTATTTGAAGCAATAATTGCAAAGCAATCTTGAAGTTTATTGCGTAGGCTCGTGTTACCTGCGGCAAAATATGTTTTGGATAATGAAAAAGCAAATTAAATGAAATGGAAGCTATCTGCTTATAATCTATACTTATAATAAAATCGTACCTGATTGCTGTCTGTACATTGAAGATATATTAGAAAATATATTTGTGGCAAGCATTTATTCCCGACTGCTAAGGAAGGGTTATGTTTTTCGCGCGTATCTTGTATGTATGTAATATTCTTTATTACCTCGTATCTCCAGAACCGCTGAACGGATTTACATATTTGAGGTATCGTTAGATTCGTATTAGCAGCCCAAGTGGTGACGTTAATAAAAAATAATCATGGCGGCTGTGGTACGCCATTGGACTTAGTGAAAAAATTTTTTTTCGTTTCGAATACCACAATATGGGTATCAAATTCAAGAGCTCAATTTCAGGATTTCACAAAGGTATATCATGATTATCATTACCATAATAAATTCTAACAAAAAAATGAAAAATAAAAAAATATTTGTAAAAACAAAAACTCCGACTGCATCAAACTAAAAAGAAAATAAACAAGCCCAATAGTTTATTAGGATTAACAGTCGGGACCTATAAGTAATTCTTCAATCAATAAAATCTTTACCAGGAATCCCGCATAATTTAAAGAGGTCCCGACTGTTAATCCTAATAAACTATTGGTCTTGTTTATTTTCTTTTTAGTTTGATGCAGTCGGGGTTTTTGTTTTTACAAATATTTTTTTATTAATATGCCTGTTTGTCTATGCGTTTGTTCAATCATAATCTCAAAACGGATTTTAAACGGTTTAAATGCAGTTTTTCTATTGGCAAGCTTCCATTTGTTATTTATTTTATTACAATCGGTTTATAAATAAAAATATTATACCATTTTAAAGAATGTTGTTCGACAAAATTGCTACACTCAACTGTTTCATTGAATTGGCTGAAACTTTATTTTTCGAAATATATACAGATATTGTTTTAAAATGATATTATTATTAGAAAATAAAATAAATTAAAAGAAATGTAGACAAGTAAATTAATAATTATGTAGTTCACGCGGGTAGAGCCACAAGCGGGTCACTATCTTTAATATAATAATTTGAACCAAATATAATATTAAATTTATATTTGGTAAAAAGAACTACTTACATCAGTTTAACTCTTTAATTATGGCGTTTTGAGCGTGCCACTTGATCACTTGTCAATGTTACGTTGTATGTAGAACACACGAAAGAGGCTGTACGATAAACAATTAGAACTACATAATATCTAAGCATGCTTCTGTAATTATTTTTCTTATTTTCTTAGCGCGGTGTTGAGTTTTGCCACTCAACAAACATTACTAAGACACTCTGTTCCCAGTAAGGCACTTCCGTTACCCAATTTCCGCCGAATTCTAGAGGCATTGCGCAATGAATGGCGAAATTCAATGCCACGTTTTATCTCGTTACCAGGGCGAGGAAATAAAAATATTAAATATTTCATTTGCTCGTGTAGAATTCGTACTCACAACCTCTCTCGTTTACAGTCGCACGCTAGTGCCTCTGCGCCACGACGGAAACTGCCTCAAGATATTGTACTAAAAATATTTTTTGTGCCCACTATTAAATATAAAATAACTAATAATTATCAAAGCTTGCAATGTAAGCCATGGATGCTAAATTGGTACCTAAGAGGCTGACTTGAGGTCAAGAGTCATCGAACATTCTATGGACTGCTATTTATTAGCCCTTTATTCGATATTATGAAACTATTTAGAAGAATACTCTATTCTGTTATAAGGCTAATAATAAAAAAAAAGCTTCACACTGAGTAGGGTAAACAGTGGGAACCCACTTCTTTCCCCATTTTCCGCTGAATTTTTCGAGGCATTGCGTGTTGAGTGGCGGAACTCAACGCCGGGCTTTTGTAGAAATGTATAAATAAGGCTAATGAAATTGACTATAATTTTGCCTATTTCAACTCTATCATATCTATTAACGTAATGTTATTTCTGAGAAACGAAAGCCATTTTCAAAGCGGCGTGCAGCGTAATAACTTGGTTTTAGTAAAAGAATTATATTAAATTGTCATCATAAATAATGCAACATTACAGAACAAAGTTCGTCGTTTAGCATAAGTTTTTATGTAAAACGAAACGCACTAGTTAGTATCTTTATATAATTTATATTTTTAGTCATTATTTTAATTATTATTCAAATTTTATTATTAATTTTAGAAACAGCCGTAGCTGTTATTCAATCTTATGTAATTTCTATTTTAAGAACTCTTTATTCTAGAGAAGTAAATTAATGTCTAATCATAATAAAATAAAATATCATATTATTAAAATATATCATCATTATTTAACACAAAAAATACATACACAGCGAAGTAATTTGTTAAAGAAGATTTTTAGCTTCTCGGTGTAACCCGCAGAGGGAAAGTAGTGCTAAGACACTACGTTCCACATTTTCGGAATGAGTGGCGGAATTCAACTTCGCGCTTTGCCTCGACACCAGAGCAAAGAAATGAAACAAATATATATTTCATTTCGTCAAGTGAGAATCGAATTCACAACCCGTCACGTTTACAGTCACACGCCTGTGTCCCTGCGCCGGGACTGGCCTCAGTATATTTTATAGTAAAAAATTACATCTAATACATATAATGATACATCATCAGCGCATCCGGTACAGTAAAGTGGCCATTCAAAGTTACTTACTTAGGAATGTGCTAAGGATCGATATTAGGAATAATTTAGTCATTTAATTAGTATATCATTAAATATGTATATGATTTAGGGAATCATTTATTTTATGAAAGTTTCTGTTTTTATAAAAATTGTGGTAATTTTCGTGATTTTTTTTATTCAACACAAAAACCACACATACAGCGAAGTAATTCGTTAAAGAGGATTTTTATCTTCACGCTGTAACCCGCAGAGGGAAACAAGTGTTAAGACACTCCGTTCCCTACTTTCCGCCGAACTTTTCGAGGCATTGTGTGTTGAAATTTTAGCCTTGGTACCAGAACGACGAAATACATTATGTTAATAAACAATAATTGATTCCCCCTAATGTTAATCGAATCCACGACCGTCGCGTTACAGTTATACGCTGGCCTCAAAAATTACAGGTATTTTACTCGTTTTCCATAGTAATTGTATCGCTAGTAACACAAACAAAAAAGCAATATAAATTTATTAAGCCGCATAAGTTTCCATAGCCCGCGGCAACTTCTTTACTAACTTTGTTCTTCTTTATTATTTTATAGTCCACAAAAACACCGAGTCTTGAAAGATGTATTACAAAGATGAAGTATGTACAAGAATAATATTAGCATTTAAACTTTATAGTATAGTAGTAGCTATAAATTTTATAGTTTTTTAATTTACATATTCAAGAAAGTTCTTTTTGTTCTGTACACGAAAAAGGCAGACAGTAATAATATGTTGTTCTTTTCTTTTTTGCTTCACGCTGTATCTCGCATATATACAGGTAGGCAAAGGGAATTTAGTGTTACTGTTCCTATTCCGTTCCCAATTTTCCGCACATCTTTCGAGATATTGCGTATTGAGTGGCGGAACTCAATAGCGTGATTTGTCTTGTTACTAGAGAAAGGAAATGAAAATATTAAATCGGGGAATCGAACCCATAATAGTCACGTTTGTAGTCATACACTGTGCCACTCCGCTACAACGTCCTATACATTATTATTTTTTGTTGTATTTTTTTAGCTTCACGCTTAATCCCAGAACACGGCCATGGAAAATAAGGTAGAGGGGACCTATTGTTGTCCCAACCCAAATTTGAGACTGACTCCTTTACCAGAGAGCAATCACCATCGTACTTTACGCCAAGAACAGATAATTATTAAAAAAAACAACAAAGAAACTTCAAGAAGATTTAATAGAAGATTACATCTAGACGTAATGTGAATATACATATAGATTTATAGTAAGAAGAATTGTCCGTAGAACGTGTGGCATAGTTAATTAAGCAAGTAAAGTATGCTCCGTAGGAATTAGCCGCTCAATTAGAATCACATTACGTGGTACAATTTACCGCTAACCATTCTAGGGCGCCCGATGTGCTTCGAATAACAGAGTTCTATGGATTTAAATGCTGTGACCACGTATGGTGGAAGTGGCTTTTTTGTTATTTTTATTTTTATTATTTTTTTTGTTATTAGAAATCAAATAAATTATTGATTTATCAATGTATTTATTCATGTATGTTTTTAATAAACTTTATTTTATGATTTGTTAGTATATTAATAACTAGATAGAAAGAGAAGAAATTTAACTTTTCTATCAATCCTACCTATTATAAATATAATTGAATACAATAATGTTTTTTTGTTTTTATTTTCTTGCTTCATCTCGCACATAGCACGGAGTACATGGTAGAGAGACGCAGAGAGTACATGGTACTTAGTGTCAGGACACTCTAACCTTGATAAGACATTCCATTTCCGTTCACATTTAAGACATAAAATCAATCGTTCAATTAAACAAATTCAATTTAAAAAACACACATTTAACAACGCACACAAACCGGAAACAAAACCATTAAAAAACCCGTATCCAAATTCAAAGAGATTATAAAAAAATACGAATCAAAATTATATTCCACTCAAACAGCAATAACATTGGAGGTAATCGATCCGTTCGTTAGCTCTACAGCAAGCTCTACAATCAGTGGAACGCATTGACCACCGCCAGTAAATCGTGGGGACCACCCACCTGCGTTTCGTGAAGGCAAATAAAATAAAACTTTAAGTATAAATACCAGTCAGTGCTCACGCATAATTGATCACAAATTAAAACCCGCGGCCCGGCCGAAATGTTAAACGCCGCCGACGCCGAGAGCAAAATTGGTATCTATCTCAATGGGTATTCGGTTTCGCACGCGATATCGTCGACTTTTAAGGAATATTTTATGTTGGAATTGGAATTTTGGATAAAAATTTCAGTTTTCTAGAAACAGGATTGTGGGTTTTTTTTAAAGAGAATAGTGATTTTATTTGTGGTATGCTTACATATTTAATATATTGTCGCGCTTTAACAAAAAAATATCATTTCGTTATCTACTGATTTGTCTATTTCCTTATTCTGTTTGTTATCTAATATGTACATTGTATAATACTCTTCCGCTACTGAGTGAGGCACAGACGAAACTACTGATTTTAGGAAGTCACAGTTTCACACGTAGATAGGTTAATGAATGTCAGAAACCACCGAGACACGATCTCTCTATATTTCAACGGAAACGGGAAAAAACAGGATATTTCATTTTACGTCTTATAACAAAGCAAGCAAAATTGTGGACAACGACTAGTTATATTTTGCTATAAGTAAAAATTAACATCTTTTAAAATAATTAATAATTTTGAAGCATTTAAAGAAATATTAGCACGTTTCGCAACCAAATCAAAACTTACCAAACTTAAACTAACCTACAAACAAGGCTTTTGTTTACATATAACAACAATATACTATTCAAAACAATACAATATACAAACGAGACATTCGAGTCGAGACATTTCTGTTCTGATAAGTCTCCACTCATAAGTAGTTTCATAACTGCTGCTCTTTTAACAATGAACCACAGTTCACAGGGCAATTTAATTTTTATTTATGAGCTTTTTATAGACAGCTTAAACCATGTGAGTGGCATTGTGAGGTTTACGCCGAAAATACTACTAAGTTGTTAAAAAATAACATAAATATTTTAAGATTTTTATATAATCAGCTTTACGCTGTATTCCGCACAAGGCAGAATAGGCAGAGGTTGGAGTGTCTTAACATACTGTTAAGACACTACGTTCCCCATTTTCAGCCAAATTCTGGAGGCCGAGCTTAACTTAGCTTAGCTCTAACACCAAAGCGAAGAAATGAGAAAATAAATTTAAATAAATATTTCATTTTCTCGACTGGGACCCGAATCCACAACCAATCGCATTTACGGTCATACAATAGTGCCCCTGCGCCACGAACTGGCCTCAACATATAAGATGTATATAAATTGTCATTTTTCTTAAAAAAAAATCATTTTTTATATCATTTATCTCGAATTCACGTGCTACGTATGAGAAATGAGATGATTTATACTGCACAAGCTGGGAGAGCTAAGTTACGAACTGCAAAGCTTCTAGAAAATCCATTAAGTTAACGTTTTAGATCCCGTAATATTTTTAAAAAGTGTGCTTCCGTTGATGTTAAAAAAGGTTATTATTTTTATTTTATTATTAATAAAATATACATAAAAAATACATTAACATTTTTCTTCTTTTACGTATCCTTTATTTAAAAACTTCCTTCTAACATTATAAATCTTTCTATCTATATTTATATCAAAAATGTAAAAAATTGTGAGTATGGACGTTTGTTCCACTTTTACGCAAAAATGTAACTTAACTTTAAATATAGCTTATACATCAGAAAAACATATACTTAGACTACAATTTATGTAAAGATTTTGTATAATTTAGCTATAATATAACAAGTAAGTTTAAGCAGACGAAGCCGCGCATGGTTCGCTAGTATTATTTAAAATTATAAAATTTTCATGAAAGTGAATAAGCGTACAAAAGTACATAAGTTTTATTCATTATGTCATTACAACACCAATACTAGCTCGTTTCATGATAAACTGAACACATTATGAGGCAATATTTGGCTTACGAGGCAGTTGTTGTTTTAATATTGCTTCCTATACGGATTTTCATAAAAATGTAATAGAGCGGTATTATGTAATATAATATTAAAAAGAGAATATATTTTCAATATATGTACATTATATAAAGAATATAATAGTAATTAGAATAATATAATATTAAATTGAGGCCAGTCGTGGCGCAAGCATGCGAATGTAAAAGCAACAGATTGTGGGTTGAATTCCCATTCGAGGATATGAAATATTTTCATTTCATTTGCTCTGGTAACGCCGCTTAAGACATAATGCCTCCAGAGGTTAGTGAAAAATGGAGAACGGAGTGTCTTAACACTAGGTTCCCAGATCCCCTCTGCCTACCCTATTATGTGCGGGACACTGTATGAGTCAGATTGAAAAAATATCTAATATAAAAAAAATACGTCGTTACTTACCAGGTTGAATATCGACTAAATATGTAATATCATAAAATTTAAGGTGAATTCACAATGTTGTGTTCCGTTTGTAATCTCCGGTAATACTTGACGATATGAGAAAGTTATCAATTCAATAAAAACTGTCAGACACTCGAAGTAACCACGATTATTTATTTATAATGTCGATGTACGATTTACTAATATTTATTTGTGATTAGAATGTAAAAACATATGAAAAATTTTACTTTAAATAATATCGTTTTAGTCATAATATCAACAAATCAATCAATAATTATAATATTCTGTCAAAACAAAACCAATGTTAAATAAATGATTGAATCTATAATTTTAATAATTTATTTTTACAAGTATAATTCATTATTATTATGAAATATTGTTATTTTTTAATCTTAAATTGCATTTTTTAATTCTGATAATTGTTATTGCATGTGGTGCTTATCAGTAATGAATTCTACCAAATAAATTTATTTTATACATTTTTGGTATATCAATTGTTGATGGGCCAAATAATAATAAAATAAATAGTCACCCGCCATTTGCTACCAAATATATAATAACTACCAACCCAAAAGCGGCTTCGCCCGCTTAAATTTATTACTATATTATAGACAAATTATACAAAATGTTTTCCATAAATTGTAGCCTGCGTGCTATTCTGATATATCAGCTATAATACTTAATATAAATCTGTTCAGTAGTTTTTGCGTAAAAGTTTATAATATTAGTAGGAAATATAGCAAAGAACCGCAGCTTAAAGGTATTTGTCTATAGAATACGTCCTGGTCCGTATGACTCGAACGGTATAAGCCGAGTCAATAGCGTCTTGAGCCTTCTACGGCGTACCACAGAGGAATACGGAATCTTTCAGATTACTAACGTTCTATTCATATTTGTATCTAACAAGGGCGTACTCTTACGTTGGCAAAAAAACTACACATTTATTGCAACTTCGCTCGATTTAAGAATAATCTTATTTTTAAATTAATTTTATTTTTTTACAATTTTTCCCTAGAGGCCAGTCGTGGCGCACGAAGTGTGACTGTAAATCCGACTGGTTGTGGATTCGATCCCCATTCGAGGAGATGAAATATTTACTTAAATTTATATTTCCATTTCTTCGCTCTGGTGTCGAGGCTAAGTGCGGCGTTGAATTCTGCCACTCAACACGCAGTGCTTCCAGAATTCCGCAGAAAGTGGTGAATGGAGTGTCTTAACACTAGATTCCCTCTGCCTACCCTGCTGTGTGCGGGATACAGCGTGAAGCTGATTTACTTATTTACAATTTTTCCCTTATCTATATATATAAAAGGACTTGTGCTGACTGACTGAGGTAAGACGCACGCAGAGCCTTAACCGCTGATGGTAAAAACGTGAAACTTGGGCAGATGTTTATTTTCATATTCTGGACATCCACTAAGAAGGGAATTTTAAAAATATTAACCCTAAAGGGACGAAATAGGGGTTGAAAGTTTGTATGGAAATTTTTTTTAATCTGTACCGACTTTTATAAAATTTGAAATTCAGACTCTTAAAAATATTTCATTGAACACATATTTCATGGATTTAAGAATTCACCTCCTAAGGGTTCAAATAAGGGAGTTTATATGGAAAAATCTTTAAATTGACACCGATTTTTATAAAAATTTAAATTCAGACTGTTAAAAATATTTTATTGAACACGTGTTTCGTGGTTTTTTTAGAATTCACTCCTAATAAGCGGGCGAAGCCGCGCGCGCCCTCTAGTTTTTTAATATAACTTTAATGAGCACTATAACAAATATATGAAGAAAAATACAGAATAATATTTTTAGCTGGTCAGTTTATCTCATAGTAGAAATTAAGTATTTACTAAACATATTTACATAAAACAAACTTTTATATAAGCAAGTTAAAGAAAAAACACCAAAAAAAGAAAACCATTTAAGCTAAATACTTAACCGCTCACCTAAATTAAGTTTACCCTACCAAAATAGAATATTCTCTTCACGTATTGAAAATTGTTGTCAAATTCATTCATGAGAAACGTGTTTTCTAAATCGAATATGTAAGTAGGATGTTTTGAATATTAGATACAAATGTACACAAAACAGATAAAAATAATCTAAATTGGAAACCGACGAAATAACACCAACGATAAGTACTGTCCATTTATTCTAACAAATTATGTTGTTTATTTTAGTTAGCATTTTACGTGTCCTTGCCTCCGAGAACCATCTAAGGCTATCGGACCTTATACATTGTATAATAATGTACTTATTCACGTAAACAAATCTAGTTTCTTCTGTTATATACATAAAGAATATAATTCTGTGATATAGTTTGATGTATGCAAGATACCAAGATAAACTCTAAAAGGAATAAAATCTTGCAGCTTCGTATCTTATGATTGGTTTGCCTATATCAGATAACAGCACAAGTTTGTTAGTGTATTTTCCATGCAACTGATACTATCAGCTTGTATCAATAGCATATATTATTTCTCTAGGAGCGAGGTGAAACAAGGGTACTATGTTGTGATCAAATATGCATCATATTTATGTATGTCGTGTGTTGACGTTTGATATTTGTTATAATGTATTGTTCTATGTGTTTAATATCAAAATTTGTAGAAATTGCATGACAATCTATACAAATTTTGTTATTGACAAGAATGAAGTCTAAATAAGTACAATATTTTGTTATTGTGAACAGCGTGGTGTTGAGTTCCGCCGCTGAACACGCAATGCATCGAAAATTCCGCCGAAAGTGGGGAACGGAGTCTTGAAACAAGGGTTCATCTAAAGCTCCAAGTTTTCAACGTTTCAAATGAAGCTGATAGAGACAGAGAGAGAGAGAGAAAGAGATTAAAATTCTTGACACCACCAAGTCTCTTAACTACTTGACATTAATTGATGTATATTAAAGCTTTAATTTCATTACATAAAGAGAAACTCTTATTTATTACTTCATAAAAACAATAATCACCATTTTATTTTTATCTCTATCTATATTAGCGCTTAAAAAAACTTAACACGTGAGAAAATAATATTATTTTTTTGTATCTCATGAATAAGAAACAACTTAACAGCTTATTAGATATCTCGCGGTGTTAGATAAAAAACGCTACATTGATTGTGATAAAACCGTATCTAATTTGATGTCGTGTGATCAAGACTTGATAGGTTACGAAACTCAAAGAACGGCCAGTTAAAATGGAGTTGTATAAGAAGTTTTAAATGGATATATTGAGGTCGGTCGTGGCGAAGGGGCACAAGCGTGTGACTGTGGGTGCTAAAGGTTGTTGGTTCGATTCTCATTTGAGGAAATGACATATTTCATATTTCGTTGCTCTAGTGTCGAGGGAAAGCGCAGCGTTCAGTTCCGCACATAATCAAAACGCAATCCAGCCTCCAGAATTCGGCGGAAAATGAAGACCGGAGTGTCTTAACACTAAGTTTCCTCTGTCTATTCGGCTGTGCTGAAAAAAATAAATAAATGGATGTATATATAGGTAACCTACATAATTTTAAAGCATCTTGGTTTAAATGAAGCGTACAAAATTAAACTATGCGATAGTGTAAATTTTAGTTAAATACCATCCGTATTCTCAATGCCAAACTTCATTAAAACAGCCATTGTTCGCCATTCCCACTATTAGTTTTTGCCGGCTCAATTACAAAAACGGTGAAGGATTACAGAGCTGGCAACATTCGTTAAGCCAAAATGATAAAATCGGCCGTCGTATGCATGGACGGTTTAAATGGAATATTGTCGAAACTGAATAGGAAACAGAATGTACCAAACTGTGACAGAACTATATTTTATTTCTAATAATAAATAACAATATAACTATGGTTTGTCTGTTTTTGGATTCATAGTTTAACTAAAATGGTTATTGCACTGGCGTATGTATATTAACCGTAAAATATTCGCAGTGGCGACTCTTTATTTTTTGAGTTGTTTACAACTAAATTTTGCGGTTGACATATTGGCTCTCGTGTAGACAATGGTTGGAAAATAATAATTAAAAAAATGTTTAATGGAGTTAGAATATGTTAGGTTAGTGAATAAAGGGAATATAGATGTGTTTTTTTAAATAATAATAGCCGAAAAAAAATAAATAAGAAAATACAACAATTATTGTTTCAATCCGAAAGTTATCAGAATTTGATGAACTCTGGTAACTTTACTGTTTGAACTCTACTTAACATTTATGAGATCCTCGATCAACCAGATACACAAAAGAAACATCAATTCCTTTATAAAACATATTTTATTTGATTTCAATGTTGCATAATTACAAGGTATTTTGATATAAACGGACTGTTAATTATATACTTTTTTTCAGCTCCATATCCGCATATAGCAGGGTAGGAAGAGGGAGCGTAGTGTGCAGACACTCCATATTCCGCCGATTTCTAGAGGCGGAACTCAACGCGTTTTGCCTCGACACCAGAGCGAAGAAATGAACATATTAAATACTTCAATTGCTCGAGTCGGAATCGAACTCACAATCCGTCGCGCCTTAATAATATTATATACAATTAATAAGCAACCTTCACATCAGTCAGAAACTAGTACCAAATTAAATAACAATCTCGCTCTCGTAACGACTTGTCAGTGTATAACGAATCAGACAAAGAATTATTCAAAACATCGTTCTTAATGCGTTTGGGCACGTTTAGTAGAAACTTGGCCCTTCTAAACCTTTACAGCATCTTTACACTCCCAACAACTCCCATTTTATAACTGGTTTTAGTGAAGTCTATCATTTCATTGAGATTTATACCTTATTTTATAGTTATTCGTAGTCAATTTCTATTTTTACTGCCCCAAGAAATTCAAAGACCACTTCAAACTGGCAGTGAAGATATAACTAAATATATTATGTTAATTTTCTTTACAATCTAAGTATTGACATAAGGCATAGGTCGATGAATGTTTACATAAATAACAATTTACTTTACAGTTCTCATTATTGGAACGGTTCTGTTTCGGACACGCCACCAAAAATAACTCTATATTCCTATATTCATATATATGTAGAGCGGAATTTTTTTCGTTAAAATCGTTTGCATAGCACTGGGTATGTAATCGAATACGTTTTTTATTGGAGATGTTTATATTTGTTTCACTCGGCTTTTGTTATCGCGGTTTCTTTGTTTCTGTGTTCATACTGCTCTAGGAGTGGAGCGGAGTTTATTATAAAGTTTTACTCTTTCCGTCACTTTAATACTCTTAAAAAGTTTTACAATAAGCCGAACCCCAGAAGCGACAACTCAACACGTAGTTGAGTGGTGGAACTCCACGCCGCGCTTAGTCTCGTTACCAGAGTGAAAAAATATTAAATATTATATTTAATTTCATCGAGTGGGAATCTAACTCACAACCTGTCACGTTAACAGTCACGACTGGCCTCAAACATAATAAATATAACAAATTATTCCTACAAAAGTATCAGCAAAATAAGTTTCTTGATCCAATGCTATCAAACAAACCCAATATTACGTTTCTTGTTCCCCGTAAAATAAACAAAGATGCCTCGCCTATCGCGTACTCGTCTCCAGATATATTTGGTCACATACTATATATACTATATCACTAACATCAACAGCGGGATCCTCAAAAAACACTCATGTTTTTGTGAAAAGAATACATTTATAATAAGCTGTGGTACGGCGTCCTAAAATGGCTGATCGCACTGACAGTTTAAAGAGGCAGCCGCTCCACGTTTTTTTATACGTGGTTTTTTTTGGATACAGGTGGAGAGCCAACCTACACTTAACTGGCGTTACTCTGTAATCTAAATTCATTTCTCGAACCGACCCACCGGGGCCATATCTCTTTTTATTATAGCTTGAAGGACCATTTGCAAGTTTTTTTAGTTGTATCAAATTAGCTGTTATTGTGACTGGATGGGCCATTACGAAACGAGGTTTTTGTTATTTTAGTTTTGTGTTTATTATTTTGGAAGCAATAAATATAATCAATATTGAGGTCATCGTGACCCAGGGGCACAAGGGTGTGACTTTACTGTAACGGTTGTGGGTTCGTTCCCCACACGAGAGAGTGAATTATTAATATGTTAATTTCTTCGCCATAACACCAAAGAGAAGCTCAGCGTTTACTTCTGTCAGTTAACACACAACGCTTCTAAAAATTCGGCGGAAAGTGGGAAGTGTTTTAACACTAGGTTCCCTCTGCCTATCCTGCTGAGTGCGAAATACAACGTGAAAGTAATACTGATACCTTAAAAGTACGAGAATTCGAATATTGGTAAATCGATTTATAAATACTTCGTGCATAGTTGGAGAGAGAAAGAAAATCGATTTATTTTATAAAACCTCAAGACCGGTGATTGTTATTACCGGGCGGTAAAGGTTTATTAAATATGTATTAGGCGCCGTTCTGTGTCACACTGAATAGACAATACGTATAACGATATGAATTATGTAAATAGCGAGACTTGTAAATTTTCCTTATAATTTATATTGTCAACCGTAGATAGCAATCTGTTTAAAAACCTATTTAAGCCTAAGTTTAATTCTGCAATACTATAGATACATTTAAAATATATTATTTAAACATTTATTTTGAAAGAAATATTTATTTACATTTATATTTTCATTTCTTCGCTCTGGTGCCAAGGGAAAGCGCGGCGTTGAGTTCTGCCACTCAACACGCAATCCCTCCAGAACTCAGCGGAAAGTGGGGAACGGAGTGTCTTAATACCAGGTTCCCTCTGCCTACCCTGCTGTGTGCGGGGTACAGCGTGAAAAAGAGCTAAACAATTTTTAATAAAACTAAAGAAGCATATAAAAATAAATAAAAATAAAGTTTATTAAAAAAAATACAAATAAATTAATTTTCTACTATTTACTATGGACGTACAAAAGTCACGCGCAGAACTTACTTTAATAATAATAAAAAATTGCAAAATCGTTGACAGCATTTCTTTCTCGGAAATCAAGTTTCATTCTCCTTCCATTATCAAGATAGGTGCTAAGTAGTAATTCTTTTGTTGTAACTGCTCTCTTTAAGCAGCGAGCAGTGAAATATTGAAATAATTGTAAGAAAGAAAATACAATAGAAATATTTCTATAATATTAAACTAAATAGTTATTCCTGCCATCTCAATTTTATAATATTAATTGAAGAAGGTGAAGCGCGAGTTGGATTCGTGTATTTTATTATATTCATTTAATTGACAAACTTAAGTTTAATACTTATTTAGAAAACGTATAAAAATCTGAACGCAGCGGGACTCGAACCCGCGCCTCCTGGAAACCGACCAGGCGCTCTGACCACTAAGCCATGCGTTCTCGCCAAGCTACGTCGAAATTTTTATACGCTTGTTACAACTTATTTATGTTGTTAGCATCTCTGTAGGGAGATTTTTACAAATTTCCGCTACCCAAAGATAATTATTAAGAATTATCGTTTGGCAAGAGAGAAACTATTTTTTAAATATTTTTAAACATTTTTAAAGTGTTATTCCACACTTAGGAAAGAAAAACTTAAGTTTGCGGTTGTATGCACTTATTTTGTTCGAAATTAACTACAAATTTGAGCTTGTAATAGTTTTTTTTGTGATTTACCATTATATTATAATATATCTTCCTACAAAATGCATTAAATATGACGTATTTACGTTCGTATTTTGAGATTGTATTGACTTAAAAGTCACAGAGGTCAGTCGTGGCGCAAGGGCACAAGTGTGTGGCCAGTAAGCGCGACTGATTGTGGGTTCAATACCCACTCGAGAAAATGAAATAAGTTTTTACATCTACATCTTCTTTTCGTTGCTCAGGTGTCGAGGCTAAGCACGGCGTTGAATTGCGCCTCTCAATATACAATGCCTCGTGAATTCGAAAGCGGGCAACGGAGTGTCTTAACACTAGGTTTCTTCTGAGGACCCTACTGTGTGCGTGACTTTTTATTTTCATTATTAAGTCAAATTTAAATGTAAAAATTGACGAAGTTACATATGCGGGCGTATTTGCTTATTTTGTGCTAAATTAACTTCAAATATAAGCTTGTAATAGTAGATATTTTATGTGATATACTATTACATTGTATACGTAATTACAAAATTTAAAAAAAAATGACTTCGTATTTTTTTACTATATTCACTCAAAAGTCACACCTATATACCTACTCATATTCCATACATTCATAGATAAGTAGAAGTACGTACATACTAAGAAGCGATGCGTTGCGTGGCGACGCTCATTACGCTCCATTACCAAACGCTCAAATCGTGAGAGCGACATATTTAGTACCGTTTTAAACATATCCACTGTTATAATTTACATAAACACCAGAAATATTAAAGTAATTTAACCATTTTATTTCATATTTTTATGAGTTTGGGAAAAAATAACAAAGAATAAACGAAATATGGGTTCAGATTTCATGTGTCTGTGAACTGAGCAGAGCACTGTCCTCAAAAAATCAAAAATAAAATAAATCTTCGCATGCAGCTGAGTTCTATAGTTCCTGATAGATTTTACAAATAGTTCTGGCGTTATTACCCCGGGAAAAGTTATTTAAAAAAAATATCTGCTAACTTCCCTTAGCAGATCATTTTTTTTGCAAATAAAAATCGGTGCGAGTTTTCTCATAGGGATGACAAAAACAGTTCCTGATTATTTTTATCAATAGTTTTGTTGATTTCACGAAGAAAAAAATTTTTAAACAGAAAAAAGAACGTAAGAACGTTCGTTTCGTAAATAGTTCGAAAGGTAAAGTCATTTTAAAAAGAAATAAAATTATACTCAGACGCGAGAACTCTTAATTTTATAATAGAATATATCGTATAGTCATTCTATGATATTACTAAAAAAAATTTGAACAGTATTCGTTCATCAAATTGCAGTAAGAAATGCTCTCTGTATTCCTTAATTTTCATATATTGAAGTATGAAGCGATAGGATACATATATTATCATAGAACGACTTATATTCTATTACAAAATTAATTTCGCAGTATTCATCACTGAAATAAAATAAAATTTAGTTCTACTCTACACAACGAACGACACTATTCTCAAACAAATAGTTAAAAATTATATATTGTAAACTCGACGAGGTATGGTTTGTAATTACTTCTTTTTCGTTTCCATATTTATTGTGTAGATATATGTAATTATTTTCTTTTATTTCAAAGTTATACAGCCAGCTTCATACAACGTATTCAAATGAAGTGAATCGTACATTTATGCACTATGTATGAGAATATAGGCATGAAAACAAAACCAACAGAATAATATTCCTAGTAAAATAAAAATATATTAAAGCTAAAAGGCCAGAATATCCATGTTTTTGCATTAACTACACGCAATTATGTTAATAAAATCATGTAAAAAAAACAAAAACTCTTTTGAACGCGAACACCGTCTTACGTTTCGAAGTACAAGGCTTACGTCCCGCATTATTTAGTACCAAAAGTTATATAATTTTGATCGTTTTTCACTGCACGCCTTTATAAACAACTTAAAAACTGCTGAGGCCAGTCGTGGCGCAGCGGCACGAGGTGTAACTGTAAAACCGACTGGTTGTGGGTTCGATCCCCACTAGAGGAGATGAAATATTTACTTAAATTTATATTTCCATTTCTTCGCTCTGGTGTCGAGGTTAAGCGCGGCGTTGAGTTCTGCCATTCAACACGCAATGCCTCCAGAATTCGGCAGAAAGTGGGGAATGGAGTGTCTTAACACTAGGTTCCCTGTGCCTACCCTTCTGTGTGCGAGATACAGCGTGAAGCTGATTAAAAACTGCTAAGCGCCAATTTTAATAGTTGTTTAAATAAACTGGCGCGGTAACAACAAAGGGAACGGCAGGCCAATCAGATTTGTTAGTTAGTTTTGGGCGGAGCCACTTCTTTTACCGTATGCAAAAACAAAAGCCTATACAAGATGCGATGAAATGAAAAATAATTATAGCATACAATTTTAAGCCAAAATACTCTTTTGTTTAAATAAGCCTTTGATGTGCGTTCCGACTTCTTGTTTTGCCTTTACGTTTACTCAGTATCTCAGATGATATTAGGAATATGATAAACGAGATTTTGCTTCTTTTTCTCTTCTTTTTTTCTAACCGTTTTCTTGTAAAATATGAAGATATTGATATAAACAAATACATTTTCGGTCGAAGCGTAAGTCAATTTCACGTTTACTTTGATCTATCTACAAAACCACAATAATAATACTAAAAAAATATTTAAACAGTATTCGTTTATCAAATTGCAATAAGAAATGCTCTCTGTATTCCTTAATTTTTATATATTGAAATATGAAGCGATAGGATACATATAGTTGTATATAGAACATAACGGAGAGTTTTGATCAAATAACAGTTTAAAACTAAAGATCTTTAAATGTCATACTGAAACTAAACCTTACTTGGACCTTAAAACCACGAATTAATTACTATAACGAAGCAGTTACAATTAACTTAAACAATAAACAATTAACATAAACAATAGATAATAGAAGAAAATATAAATAAATACCTTTATATTCTACTAAAATGCAAATGGCCGATGATTCATCTGTTTGTTGCCATAATGGCTACTTGCCTTGTAATCACCACACCCAAGCACTTTAAATTAATTCCCTAGTGCAGTGAACCGGCGTACACTGTTATTATGTTCTGATATTGCTTGTTGTTTATTATATATGTGTGATGATGACAGCCGGTCCGCTGAGGCGTCGGCTAAGATGCAACCAATAATGCAAACAAAAAATATAATGCCACAATTACGATATATTGAAAATTAATTTTATAGTACATCTCATATGCATTAAGATGAGCTATTATGTATATATTAACTGCATTTTCACTTAACTATTTATTAATTCAATGATTATTAATCGAATGATGATTATTGAGAGGCTTTCGTAATGTAGAGGCACTTGAGGTAATTAATTATTTATTAATATTTTTATTTCTTCGCTCTGGCATCAAGGCAAAAAGCCTGGTGTTGAGTTCCGCCACTCAGCACGGAATGCCTTGAATATTTCGGCGGAAAGTGGGGAACGGAGCGTCGCAACACTAGGTTCCATTTGCCTTCTCTGCTGGATGCGGGATACAGCGTGAAGCTGATTTATTTGATTTATTAATTAAATCATATAAAAATCTGCGGTGGGTCGCCGATAATAAACTACGTTAATACGAAACGTGTTTTTTCCCATTTTATAAACTCAAAATTGTGTAATACTTAATATTGATTTACGAGAAAGTTTTTCCAAACGAGTTTCCGAATTATCAAATTAGATGCGATGAAATCGATATATTTATTATCAAACGATCAAATACGTACGTTTAGATATGAATAAAATCAAAATGTGTATATAATAAAGTTTTGTGATAAACGACCGGTTTTTACGATTCCATATACCAGTGAAATATTTTATTGCACATTCATTTTTTAAACCACTATAGCGTTCTCTTTTTGTTAAATAAACAAACTAGAAACTGGAAAAGTCCAATAACAGCCTTATAATACGAAACACAACAAGTTTTGAATGACAGAATAAGAAAAAATATATATAATTACTAAGATTTACACTTCCATGCACAATAATACAGCGACAACTCTTTTCACCCCTTTGTTGACGAATAGTGGAGGTAAAATGGCGGTATTGATAATAGAGCTCGCTGACTTCGTACTCTTTGCTGTAGTTAATATACTTGAATGTGGCGTCGAGAGTGAATGCTTTTTAATGGGCTGACTGCATGTTAAATAAATTATAAGTTTCAAGCCCCGTGCCTCTCCGTAAATAGTTGGTTGCGTGGGCGGTTGACACTTGAAAAGATAATTAATTTACTCTTACATACAAAAAGTTGTGCTTTCTCTTCACATTAATCTTGCTCGAACGAAATGGTGAACAAATAAGCTCTTTTGTCTGTCCGTCTACTTCATTTTTACGTGTAGGAAATGAATATTTTTTTTATATAATTTCAGGTTTCTAGTGCTTTGCATTAGGTACATTTTGAGTGCTTATTATTTTAGTTGATATTTTTTTTGTGTTTCTTTTTAAAAGTCGTCACCTGTTTTTTGCACACAGTAGGGTAGGCAAGGGGAACCTAGAGTTAAGACACTCCGTTACCCACTTTCTGCTGAATTCTAGAGGCATTGCGTGTTGAGTGGCAGAACTCAACTCAAGAGCGAAGAAATTAAATTAAAGTGAATATTTCATCTCCAATTTATCGAAATTATTACAAAATAATTGTTGCATATTATAAAACACATATTTTACCATATTTTGTAATATTTTTATTGTTTCTATATTGGGAAAATATACATATTTATTTATTTATCTGATCTTTAATAATAATGATTCCGACTAAATTAATTTGTAGCACAATACAAAATTCTATACAAAAAAACATGACCGAGCAAGAATTTACTATAACTTATGTACATGTTAAACATATTTTTTGTTCATAATATTAAAATGTCTGGTCACTCCTCCTCTTTTCTAATGTAGCATTGTTAACGTATAGTTGTCATGTCAAAGCTTAAAAAGGCATTAGGCGTTAACCGGAGTATAGACCATCTAATGTAAAACTGAACTCACAAAAATAAACCAATTTATAATTTTAGTGACATAAAAATAGCATCAGCAAAAAAATATATAACAAATAATAAATATATATTTTTTTTCAATATGTACCTGTAACTCTAAAGATTTAAAAAAATTAGTAACTTTATAGTAAAATTTCAAATTAATTTTGGATAAATCTTGCATTTTTTTATTGTCGGCATCGCATCGAATTCTGGATAAAATGACAAACAGTTTTCCTAAGAACAGACAAAATTAAAATTGGCTTATGTTGATTGGAGATAATCTCATTTCCTTTTTGTATGCGATTTGCGATTCATTATGAGGCCAGTCGTGGCGCAGGGGCACAAAATGTGACTGTAAAATTGACTGGTTGTGGATTCGATCCCCACTCGAGAAAGTGAAATATTTATTTACATTTATATTTATTTTCATTTCTTCGCTCTGGTGTCGAGGCAAAGCACGGCGCTGAGTTCCGCCACTCAACACGCAATGCCTCCAGAACTCGGTGGAAAGTAGAGAACGGAGTGTCTTAACACTACCTACCCTGCTGTGTGCGGGATACAGCGTGAAGCTGATTTTTTTATAATTAATTAAATTATATTATTTGTTATATTTTATTAGCAATTCTTTGCTCATTCACAAACACGGTGTATTATTGCTAACTACACTTATTTGTATGTGTTTCTAAGTTCAGTTTAAGAATAGACGATCTCTAATGAATTATACCATACGAGTTATACTATACGACAGTGCAAGAATACATTTTATAGTAGGCGTTCTTCTATTTTGAATTAGGTTTACATATATTTCAGGTGATGAAACACATGTCTTCTAACCTGTGTCGCAACTACTTAGACAATTTCGGTGTATCTTTTTCCTTCTCTTTTATTTTCAATTTTATATTCAAATGTACACACCGCACATGAGAATGTAAAATAAAAAATATTTATGAGACTAATTTATCATAGAGCTTATCATTTCTATAACTATGTTAAGATTTCTATCTAATGAATTAATAGTAGACAAAATTATCTATATTTCGTTGCTTCTTATGCTTTAAGAAATATTTGTTACATTTTAGCAAACACCTCTAAAATCAAAATCTTTAAAATATACATTTTTAACTAAATATTAATTACATTATTATTATACTTATCAAAATAAAAAACAATGTATAACGTACACGACTTAACTTACACACCAAAATTAATAATAAAAAATAAAATACAAAAATATTTTAAAACGAAATTTTACGTTTCACTATAATTTCAGCTCCATTTCTCATACATGCTATCCAAAAACGGACCAAAAAGGGAAAAGTTAGACCAGACCACACTAAGCTGCACTTTTAACTAAATTGGAGTTGAAGCAAAGTGTAGAGTACGTGACGCATCACCCTGTCTGTTCGTTTGTGTCGGTGTTACGTGAGTGGATTGCTGCTGCTTTTATGCAGTTCGGGCTGTGCTCCGAATACCAAGTAATTGTTGGTCATTGATTTCATCATGTTTGCGGTTTCCAAATACCACGGGTGTGTTTCTGCTTGGTTTTTTTTAATGTTTTTACGCATTTTTTACATTTTATAGGCCAGTCGTGGCGTAGAAGCACGAGGTGTGACTGTAAAACCGACTGGTTGTGGGTTCGATCTCAACTCGAGAAGATGAAATATTTACTTAAATTTATATTTCCATTTCTTCGCTCTGGTGTCGAGGTTAAGCGCAGCGGAGTTCTGCCACTCAACACGCAATGCCTCCAGAATTCGGCAGAAAGTGGGCAACGGAGTGTCTTAACACTAGGTTCCCTCTGCCTGCCCTGCTGTATGCGGGATACAGCGTGAAGCTGATTTATTTTTTCATTTTATGGTGACAGTAGGTGAAGAGGGTCGGTTACTCCATTCACTTTACACAATTCAGAAGCGCGTGAGACAGCCTGATTTGACACTATATTTTATATATATAAAACTAAAGAAAATATTTAACACTCTGATTGTACTATTACAAAATATTTTTTATAAGCAAAAGTAAAAAACGGAAATAAAATTCAGTCAGTCAGTCACAAAAAATTCAAATATTGTAGTTAACTTTAAAACGGCAAACCACAAAGAAATGAAAATTCATACGTGATAACACAACATCACATAATTCAAATAGGTAAATATAGCGAGTTCCACTCGAGCGCGTTTCCTTCAGCACCTTAGTTTTATCAGACCGCATACTTGCCAAATATTTCTGCAAACATGCAATTTTGCTGACTTTATGGCAACGGTGAAATATTTTTTTTTTTTGTGAATTACGACCAGAATGTATGGTTTCTAGTCACGGTTATTTAGTGTCAAAGTGTAAAGGTGTTATTGCATTATATAAACTTTGAGTCATAAAATGAGAACATGAGCGTATCTATACGAGGAGATTAAAGTAACTAAGATATATTTGATGGTTTTGGTATTAACAACACGTAATTTCTCGAAAAATTCTGCGAAAAGTGGTGAATGGAGTGTCATAACACAAGATTCCCTCTGCATATCCTATTGTGTGCGGGAAACAGCCTGAAGCTGATTTAATTTTGATTATTTTATTAAAATACAGACTCCATGTCGACTAAAAGATAATTACATTAAGAAAAAGAAAATAATACAAAGGAAACTCGAAACACGTAAAAAGACATGATAATTTAAGATAATATTTCTCCTGGTTTTAGAACCACGAGTCTTTTCCATTATCAAATAATGGTGTACACGGGCACCAGCGGGCAGTTACAGCGTATTTAGGCGAGCAACAGGTGGCACGGCCCGACGTGAATATTAAGGAAATAGAAGGATCTTCTGATGAATCGTCTCGAATTTCCATCTGCCACGAGATTTTGAACATCTTGTTTTTATATGGAAAGGTACGTGTAAGATAATGTAGCTTAATTATGTTTTGACGTGTTCTCGTATTTTTTTTTGTAATAAATTTGAAATTTGTTTATGTTGTTGTGTCCATATATGAATTTATTATTCGTTTATTCTATTATAATAAAAAAAAATGAGACCAGTTGGGGCGCAGCGGCACGAAGTGTGACTTTAAAATCGACTGGTTGTGGGTTGGATCCCCACTCGATATATTTACTTAAATTTATATTTCCATTTCTTCGCTCTGATGTCGAGGTTAAGCGCGGCGTTGAGTTCTGCCACTCAACACGCAATGCCTCCAGAATTCGGCAGAAAGTGGGGAACGGAGTGTCTTAACACTATGTTCCCTCTGCCTACCATGCCGTGTGCGGGATACAGCGTGAAGCTAATTTATTTTGATTTATTTTAACAAAACTTATCACAATTTGAAATTAAGTATATTAAGGAAGTAGAAAAGGCAACTTGCAAAATATAATGTCGAAAAAATTTAAAAGTGAATAATAAATAATTTACTAAAAAAGAAATATATTTTTTTATAATAAAGTTATATTATAAAAAAATATATTTCATTATAAAGTTATAAGCTAGTAGAAACCTCTAATGGTAGTAAGTACCATTACAGGTTTCTACTGATATAAGTAGATATATCGATATCTATGCAAAGCGAATGATATCTGCAAACTATTAGCAATATTAGATTATTAGCTAATATCGATTACGTACCGTATTCGGTCGCTTACTAACAACAATACTATTTGAAATCACGAATAAGCAAGCTCGTTATCGAAAGTACTGAACTATATACGATTTACGAGTTTAATGATAAGGTGTATTATAATTAAATAGAATATTGTTTGTAAAATGGCTTTGAAACTTTGTAGTTTAATATACATTTTACGAAATTATTATTGAATTAATATGAAGAATTACTGAAATTATCAAAAGAATCGTATTGATTTTGCTATGATAATGTTTAGTCTAAATTTTATCATACAATTATTTAAAATCTTATTCATTTATAAATATTATAAAACAGAATTTAAACAAATATCTATAAATAGTACCTGTAAAGAAATCAAACACCTCAAGGCTTTCACAGAACTTATATTTCTTCCAGGCAAAATATTATTAAGCTTGTACAATGTCTATCTTAAATTCTAATACAATATGTTATTCTAGAGGAACTCTTTCTACTTCCATTCCAAGGCTAAAAAGTGTATCTCGAATTTTCCGTAATTTTAGTAGTGTCCTCTGGTGACAGTTCTATATTTTACATCTTTCGAAAACATCTTTTTATTAAACAAAGAGGTTGATTTACATTTTTATAATAAATTATTGCGAATATTAAAACTTATAAATATAAAATCATTACATCAACTGCCACAAAACATGTTTAATATCATCAATGGCTGATGCTGAGCTGGCGACTGGTAACACAAGCCCAGAGCTTAGTACAAGCGTCAATCTCACATGATTCTAAATAACTTTGTATGTATCTAAATATAGCCTTATCTTTTTTGTATACATTATGTTTAGAAATAAAGATTATTATTATTATTAATTATAACGAACAAATCAAAAGAAGTTCCAAGTACCAGCCAAGTAATAATTAACTTACTACCGCACCGCGTAGGAGAGCTACCCTCATAGAGTATTCACGTAGCGATGTTTACTGCACGGAACAGCCTGTCACTAATTGACAGGTGCACGCTGAATGCAATATTCCCCAACACTTTTACAAAAGACTGCAGTGTGCCGAAATTAATTGGCCTTTAGAAACTTTGTAAGTTTGTACCTTCATGTTTTTAGGTGCTTTCATTAGAGTTGAAATTTGTTAACTTTTTCCGTCGTTATATGCCTTATTGGTATCGTCTGTTGTTAGAAAATATATGTATATATTTTAATATTTTTTTATAGGTTTCAAAACTATAGCAGTGGGAACCTACTCTTAAGATATACCGTTCCCAATTTTCCGCCAAATTCTAGAGATGTGTATTTATAGGTTTTACTAAGTAAATTGTGTGTTTGCTCGTCCTCTTGGTTGATCAATGGCTTAATATATTTAATTTACCAAGGCTACATTGTATTGTTTGTAATAAGAAAATGAATGTTATTTTTGAATTAATAAAAAAAAGGAAATAAAAAAAGGAAAAATTAAAAATATGTATATTTTAAACTAATTAAGCCTATCAGATGTGCTTTAACAGATATAGATAGATAGTCCTTATCATCAAATTAAAAAGGTCCTTTGAGATAGGATATGCTTTAACATGGGTAGGTACGCGTATTCGATAAGATGATGCTTCACTATCATTAAACGTTAAGAGCTTGGGCTCTTTAATCCGATATCCTTGTAAAAACCCTTTTAAAATATGTGATATGAAAAAAACATAAAGAAAAACAATATATTAGTAATTGGTCTTACTGTGGCTATGGCAATTAGTAATTATGTGATATTTTTGATAATATTATAAATAATTTTTAACGTATTATAATTTAGTTTACTATCGTTTATCGTGTTACGTTTTAAATAGGTCAATCTGTGTCTAGTTTAAGCTAGTCTTAAAAGTATTTCTAGAAGTTATTTTACCTATGAAACACTATTAAACAACATCAAAAGCTACTTATACTTATTTAGAAAACGTATAAAAATTTGAACGTAGCGGGACTCGAACCCGCGCCTCCTGGAAACCGACCAGGCGCTCTGACCACTAAGCCATACGTTCTCATCAAGCTACGTAGAAATTCTTATACGCTTTTTACAACTTATTTACGTTGTTAGCGTCTCTGTAGGGAGATTTTTACAAATTTCCGCTACCCAAAGATAATTACTAAGAATTATCGTCTGGCAAGAGAGAATGCTATTTATTAAATATTTTTAACATTTTTTAAAGTGTTAATCCATACTTAGGAAAGAAAAATACTTATTTGGAAAAATCAAAAGCTACTGATTCGGATTTCATGTGTCAAACTATAATTCCTTATCGCCCGGCATTCCGATAGAACATCCTTAAGGATTTTAGATACCTACTTAATATATCGTAAAATTCAATTTCTTCTCAATTAAGAAAACAATTTAAAATTTATAAAAAAAAAAATAAAATGTATTTACATTTAGAATAAATTATATAAAAGTTAAACACACAGGGTTTATAAATTAGCAGCTGGGTTACTCTGCTCTGTCTAGTTTAAATATAAAAACGAGTGGTCGGTTAAGCAATCTGCGAAAGCGAACTCGAAAGTCCTAGAAAATATATTTCTAAGATTTTACACTAAATATGAGTTTATTTAAATGTAACGAGCGTTGCATGCCTGCGACTCAAATATGCCTTTTAGTCGGTTCCCTATTTGAATTTATAATAAGTTTCTCTAAGAATTTATTGTTACATAAAGTTATTTTTGTTTAAGTAAATAAAATAGTAAATAGCGGCCGTGGCACAGTGGCACAAACGTTTGCGTGTGAAAACGCGACGCATGTGGCTTTGATTCCTACTTGGGGAAATAAATTATTATTTATTAATATTTTCATTTCTCCACGGAGTGTCTTAACACTTTAGGTTCCCTCTGCCTACCCTAATACATGCGGGATACAGCGTGAAGCTAAAAAAAAATGTAAATAATATACGGCTACGATGCAACTAAAAATAAATCAATTTATAAATCATTCGTATAAGCTGTTCATAACAATTTGTCATAAGGAACGAGCCAATGATTCATAGCTATATGGAATGCAATAGACTATAGGTACCTATCGCATGTTTTGTTTATGCATATGTATTTTTACACGATTCCGTGGCACGGCTTTTATCGGCTTCGCTTCGACCCGACCGCCTGACCTGCATTTATCTCACCAAAGGCCACTTCAAACCAACAGCACTATACTATAGTCGCGTGAGTCACTCGCTGTTAGCAATAGCAATAATAATAAACATTTATCAAATTACTGAGTGAAGTGGTTCAGTCCGTTGGGGAAATGGAGGAGCGAAATGACAAAATAAGCAAAGCTTTCAAGGCTGGTTCGCGTGTTTCGATGTGTTTGCATCAGTAATATGTTTGTTAACGGCAGTACTGTAATGGCTACATTCATAGATCCCGGCACGCGATCAAATTTATTGATAAATATTTATAGTAAACTAAGGCTTTATATGTATAAATGCTTTGTAAATACGGCGTTAAATCCCGACACTAAATACGGAATACCTCTAGAATTCGGCGGATAATGGGGAATGGAAGAGTCACAATGAGGACGTAGTGTCTGAACACTAGGTTTCTAGGTTCCCTCTGCCATACAACGAGAGGCTAAATAGGGCTGTAAAGTTTTTCCATTTAGTTCAAAAACAGTTTATTGACATTTCCTATAATGGACACTCTCTTTTCTATAACATCTGATGTTATTTAAACTAACAAGGGAGTCTTATTATAGTAAAAATGAGTAAATTTTATTTCACTTTAAATATATATTTTTTCCTTATTATCAAAATAATTATGTTCAATTGTGTAAGTACTTATATCGTCTAGACTCTAAACGAGTTAGATTTATAAGGAACATAAAATGATAAAAGGATTCAATTATTCGCGGACATCTGAGAGAGTTTGACAATTAATCTTTTTTTTTTTTTAAAGTAAAAATATAGCCCTTTGAAACGGCAAAGATTTTCTTTAGAGTAGTTTATGGTCTACTGAACGAGTCGTACAAGTTGAAGGTTCATTAAAGTAAATGAGCGGCTCATCTCTTTATATGAGTGTACAGCATCAATCTTTCTTTTACTGTATTTTAAAATGCGATTTAATTGGTAATAACATTAAAAGCATTTACTAACGGTTTATTTTATAATGAGTTGTAACAAAATCGTTTATACTCGTCAGTATATATCTATTTTGTAGATTGTATATTCTGTGTCCACCATTACTACAGCTAAAGTTCATTAAAATTAAAACTTACTGTAAATATTCTTATATAAAATGTATATTTTCATTTCTTCGCTCTGGTATCTTAATAGCAAAGCGCGGCCTTGAGTTCCACCACTCAATACGCAATGCCTCCAGAATTTGAAAGAAAATGGGCAACGGTGTATCTTAGCAGTAGGTTCCCTCTGCCTTACTTGCAATGTGCGGGATACAGTGTGAAGCTAAATTTTAAAAACATAATCTAGTTCGTGTCAAAATTAATCAACCACAGTGCCAGCTACTCTATTGTCTAAATTCTGAAGTATATAAATTAAAAAAACACGTAGGTACTAACGGTATATTAGATTGAAACTAAGTAAATGATGTTAATATTTAGATTACCTTATCTAGCTTTAGGAAAGCTTACGATTATTATAAGTATTAGCCGACCCAAGCTTTTAAGTACATTCTGCTGAATCTACATATATCATAAAATTTGTATGTTAATATTTATAATAGAAGTTTTATTTATTTTTTTACATCCAGTTTGTCTGTTTACCCCGTATTAAAATAAAGAATCAAATATATATATATTTTTTATTATAGATTAAAGTAAAGAAGTGAATGCATTCATTGGTCAGGAAAAATCATACCATTAAAACAAACTTTCCCACTTTCTATAATAAATAAGCAAAACAATTTAAACTGCCAAAATATGAAATGGTTTTTGTTCGTAAATTTTGCCTTAAGCACATAACTTTCAAACACATCCGCAAATTGCTTGTTATTCGTATAAAAGGAGTTTCGAGTGTGGACGGCCCAGACAGCACCAACTCTTAACTGATCTCAACCTGTGCTAGAATTTAATAAACCACGTGAAATGTCGTACATTTCTATAATTATTCATATAAATTATAGCGGAATAATAAAAATATAAGAGGCCAGTCGTGGCGCAGCGGCACAAAGTGTGACTGTAAAACTGACTGGTTGTGGGTTAATCCCCACTCGAAGAAAATAAATATTTATTTACATTTATATTCTCATTTCTTCGCTCTGGTGTCGAGGCAAAGCGCGGCGTTGGTTCTGCCACTTAACACGCAATGCCTCCAGAATTCGGCAGAAAGTGGGGAACGGAGTGTCTTCCACTAGGTTCCCTCATCCTACTCTATTAGTGCGGGATACAGCGTTAAGCTGAAATAATAAAAATAATCTACTGAAGTTTAGTATTTGTAATGCACCAATTCTTTCCAAGTTTGACTATTCATATTTAAACATTTAGCAGAGATTTTTATAATTCGGATATTCTTAATATTGCATTGATATAGTATAATAAATGACACATTTTTTTAAACCTGTTTCAGAAATATAATAATTACACAAAATCGCAGTAGGCTAAGTAGCTTATAATATCTATAAATATTTTTTGTGTTTGTTTGCTTGTAAGCATATCACCATGTTAACAGTTTGACTTGACTTGACTAGTTCTATTTTGAAATTTCTACTCAAACATAGAGAAAGCGAAGATTTTACCCAAAAAAAATGTTTCTTTATTAAAAATTATTACGATTTTATAGGTACACAAAACAAAACATATTTTGATTTATTTGAAATATTAAATATGGCAACATATATCGCCAGTCCAACTCATAAATATATATCAAATGATTGTTATTTTTGTATCGTAAGCTTCGATAATTGGCATTCCACCGCGTGGAGATAAACACTACCTTGTAGTACTCTTAACCTAAACCGTACATTCTATTTTGATCTCTATGTAACATATATATAAGACCCACAAATAAACGTCCAAATAACATTCATTTATAAACCATTCGAAAGTACTGGATACGGGTCAATTGGGTACAAAAGTTGGAAGGATTAAAAGGTGAATGTTTTTAAAAGCAATATTACAGAGGAAATGGCGTTGTTAATTGACAGGTGCGTGTCGTGCATGTTGAAACAGATAAGGGTAACAAATTCGAATTCATTTCGACATCGTACATACTGATTTGAAGCTATCACTTAGCACTTAGGCGTTTATTTTTTTAATTTGATTGAGGCTTTTTAATTTGATGAAACAAATAGAGTTTACGTGTTTTTTTTTGTTATCGTTTTAAAATTTAAGCAGTTTTTTTTTAATGATGATTCGATTTGAATTTTTTTTAAATATTAAAAAGAGGCCAGTCATGGCGCAGCGGCACGAAGTGTGACTGCAAAACCGACTGGTTGTGGGTTCGATACCCACTCGAGGAGATGAAATATTTACTTAAATTTATATTTCCATTTCTTCGCTCTGATATCGAGGTTAAGCGCGGCGTTGAGTTCTGCCACTCAACACGCAATGCCTCCAGAATTCGGCAGAAAGTGGGGAATGGAGTGTCTTAACACTAGGTTCCCTCTGCCTACCCTGCTGTGTGCAGGATACAGCGTGAAGCTGATTTGATGAAAACATATTAAATTATTGTTCATAAAAATGTCATTAAAAGTACACGGAGCCATTGCCACCACTGCACCAGCGAGTATTCAACATAAAACTTTCGAAATATTTATTCAGTTTAAATAAAACTAGTATCTATTGTAAATAGAAACAGAACCATCCGTTTAATTGGCAACACCGATCGTTGGCGTGGTGTTACCGAGATAAGCAAAAGTGCTCACCCGACTTTAAATGTGGGTGTTTTATTCATAGAATTTTATTCCCGTTTTTAAACAGAAATAAAATCTCTTGTTATATTTTTATTTGTATGTATAATAGTTATTTAATTAGTTAGAATACTATATATGCATCGATAACTATATAATTATATACAATAATCACAATATCGAATAACTAAAAAAAATGTTACCAAATTAAAAAAAAATAGATTTTGATGAAATTGGAGTAAGATATGAATATATAAATGCATTTAATACATTTTGTATGTGTTATAGTGACAGAATTACTATTATTAAGTAATTACTATGTATAAAATGTATAATTTTGCTTGTTGACAAAATCTGCACAATGGATGATTTTCTCATGCATTATAAGTCAGCTTCACGCCGTATCCTGCACACAGCAGGGTAGGCAGAGGGAACCTAGTGTTAAGACACACGGTTCCCAATTTTCCGGCGAGTTCTGAAGGTATTGCATGCATGGAACTCAACGCCGAGCTTTGCCTCGACACCAGAGCGAAAAAATGAAAATATAAAGGTAAATAAATATTTCATCTCCTCGAGTGAGAATCGAACCCACACTCTCATTGTAAAGGCAACGACAACTGTTCGATCGACAAGCGAATTCGATCCCCATTTGGAGCAATTAATAAATTAAATTTATTTTTGTTTTCGCGCTCTGGTTAACACAGGGCGGCGTTGAGTTCCGTCACTCAACACGCAATATCCATATAGGTTCCGTCTGCCTGACCTGCTATGCGCGAAAAAGCGTCACACTGCTGCAAAAGTATAGAAACATGAATATTTTATTAAATATAGATATAAATTACACATAAACCATTATTAACTTCCATTTAGTTTAAAAGATATTGCATCGAGGAATGTGTCAATTAATATTCGCAACATTTCAGGAATTTCATATTACAATATAAACTAGGTATAATATTTCACGTCGATATTACTCAAATTAAACAAACGCTTTTTGGGATGTGCTCGAAATTAAATTCCTTTTTTATTCCAACTTCCAGTATTTTTGACCGGTGAGGCCGGTCGTGGCGCAGCGCACGAGGCGTGACTGTAAAATCGACTGGTTGTGGGTTCGATCCCCACTCGAGCAGATGAAATATTTACTTAAATTTATATTTCCATTTCTTCGCTCTGGTGTCGAGGTTACGCGCGGCGTTGAGATCTGCCACTCAACACGCAATGCCTCCAGAATTCGGCAGAAAGTGGGGAACGGAGCGTCTTAACGCTAGATTGCCTCTGCCTACCCTGCTGTGTGCGGGATACAGCGTGAAGCTGATTTTGATTTGATTTTTCAAGTATTTTTCTCGTCTACTTTGCGAGGAAAAATTTAAAAGTTAACTTTGCACTTTGTTCTAACAAGAGTGAGGTGAACATTTACTTTTTCTAAATTTGTATCCTCTCTCTAAACTCTAATGTGTTGATGGCATGGGCGTGTCAAGAGATATTTCCTACGGGTTCCGAGCGCCTTGACCTTATCTTGGAACTGATCTTTTTAAGTGAAGATTTTCTTAACTTTTTTGCCTGAAATTCTGGGATGGGCACGGCCCATCTGGCCCCCCATTCCTACGCCAATGGGAGATGGTTAAACATGCTTTACTTAATTTTCTTTCAACTTTCTCCAAATATATATTTTTTCAGTTTTACGTTTTACGCATACATATATTTATATCATGGCAAACAGAAGTAACATATTATTAAAACACTCCGTTATCCATTGTCCACAAAATTTTCAAGACATACGGTATTCATTGTCTATCAGAGGGAGGAAAAAAAGTAAGTTTAAATATATGTAACTGCCCAAAGTGAGGATCGAATCCACACTCGTTGCGTTTACACTTAGACGCTGTGTGTCAATAGATATAAAGCAGCATATTTAATTTTAATTGTATGTAGACATCCTTATTCATATTATAATATGACATCATTGACAAGTAAATAGCCCTAGAGTAGTATTTATAGAAGCTAACAAAAAATAAGGAAGCTTTTACATGCAATAAAATAAAATTTAGTTTAGAATAAGTAAAATTATCTATAAACATTTGCATTTTTAATTAAATTCTATTATACCCACAAAATTTAGTAATCTACATAATCAACGACTTTTTACGATACTGTAAAAGTTTATATATAGTATAGGTATCAACTTTTTAATGAATTAATTACAATATATGTGAATGGATGGAATTAAGTATATATGATAGAGTTTTTTTGAATTAGTATTTGTATGTACATTTATAATAATAAATAGTAAATTTATATATATTAGAGGCCAGTTGTGGCGCAGTGGCACAAAATGTGGCTGTAAAACTGACTGGTTGTGGGTCAGATCCCCACTCATATTTGCATTTCTTCGCTCTGGTGTCGAGGCAAAAGCGCGGCGTTGAGTTCTGCCACTCAACACGCAATGCCTCAATAATTCGGCAGAAAGTGGGGAACGGAGTGTCTTAACTAGGTTCCCTCTGCCTACCTTACTGTGTGTGTGATGTAAAAAAAATTTAATTTTATTTAAAATAGTAAATTTAATTATGAAAATTTCAAAAATTACAATTGAACAAACGAAAAAAAAATTTTATTATTAATATCAAATAATTATATTTATAAAATTCCTTCACTGACGTTATTATTGTTGAAATTCGTAGTTGATATTTGTGACGAAATAGTTGGTATAACTAGTAACTTCTATTTCATTTATACATATACTGCACAGTGAAGTCGTTTGAGCTACATTTTAAAGATATATTTTAGTATGAATCTGCAAGTTTGACCTCACTGTTTCCACTGAGAAATAAAGGAAATCTGAAACTTTCATTTTATCCCAGTTTCAAGTTTTAAGTCGGAACACTGGTTAGAGACTTGAAACTTCTTAAAATGGACTGACTCTTTCAAGCTGTGATAGTAACTAGAAATTTATTCATGTGTCACATGAGTGTAATATAGAGAAAAATTTTAAAACTTTATCTTAGTGTATACATAAATGTATGTATGTATGTAACAAGCGACAAATAGCTAAAGTGAGTTAATATCAATTAGATATAAAAGTCCTTAAATTCTGTTTTGCGTAGCGGAACTCAACACTGCACTTTGTTTCACTCGAGTGAGAATATGAATTACACGATTACCACGTTTACAGTCAGACATTGACCACAGCGCCATAATTGCCTCTAGTTATATATAAAGTGAGATATTATATATATACTAGCGACCCGCTCGCGGCTTCGCCCGCTTTAACTACTGAATTATTCATATAATGTACCTATGTTTGCAAAGCACTTAAGATTACTAATGTGAAAATTATTGAAACCTTAATGCAACCCACATTTTCGTAGCTCCAATAAGGATGTTCCAATTGTTTAAAAAAACACACACCTGAACATTTGTTCGTGTGTCATTTGACACTAACAAAAGAAAACTTAAACGAAAGAAATTATAAACAACACTAACTACCTACTATTCTCTTACCCAAAAATACTTAAACGAAAGATGTAACCAACAATGCTGCGACGAAATACATTATAATTATTGGATAACTCCAAAATACGTGCAATCGCTTCTAAATTTACTTTGCTATAGAGCCAGGCGCAGAATTGAAGCATTCTCTCGTCCATCTCCGTAGTAGCTCCGAACGACATTTGGGCGTTGGTTCCATGGCCGTGGTCTCAAGCGATAACCTGCTCTAGAGCAGGCACAGAGAGAGGCGTGCGGGACGGGATTGGAAAGATTATCAAATGCCATCTAGGCGGTCAACTCAGTCAGGTGAGACCCTCGGTTTCCTGAGGGAGGCCCAACTTAAACGACCAAGGATCAATGCAAGGCTCATGAGTCGCATTTGGAGGAGGATAGAAAGTCCCTCGGAAGTCATCTGACGTCTGACCTCGGGCGGCCGGATATGCCACGGAGTGCTGCTTCTTAAGTGCAGCTGACCCGATACATTGGCGCAGCGGAATGCGTTGGACGCGAGACGACCAATGTGTACCTCCAGGCTTTCTATTTTTAGGTTGCGGTGATGCGAGGTGTTTCTCACGTAGAATGGCGCCTGCGTCACTCGACGGAGGATGAGGTTCTGGACCACCTGCAGGATTTCTCTTTGAGTGATACTCGCTAGGGCGATGTGATGTCATCAGTGTATAGTTCGTAGAGAGCAGGTGACAAAATGCTGCCCTGGGGAACAACGGCAACGATCGAGTCGCTGCTATACCTCGAACTCTTAACTCTCAAGGAAAAATGTCCTGTTACCGAAGCAGGGAGGCAAAGACATGCGCGACGTGCTGGGGGGTGCCGGCTCTGAGCACTTAATGGAGTAGGTCCGGGTGCCAGACGTGGTCGAATACGCGTACTACGTCGAAGAAGACTGCTATTGCTCTCTCCTTTCGGTTGATCGCTGTTACGGCGTAGTGTAACCAGAGTAGTATACCCGCTCGCCAAACTGCTCGCTTCATGGGTGGATGTGCGCCTGGAGAAGTGAGAGGAATAACTTCTCGGACAGCTTGGAGACCGCGCAAAGGAGGGTTATAGATCGGTACCCCTCAGGCTGCTATGGGCTCTTCCCAGCCTTGGGCAACATGATGAGCAGGCCCTCCTTCCATGCCCGGGGGAAGCTAGGCGGGTGCGGCGGATCCATTTTTATAAGCAAAATGTCGAGGGCGCGGGGGGAAGCGTGAAAGTCGGCGAGCCGTTACACACACATCGTAATTTCAAATCTGTGCTACTAATCAACATTTTGATCTACATTAAATGGCCAAGATAACTAATATACTTATTTATACACTGAGAGTAAGGGATAACATGAGTCGATATAGCTTTTTTCTAAAACTATTTGTAATTTCGAAATATTGTAAAAAGCAAAATTTATCTTTGTTTAACGTAGAAAATTAATAACTTATTTAAAAGGGTAAGAATTAATATCATTATTGACACACATCCCTCTCAATAAGTAAATATATTTAAATTACTATCTAATTTCCGTCTCATATACGCTTTCATTACTAAGATTTAAACGATTTTTATTTGCATTTCTTGTTCTACGACCTATATTTGAACGACTTTGTCGTGGTATAATTAAATTAAAAACATTTCCTATGTCTAAAAGGTAAAGAAAATAATAAAAGAACAGAAGAAGAGTAAACAAAATAAACAACAGGATACTTAAACGCAAGAAATGATAAACAAAAGCCTACCTACTGTTCTCTTAAACTAAAATACTTATACGGAAGAAATTATGAACAAAAGACTACCTACTATTCTATTAATCAAAATAGACGAAACTAAATATATTAAACTCCAATTATCCAATACGTATAATCGCATCTACATCTACTTTTTCTAGTACAGAGGCAGGCGGGCGCGGCGGACGCGCTTCTATAAGCAAAACGTCGCGGGGCGCGGGGGGACGCATGGCGTGTGGCGAGCCGTTTCAAAGCAAGGATTTGTTGATATTGTAACAACTTCTAAAGTACTTATTAAAATGAAAAACAGTAAAAGACAGTTTTGATCTACATTAAATGGCCAACGTAACTAATATACTTATTTATATGCTGAGAGTAAGGTAATAAATAAAACTTGCGCCAAAACTGCGGTTTATAGCCGGCGTGATGTGTCAACAATTAAATGCGTTTTTCTCTAAAACTATTCGTAATTTCAAATTAGTGTAAAGAGCAAATTTTATCTTCGTTTAACGTAGAAAATTAATAAACTATTTAAAAGGATAAGGATTGATACCATTATGGACAAACATCCCTCAAAATAAAAAATATATTCAAATTACTATTTTTAAACAGAAATATGCTCACTGTATGTTATCCTTAGAAGATACGAATATGCTGTCGCTGACTTTTTTGTAGATCTTATTAAGAGGAATAATACTCTAGTACATTGTTTTCATGTAGGACTTACCATTAAAGCAGCGCATGCGTGAAAGTGTCTCAACGGGTAGGACTTTATACAAATTTATCATATTTATGTCAAATTACAATAAAATATACATATAATAAACGATATATAATCCTTCCCTGAGAAATACTCTACATAAAGGTGAAAACCGCATCAAAATCCGTTGGGTGGTTTAGAAGAAGATAACGTAGAAAGGCCAGACAGAGAAAAAAATCGTTCTTGTTTTATAAGATATAGAGATATATATATTATTTAATTTTGCAGTTTTACACTGCAAACCGCATGTAGCAGGGTAGGCAGAAATAGTCTGGTATAAAGACACTCCGCTCCCCACTTTCCAACTCTTGGAGGCATTACATTAGTGTTGAGTGACCGAACTTAAAGCTACGCTTTACCTCGATCGAAATGGAAATTTTAAATATTAAATTTCATCGAGTGGCAATTGAACCTACAACCATCATTTATAGTCACACGCATGCAGATATTCTAATCTTTATGAACAAAGAATTATCTAAGAATTTATAAAAACATCTCTAAGAGGCCGTCGTGGCACAGGGGCACAATGGTGTGTCTGTAACGCGACGGTTGTGGGTTCGACCTCCATTCGAGGAAATGAAATATGTATTTAAATCTATATTTCCATTTCATCGCTCTGGTGTCGAGGTAAAGATCGGCCTTAAGTTCCGCCACTCAACATGCAATACCTCCCAAATTTGGCGGAAAATAGGAAACAGAGTGTCTCAACACTAGGTTCCCTCTGCCTACCCTGCTGTGTGCGGGATACAGCGTGAAGCTGATTTTATTTATTTTTTTTATCTCCAAGTGTTTGATATTCGAAGGCAATGCCGATGACGCTTTGTAAATACGAAGATTCATGCCATGTCATCCAACCCAAATATTTTTTAATATATCTTCAATGTTACCTTAAACTGACATCGCACGCCTCAGGCATTGGCTTTTAACTATCGACATATATAAATAACCTTTTTATATATAAACGAAAAAAGCGAATCATTTCATTTGAGAGACCAGTCGTGGCGCAGTGACAAGTGTGTGACTATAAGTGTTTCGGGTTATAGGTTCAATCCCCATTCAAGGAAATGAAATATTTCGTACTTTCATTTGTTCGTTTTCGTGTCAAGATAAGCGCGGTGTTGATTTCCGCCACTCAACACGTATTGCCTCCAGAATGCAACGTAAAATGTGGAACGGGGTGTCTTAACTTAAGGTTTTCTCTGCCTACTCTTCTAAACAAGGGATATAATTTTTCTTTTATTCCTACTCTAGAAGACGTCATTCACTTATAAATTATAATTAAATATATACTCGGTCTTTACTTGGTGGTAGAATGCACCAATTTTTTACCATGTTGCATAACGGGTGTAGCAAGTGGAACCACATAGACCAGCCACTAACGTATTAAATGTACATAGCTAATCCGATTATACTATTAGCAAAAGTATACTATTACTCTTATAATACAAAATAATAAGATAGATAAAGATCACAAATGCGCCTCAGAATCGTTGTACGCAGTGTTATTTAAAAAGATTATACAAAAGAATTGAGTTCCTGCGATTGAGTGACGAGATAACACTAACAAAACGACATTCATTAATGTGCCGTATATGTGAATATTTTAAAGAACTCATGCTTGGAACTCGTGTAGTTATGTCAAGTGCGTTGTTGTTAAATAAAAATATATTTTAATGAAAATAATAATAAATAATAGGCATCCTATAAGTTTTATACATTTTTTGTTTTTTTTAGCTTCTCGCTGTATTTTAAATATGCACGACGAGGAAATTAAAATATTTGTTAGTTCATTTCTTCGAGCAGGAATCGAAACCACAATCGTCGCTATTACAGGCATACGCTGGTGGCCACTGTGCCACGACAGCCTGTTTTTAGATATGCAATGCCTTCAGAATTCGGCGGAAGATGGAGAACGGAGTGTCTGAATACTAATACGTGCGTGTGGGATGCAGCTTAAAGCGGTTTTTTATAAGTCAATCATTGCTCTACCAAGACCATACAGATAGATAGATAATTATCTAATTGCTATTCGATATGAAAACATTTATTTTATTTGAAAATCTGAGCCTAAATGTAACAGTAAGTAGATGTCGTTCAATACCCTTGTATTTAGTTATATAGCAGTTTTGTGCAGATTTCACTGTGTTGAGATTATTTAAATAAAATGGGTGACTGTGATATACGAGCAAATATGATGTATGTTGAAACATCATTTCGCAAAGTTGCAAAAACATATAACAACGCCTTAATGCGAATATAAACGCAAGAAGCATTTATTATTCTTTTTTTTTTTCACTCTTTTTTAGGGTGAAATTACAATACACACCCCTTTATTAAGCTGCAGTTATTTACCAGAAATGACTTACATTTGACCTTCGAAACCCATGTGGTCGGGCTATCCCATAACGTTGCGGTAAGACCAGTTATCAGAATTATACAGGCTGCTTGTAACCGCAGTCGTTACTGAACAACCACGACGGGCTGTATAACGCGCTCTTCAACTATACAAAGAAGAAATATACACTAATCATTTACTTACAATATTTGTATACGAACATGTAAATATTAATATTTTTTTTCAGCTTCATGTTGTATCCTGTTTGTAGCAAGGTAGGCATAGGTAGCTAGGTGTCAAGACACTCCACACATTCCGTTGAACATTCCGTGTTGAGTGGCGGAATTCAACGCCGGGCTTTGTCTCAACACCAGAGCAAAGAAGTAAAAATATTAAATATTCCATTCCATTCTCTAGTTGGGATCAAACTCACAACCTATCGCATTTACAGTCACACACTTGTGCCCCTAAACCACGACAGTCTCATATTCTCAATACTTTCTTAATATAAGAAAGTCTGAATAATGTATCCAAACGCCAATATTAAGCTTAGGTAACAAAAAAATAAGAATGATCCCTAAGAGATGTTTATCGCATTAATATAATACGGTATTAAGATTACAATGGCTGGCTCAAGAGAGGTCCAATATAAGGCGCTCAGAGGTCGCTTTGTTGTGAAAATAACTTTATGCTGAGACCATGGACCATAGGATTCAAAAAGCCATTGGAGCATACAGACTTTATACTTTTGTCATTCATATCTTTTGTGCAAATAATGCAATTCTATTCAAGTGTAAGATTTCGTTTCATCTCCATTGTGGTAAAAGCTTTGTATTCACAAAAATATGTTATGTTACTTTAATATACGTAATTACAGATAGTGGTTAACATAGGGTACTTGTTGAAATTTTGTTGGGAAGTAGATAAAGTTCCACATAATTTATGCTAGAAGGTAGTATGTTAAAAGGTTTCCGTTTTTTAAAGATAGGAACATATATATTTTCAAATGTCAAAACATCTATAAATACTATTTCTATAATTTAATATAAATTTACTATAATTATAATAAATTTATTATTTTCTTTAATATTTATTATATTAAAGAAAATAGTACATTATAAACTAATTAATTTTAAGTTAGGTTCGCTTGGATTGAAGTTTGAACTGACTGAATTAATTTAGTTATGTAAATGTTTCAGTTTTATAAGTCACATTTTTACTTTATTATTAAAACGGAAAAGTTTTGATGAAAATTTCATTATTTTAATAATATTGAAAAATTAATTGTTCAGTACTTTACTATTCATTATGTTTTTACATTTCACGAGATGACGAAAGTTTAAAGTATATATCAGACTAGAGGGCGCGCGCGGCTTCGCCCGCTTATTAGAAGTGAATTCTAAAAAAACCACGAAACACGTGCTCAATAAAATATTTTTAATAGTCTGAATTTAAATTTAAAAAAAAATCGGTGGCAATTTAAATTTTTTTCCATATAAACTTTCAATCCCTTATTTGAACCCTTAGGGCGTGAATTCTTAAAAACCATGAAACACGTGTTCAATGAAATATTTTTAAGAGTCTGAATTTCAAATTTTATAAAAATCGGTACAGATTGAAATTTTTTTCCATACAAACTTTCAACCCCTATTTCATCCCTTTAGGGTTAAAATTTTTCAAATTCCCTTCTTAGTGGATGTCCAGAATATGAAAATAAACATCTGCCCAAATTTCACGTTTCTACCATCAGCGGTTACGGCTCTGCGTGCGTCTTACCTCAGTCAGTCAGCACAAGTCCTTTTATATATATAGATTTTAGTAATACTCTGAATTTTAAATTTCTTTCAGATGCTTGCGCCCGTATTTATAAATCTGTCTTAACTCTGAGATCGATCTTGAGCCCTCAATCAAGCCTCATCTTGAGATTCCGTTTTTATTCACAAATTATAATCTATGTTATATTATCTAGACAAACATTCCTCTGTTTTAAGATCACGCAGCCAATAACAACAAAATATTTTAATACTAAAAGGTATTCAACAAAACTGATATCTTCAGAATTCTATCATGATATAATATATAATATAAGGATCGAATTTATTACTTCATAAGTCATGAGGGTTAAGTAATAATCGTCGACAATGGGCAATAAAGGCTTTATAGGCAGTAAAGTTCGATCTCGCGGCACGTCATAGTTCAGGAGTCAAATGCACGCCGTTTGAAATTATTTTGAGAAGTTAGATTTTATTGGTGGGGTTTTTGTGTGAATGTATAGATTTTTTTATTATTATTTAAATAAATGCCAGGTAATGAATGGTTGTTTTGTATTTTTTTTAATTTAAGCATTAATCGTTTCTAATATTTTTTAAAATAAAACTTTCTAAGGATTTTAACCGACCAGGCGCTCTGACCACTGAGCCATACATTGAGCTGTTCAGAACGTATGGCTTAGTGGTCAGAGCGTCTGCTCGGTTTCTAGGAGGCGTGGATACGAGTCCCGCTATGTTAAAATTTTTATATTTTTTCTAAATAAGTGTCCAAATAATATTTAATTATAAACGCGTATGTTGTAAAATATTAGGAATATATTAGTTATTAATGCAAATAATTAGGACTAGGCGGCTAATGAGGCCAGTCGTGGCGCAGAGGCACAAAGTATGATTGTAAAACCGACTGGCTGTGGGTTCGATCCCTAGTCGAGGAGATGAAATATTCACTTAAATTTATATTTCCATTTCTTCGCTCTGGTGTCGAGGCAAAGCGCGGCGTTGAGTTCTGCCAATCAACACACAATGCCTCCAGAATTCGGCAGAAAGTGGGGAACGGAGTGTCTTAACACAAGGTACCCTCTACCTACTCTGATGTGTGCGGGATACAGCGTGAAGCTAAAAAAAATATGTAAATAATCATCTAGATTAGTTAAAATATAATTAAGTTGATAGATTGAATGATATGTTTTTAATTAAAAATTATTCAAAGAGCCGGTCTCGCTGGTGTTTGATCAATTTCATTAACATGTTATTCGAATACGACAGTTATTGGTGAGGCATTAATAGATAGTTTATGATTTAGACTGATATTAATTAATTGACCACATGGCAGTGTGTTTATTAGTTTTCCGAATATCTATTATTGAATGTATCCCACACACAGCCGGGAAGGCAGAGGGAACCTAGTGTTAAGACATTCCGTTCCCCATTTTAGTAGAGGCATTGTCGTGTTGATTGGTGGATGTCAACGCCGCACTTTGCCTATGACACCAGAGCGGAGAAATGAAAATATAAAATATTTCATTTCCTCGAGTGGGAATCGAACCCACAACCTGTCGCGTTTACAGTCACACACTTGTGTACCTGCGCCTCTATATTATACAGTATAATAGTAGTACAATCCCGATTTAGTATTTAAAAGCGTTTATTATTTATGTAAAGAGTGATCGCGTGTTCTCAGATAACTAATTTGTATTCTTTTTATATACAAGTGTATATTTAAATTGCTGCAGACCATAATTGAGTAGTTTCAGTTAGTTTAAAATTATGCATTTATTTTATTTTCCGTTGAAATTTGTTAAAAATATTACAGCATTTACTTTATTTTAACAAAAGTTAAATTAGTTACGTGATATATGGCTGTATGGTTTTGTTTACACAAAATTATATACACGGTTTGTATAGGACGACGACGGCTTCGTTGAACTATATGAATGGACTTCAACAGATAGTCACTAGAGATAAACTACACATGCCTTCTTGAATGTAATATGTTAAATAAATATATAATTTTTTTCTGTTGCGAAATAAAAGGGATTTTGATAATAAAAAATGTTTTAATCAGTATCAAAATGTTGAAATTTGAATAGCAATATCAATCTCCTTTATTATTTTTCTAGAACAACAATTTATCACAAATTAAAAAAGTATTTTAAAAAGATGAAATTAAAAAACGAAGATTTTCATTAAAAATATTTATTTTAAGTAAGTATATATCATATCGCATTATCAAGTAAGTTGTATATCATATCAGAATGTGACACAGTTTTACGCTGTATCTCGCACACAGCAGGATAGGCAGAGGGAACCCAGTGTTGCGACACTCCGTTTTCCACTTTCTGCCGAGTTCTGGAGGCATTGCCTGTTGAGTGGCAGAACTCAACGTCGCGCTTAGCCTCGACACCAGAGCGAAGAAAATACTTCAAGAAAATACTTCATTTCCTCGAGTGGCAATCGAACTCACAATCAGCCGACTGGCCACGAATATGACACGATTTATTAAAAAAAAAGTAACTTAATAAGATAAAGCCTTTCTGTGCAACCGGATCATAATATAGCTTAAGAAATTAGTAGTTTTTTAACGACACCCCAAACCTCGTCGGACCTGCTTTAATGCGATGCCACACGGGTGTGTTTACTTTAAACAGGGCAAGCGGTGGGACGGTCTCCTATCACAACATTATTGTTTTGAATACGACCACTCTGGACGCTAGCCGGGTTATTATGTAAACTTTAATGTACGCTAACTCGAACAGGATTTCATAACAAAGAGTAATTATACGCCTGGGGAAGTAACCTTACGTAAACTAAACTAAACATACGTCATTCGAGTGTTTACCTCGTTTATTTGGTTCCAATGTTGAATGTTTTGTTGTTGAAGTCACTTTTGTTGAGAATGTGAGGTTTAGGTTTAAATCTTGAATGTTTTATCAAAATAAGTAAATAGTTTTGTAATTAAAACGTATCGTTAATAATTCTGGATTTGTTAAAGAGTTGTAAAAAATATGTTAATGTCTTCTTAAATCATTTTTCAAATTCCTGTGACTAAAATATTCTATAAAATTAAGAAATCCTACTGATCTTATGAACACACCACAACATGCGGACGAAGCCGCGAGAGGAAGCTAGTATATATTGAAACAGTCATTCTGGACACCGATTTGATTTTTCAAGTAACCATTACAAGCTTTTAATTTGTAATGTGACCTTTCGCTTTTTCCTTAAAGCTTTTCTATCGCTCTTTTTACTCTCAAGTGATAAATGAACCTAATAAATGTCTCATCTGAAAACAATTACTTTTTCCATTTGGTGTGCAGTCAAAAGAACAAAAGAGAACTCTGCATTGCTTTTCTATTTCTATTATTTATTTTCACAGTAACTAATTTTAGTTCTTTATAAGCACAATATGTGTTTAAAATCCTTTCGAATTTGATTACTGTTTTTTTTTCATAATTTCCCCATAATAGATGATAGATATAAAAGTTTATAATAACTGCATTTTACAAACTTCTTTCCTTCTCAATTAGGCAACTTAGCCCCATATTTTTATTGGCATCAAGAAAACACAAATAAATAACTATTATAATTATGCAGAGGGTACCTGGGAACCTAGTGTTAAGACACTCCGTTCCCGTTAAGATATTTTCGTTCTCCATTGTCCAAATAAACTTGAGGCATTGCGTATTGAATGGCAGAACTAAATGCCGTGCTTTGCATCGACCCCAGAACGAAGTGTTCCTCGAGTGCGATCGAACCCACAACCTGTCGCATTTACAGTCACACGCCTCTGCGCCACAACTGGCACAATATACAAATATTAAATAGAAACTTTTAAATGTAAATGATATTGTGTAGTTACTATAATATAAGCCTTCAAAATATCACACTTCACGACACTTTCCCAGGCCCCATTGATGCTCGCCGCTGGTCCTCTATTGACCGACGCGTGGAATGTTACCGAGTCAGTTCGAACTCGAAGGTTACAATGAGATGAGACTAAATATTTACGTCGATATTTATGGGCTGTTAGTCTCTGTCGGTAAATTATTTATTCATTTTTGTGGGCATTATTTTTTTTTTGCCTCAAGAGGTAGGAACATAGTGTTAAGTCACTCCGTTCCCCACTTTCCGCCGAACTTTTCGAGGCATTGCGTGTTGAGGGACAGAACTCAACGCCGGGCTTTTGCCTTGATGCCAGAGCGAAGAAATAAAAATATTAATAAATAATAATTCATTCCTTCGAGTGGGGATCAAACCCGTAACCGTCGCGTTACAGTCACACTCTTGTGCCTGTGCCTCACCCCTGCGCCATGACGGCCTCAAATAATACAGTCAGAGCATTAAATAAATTTTAGCATATCGCAAATACACTATAGTTCCTTCCCAAAACATAATTGTGTAATTTTAAAAAATAAAAAAGAATAAATTATGCGTTATTATGCATATTCTTAAAAAAACGTCAACAAATTAATAGTGAACACTAGCGAACATAAATAGCATTTCTATGAATTTCCAGGCAATACAAGAAGTAGACTGTAATAATATTATATGATGAATGAATGTGAGTTCAAAGTAACGTATATTCTCCTTATTTTTTGAACATTGTTAGAGACTCCAGATGTCACAACTGGTTTATTTTCTACTCTGTTGTAATAAAATGCAAAATTCTTCAGCTTTCGGTGCATATTTCATTCTCAAAGGATCGTAAAGATTCCCTTACCTGCTTGTTTGTTGTGAGTTCGAAAGGGGCCGGAGCCAACCATTTTTTTATTCAATTTTACTTGTGGGAATTTTATTATAGACCTAAAATGGCACGTTCTTCCATCACACAGATGTGCCACATTTGGTGTCAATACTCTAAACATGTTTATATTTTTGAAAAGGCTAATGTCGATTTCTACTAAATAGCTATACATTATTTAACTTCAAATCGTTTTAATGTTTCTTGATCAATTTGTTAAACAATTTTGTGTTCATTATAAAAACTTTCGAGGCAGACTGTTTATCATATGTTATTATTTTATCATTAAAATACAGCTGTATGTTTTCAATTACCGGGACATGATTGATGTTTCCAGTGCGTATCCACACACAGACAAATTTATCGCTGCCATCGATACCCGGACAACTATTAATATTATGATAGTGTAGACTTGCCGCGTCAATATAATAATGCGAAGTCATTGGGTTTGCTCATATTGCCCGGGGCGGCTTTACCCTCAATTCGTTTAAATAAATATCGTTTCTACGAAACGCTCCTACGGTAGCGGGATGACTTTTTTTCTTTACATCGATTGATTTATAGATACCTGCATCACATTCAGCGGAATCTACATTAAATCCGATCATTTGTTTTTGGAACATTCTCAAAACACTATAAAATTTAATTTCCATTAGTAATGGACTAATAAGAAGTAACTAATGTTTGAATCGGCTGGTGTTTCCAGCAAGAAATCCAACGGGCGGCGCCCAGCGGGACGCCTCAACAATGGCAACTAAATTAAAAGGAACCGTAAGCGTTTCGAGTTGGGCCTCGCTAAATTTATTACACTTTTTACTTTTTTTTTAATTCTTTATTTTCTCCGCTAATGAGATTTGAATGTTGCAACTGTTATTCTAGATGGTTGAAAATGAAAAGAAGTGCTATGCAAATTTTCTTTATTACGGAACATAGTATTAAAATTACGCACTAGTTATGCTTACGAAATACTCAAAACCATTTCGGTCATTATAATATTTAGTTTTTTTATGACATGGTTCCTTTTTATACAGCTTTTTAAAAAAAATGTATGGGATATATCCATTTTTTAAAACACACTATCCTCCGTAACATGTTTTGTTATTTTTTAATAATGTACCATGTACACGTGCACCCAAGTATACCATTTACAGCAATCAAAGATCATTTAATCTATTTTTGCAGTCCATAATTTTAAAATTTCTTTATAAATTTATTTAAGCGTCTAAGATGATTACAGAATTTCAAGCAAATCGGCGCTGTGCTCACCTGTAGGCTGTATACAGAATTCTATCGCGTCGAAATAAAGTTCCTATTAAATTGGGAGCAAAGCTTCGCGGGTGGTCTAAGACGGGTTAACTGTTGATGTAAAACAGAAACAAGAATGCAAATTTTGCTTGTTGTGTTCGCAAATAAGTAATATCGAAACTGTTAATTAATTCCAACAAAAAAGATTTGAGATTATATCTTGAAGCGTATTGGTTTATTTTATTTAATTAATACTTTCATTATTCATAAATGATGGCTGAGAATAATAAATTTTAGTTTGTGTAGTATAATGATAAGTATAATGAAACACGCCTTAAGCATTTTATTCTTGGAATAAGGACCTTTGACACTTTAAAAATATCATCAAATGTTATTGTTACTTGGACTATGGACGCGCAGATTTAACTTTAAGAGTTATCTCACTTTTGATTATTTTCTTCCCGAGAGAACATTGCGTAAAAGTTCCAAAAACCTAACTTCTAAATAGCCACTACTTGTCGACAGTACTATACATCAATGAAAAAAAACAAAACAATGCGGGACCAATAACGCAATACGAATTAAGTGCGGCAAACTAGATCCATTGAATAAAACGCCGCTCTTTTGAGAGCTTGACGAGAATAAGTAGGAACAAAGGGACAATAGTGAAGGAGCGGAGTACCGAAGCGTGGCAATCCAGCGCCGGCTTCCGTTGACGTGGGAACGCCTTTTTATTACCGATAATATTTTCCATGACGATACAGCGGCACCCCCCACCTCATTAAGGAACCAAAGGACCCATTTATTACATTCTAGTTTAACAGTTTCAGTAAATGAAATTATATTTACTAAAGTGATTTTAATTATATTTATAAAGTAAACTTAGTTAACAGTTACAAGGAAACAGAGGAATAGACATACATACACGCTAAAAAAACAATCCTCGTTGTATAAAAATAAGCTTTAACCATCGTGACTTTGATAATATATCGTATATTTATTTTTTCATTTATTATATCTGCAAAAGAGACTACCGCAAAATGTTTAAAATCAGCGTTCGCGTTTCATTTAAAATGTATAAGAACCGTGAAAGTGAAAGATGTTATAAATTATATCATTTATTATGATTATAATGGTAATTTTTGATGTGCAAACTCCAAACATCAACACAGAAAATAAGGTAAATCCAAAATAATTAATAATAGGAAATTAGAATGAAACAGACGCGACGACGTGTACGAACACATCCATTTGATATAAATAATTAAGTGATTCCATGTAGCCAACAAAGGATAGACCTCGAATCGTTTTGATCAGTACCAAACATATCGATATAACCCACTTTGCTAATCGAATTTAAATCACAGTTGCCTTCAGGAAATGTCTCCAGAACATTTAAATAGAACATGTTTAATGAAACCCTTTGATAACCGAATATATTTCCCGAAACCGATTGAACCAATATCAATAGGAATCGGGCCAGGGTTTCGTCTCTACGTTTCTAAACAATAGTTCATCAACTATCTCGGGTCCGACACATCATTTCACGGCCCATCGGCTTCTGGTGTGTTTAGTATTTTTATTTCCTTCACGCAATATCGATATGGAGTATGGATGTGTTTTTCAATAACTGTTCAGTTCATTCTTAAATGAAAAGTAAGCAACGTTTTACAAAATATATTAATAATTTCAATCAGTTGTACTGTAAACACGACAGATTGTGGGTTGATTCCCGCTCCAGGAAATGGAATATTTAATATTTAGATTTTTTTCGTTCTGGTGTCGAGACAAAGCGTGGCGTTGAGTTCCGCCACTCAAAACGCAATGCCTTCTGATTTGACGGAAAATGGGGAATGTAGTATCTTAACACTAAGTTTACTCTGCCTACACTGATATGTGCGGGATAAACAAATCTAATAAATAAATAATTGAATTAAATTCAAAAAATCGAATATCTGATTCCTTAGAAAACGCCTGTACTTAATATAACATTCATTTATAAAAAAGATTTATACGTATAATGCCAACTGAGCTATATATTATTTATCGCTGATAGCAGACATTAGATAAAAGTGTCTCACAAAACTAACAAGTAAGGTGATCTCTTGCCAAATACAACCCCAAGGCGGAAGCCCCACTCGAACGGGGAAAGCATGATTTATTGGTAAAACTTCTGCCATTACTCATCTCACCATTCGTTACTCCTATAAAAAGAACGTCTTCCGATAATTTATTAGAGGCAGTACGGAATTTTATTGAGGCTGTCTATTTTAGAGTGCTCTCTCTCTTCAGCCGTTGTTATTAAACCGTAAATAACTAATATTATTTATGACAGCCCTAGAAATGCGCATACATATGTAATTAGGTGCGATTCATTTTTTTTTAATTAAAATGAAGTGAAATTTAAGATAATTAATGATTATACAAAAAATCTTAATAATTATATATATAATAGGGAGAAAAAAAACTAGCAAGGTAGCAAATATAACTTTAAAAGCAGCATATAATTCAGTTGAACTTTAATTTGGATTTAAAAAAATAATAAACAGATAGTAAAAACACAAGTAACGGCGGCGGCACATGTGATAATAAACAGCAATAAAAAGAAGCCATAAATAAATCTGATTTATTAGGAAACGAAACTTCCAAATAAAGGTATTCGTGGAAAACAGAACGAGACTTTGAACATGTTAACAATAAGCTGACTACTAGAATTGTAAAATAGCTTACCTTTATATTTTTGACCTCAGGTTAAAAGGCTTCTTTGTTATAATTTTGCACAATCTGAGCAAAAAAAACTTCGTAGTCGTAGTTTAATTTTCAACAAATCCAATCGACTCAACGCGGCACATAAATCAGTTTACGTCACTTGAGTATGAACACAAAAACTTTTCAAAACTTACACTTCACCGAAAAAAGTTTGAAAAACGACGCACGCACGGTATTTAACACTGGACACCTACCAAGTTGTTATTGAAAAAGTTTTCAAAAGTTATTATAAAACACTACACAATATATTTAAACGTTGTAATAGAGTGTAATCACTTGTGCCGTGACCGGTTCGTACTGGAGGACGAGAGCTGTGACCGCACGTGTACACCCGACAGCGGCGCGAGGCGCTCTGGCCTACGTTGGAGAAGTCCGTAGCGGGCGAGGGGGTACCGATAGACGAAAATGGCTTCACAAGTTAATTTTTTTCTCTTTCCTCCTTTAATATTCCGCATATGCCGTGCGCGGCCAGCGGTGCACGCGCATGCGCAGCAACCCTTACACCATATAGGGGTTGTAACGCGATGCACTCGCACTTTACATAACTTATTGGGCTGTTGGAGCCACTGTTTAATACTCTTTCCGTGTCGGCTTTGTGCTTGGAGTTTAGAATATTAATCACTATCATATATAATACTATCAACTGAAAACAGGATACATTTTATCATTAATCTCAATATTATATGGGCAAAGTTTCAGTAATTGCTGCTTGTAACGTGTTAACAACTGGGAAAACTTTCTATAATAAAATTTATTCTAACAATGTTAAGCTGTAGGTAAATTGTTTAAATATAAGTTATGTTTTTAATTTGACACTGCACAGCGATAGCCTATTTATAACAATTAAATAATTAGGCATCATAATTCATTGTTATGACTTAAATTGCCTTATAAATATTATTTCATCTTATTTTTTTTACTCCATGTTGTATACCGCATACCGAAACTTCATGCTATGACACTCCGTTCGCCACTTTCCGCCGAATTTTTGAGTTACTTAAAAAAATTACCTAATAGTTAAGTGGCGGAACTCAACGCCGCGCTTTGTCTTGTTACAAGAGTGAAGAAATGTAGACATTAATTAATGAAAAATCATTACTCGGAATGGGGACCGAATCCACAGCCGTCGCGCATGCAGTCACACGCTTGTGCCACTGCGCCACGGCGACCTCTGTGTATTTATTTTAATTTCATCTTATTATGAACATTTTTATAAACATTAATTGTATTAAATATTTATTGTATTATTGTATCAGATAGGAATATCAGCTTCACGCTGTATCCCGCATACAGCAGGATAAGCATAAGAAAGATAGTGTTATAACACAGCGTTCCTCACTTTCCGAATTTGTAGAGGCATTGCGTGTTGAGTGGCGGAACTCAACGCCGGGCTTTTGTCTTGGTGCCAGAGCGAAGAAATTATTTCTTAATATTTTTAAGAAACAACAATTCAATTCCCTCCACAACCGTCGGGGATCGAACCCATAACCGTCGCGTCGTCGTCGTCACACCGTTGTGTCCGGCTTGCACAGTCTACTGTTTTTTAATTTAATTTAATTTTTAGTTAGGTATGTCTATTGAACAGGAAAATAAATATATTTACTTTTCAATACGCTATAATGATCAATAATAATTAATTATTGTTAGAATGTTGTATTTAGGGAGGTTTAGGCTAGTTATATAAATAGAGGCTATATTTAAGATTAAAATATTTCAAAATACACCTTAGATAAGTTTAAAACACAATAAGAATAATATATTAATTTTTTATTAGTTTATTTTTAATCTTTTCTTCTCATTATTTAAGATGAGGACACTTGGGATAGCAATTCCCACGGATTAGTGAACTCGTGTACATTCAAATAAGTGAAAGCGACAGTACAGGTACGAAAATATAATATAATACTATCAATTTATTTAAACAATAATAAAATCGATCGATATATAGATTAGATAAGAGGCCAGTCGTGGCGCAAGGGCACAGAGTGTGACTGTAAAATCGACTGATTGTGGGTTCGACCCCCACTCGAGGAGATAAAATATTTACTTACATTTACATTTTCATTTCTTCGCTCTGGTGTCGAAGCAAAAGCGCGGCGTTGGGTTCCGCCACTCAACACGCAATAAATGCCTCCAGAACTCGGCGGAAAGTGGGGAACGATCGTTGTGTCTTAGCACTGGGTTCCCTCTACCTACCCTGCTGGATGCGAGATACAGCGTGAAGCTGATTTTGATTTATAAATAGATGAGAATTAAGCAATACTGATCCATATATCTTTTAAATTGATTTACATTATGTAAGTCAAAATGATATATGTAAAAAGTTATTTTTATTTCATTTCCTATATTCATTTGATACAGTCCACATAAAAAAAATGTTATATACTACCGCGGACCATATATAGTGTACTTGAATATACATACAAGTATTATTTATTTTGAGAAGACATGTAAATTTTACAATTTTTTTTTCCAATAAATGCGAATTTTATATAAAAAAAATTAAGAGTACTTTATTTTACGTTACTTTATAGGCAGTCCTTCTCAATTTGCATGTGAGAGTTCCCATGTGAGCTGTCAATTGTCCGAGCTCACCATTCTTCTCTACTTCAATACTTTACTCTTTTTACTGTCAATATTCGAATTCAACGTCGATCTCTCGATATGTTTTTCCCAAAAAGATATCGTATTTAAATAAAATGATTTAAAAGAAAGATACTATATAAACTTTTGTTTAAAAAATAATATATATTATATATATTCCATAATCTATACCAACGGATAGATTATGGAATATGCACGAGTTAGTTATGCATTTTTACCGAAATTTCTTTACTTGTTCATATATTTTCTTTATTTGATCATACAATTTTTACATTGAGTTCAGCCTATTAATAGTCACATCCCTTTTAAGAGTGGTACTGCATAACAGGAATGTGATATGTAAAAATAATGAGTTAGCAATTAGCGGATTTAACGTTTTATTGCAAAGAATTTAACTAATCTCTATAGTTAAGTAAAAGTCTAAATTAATCATGAGTAAAATAAGAAATCATCGTATGATAAAGGGGTACAGTTTAATAATACATACTAAAGGTATATAGTATAATATATTAAGCCCGGTATCTAGCACTGTTTACAAATGGGACGAACCTGAACCAGTTCTCAAGTCGGAAAAAATCAGATATCCTGGATCTTAAGGTCCTGGATCCTTTATGTACGTAGGCATCTCTTCACGGTCGATCGATCACGCTGTCTGAGTCAAATGCTAAAAAGCCGTGGTGTGAGACAGCAGACAACCGAAAAGCAAGGAGCATTTACACAAGCATGATCCAACCAATTCTTTTCTACTGGTCCTATTCTTTTCTAATGTGGCCAGCACACTTAGGAGTTTGAGGTCGGCAACAAAGATACTGAGGTGGAAGTGCGGCGTAACGCGGTCTGACCATATAGGTAGTACGATAATTTGAAGTAGTTTTGGGGTCTGTATGGCCAGGCTTCGCGCTGACCTAGGGACTATGTCGGAAAGCCTTGTTGACTCTGGAGCTAGACCCAAAGAAACGATGGCTGTACGTCACGATAATCTAGAAATTCAATATAAATATTTTTTAAACAAAATATATATATTGTATTTTTTATTCTTGTTTTTCATAATTAACATACGAAAAACAAGTTTCTAAGGCTTCTGAACCTTTTCTAATATGATCGTGGGACCTGCAAAATCCATCCCTTCAATGAATGGATTTCAACCCACAACTCCACACTTACTTATATTCAATCCAAAAAATAAAAATATATATGAAACTATTTATATTATATATTATAAATGTCTTATATATATTTCTATTATGAAGACATTTTATGAATATTACAAGACACGACTCCATCACCAATACAACCGCAATTTCGTTTCCGTCACTGAAGATTTCACTCTTTGAAGTTAAAGTGAATCGATAATAATTTTATGTGCATAATTCACAATATGAATAAGCAGAAATGGTACATACAGCTGAGACATTTTTATTATAAAATGTGTAATATATTCGTTTTACAGTAAGTCACTTAAAAGTATATCTTACATATTTTAAAAATTGCATAATAAGTGGCGGAACTCAACGCCGAGCTTGATATTTTTTTTTACAAAATATGCGTTGACGAACAGTATTTTAGCCTTACCTTAGAATAAATATCACGTATTTCTATTATTGAATTTTTCTAATTTTTAATATTATTTTTTCTTAACATTTTTCCAGTTATTATAGTATAGTATACTTAGAAATCACTCGTTTGAAACTTACATCACTATAAATTTAAATATTTATTTATTCCACGATTTGAATCCACAATCACCACACAATAGATGTTACGTCCAAAATGCGCAGCGAGGGCGTCTATGACCTTCATATAACATTTGCTAAATTCCACATACCGAGGAGTTTCACTAACGTTCCGCACATCTCTACAGGGATAAAATATTTGGTAATGCATTAAAATAAACTCTACACAGACTTTTAGCGAAATAAAATATATTTGAAAGTTTTGAGATCACTATTAAATACTCGATAACTATCTATATATTCTCTCCTCTACCTAAAGGTTACCTGGAAGAGATTGCTGGTTTAGTAATACGGTGCATTGTACTATTTTACATGGAATTTTAAACTTTTTGTAAGTTTGAGGCCAGTCGTGGCGCACGGGCACAAGCGTGTGATTATAAATGTGACAGGTTCTGGGTTTAATCCCCAGATGAGGAAATGATATATGAAATATTTTCATTTCTTCGCTCTGTCATAGAGGTAAAGCGCAGCGTTAAGCTCCGCCACTCTACTCGCAATACTCCCGGAATTCGTCATAAAATTCTTAACACGCGTCTCCTTACCCTGCTACATGCGGGATACAGCGTGAAGACACAAATGAAAAAAAAACGATTAGCTTCACGCTTTATCCCGCACACAGCAGAGTAGGCAGAGGGAACCTAGAGTTAAGACACTCCGTTTCCTATTTTCTGCTGAATTCTGGAGGCATTGCGTGTTGAGTGGCAGAGCTCAACTCCGCTCTTTGCCTCGACACCAGAGCGAAGAAACGGAAATATAAATTTAAGTAAACATTTCATTTCCTCGAGTGGGGATCGAATCTACAACCAGTCGATTTTACAGTCACACTTCGTGCCGCTGCGCCTCGACTGGCCTCAGTACTCAGTAGTTACAATAGAAAGCATTTTTTAACTTTTACTTTCAGCTATAATATACATAAGACAGCGACGACTACAATATACGTATACAAACAAGATAATAAAAGCAAACATTTATTTTGATAACTTAAAGCGAGCTTCTTATCCAAGGAATTTGCGTTCAACAGTGCTGAAGCAGTTTGATGTGCATCCATAGCCCGTGGGCGTGATTGTCGTATTGCGTGCGCCGACTTGATAACGAAGCTAAAAGCGAAGCCCTCGTGAAATATGGACAAGCTCGACCTGTCACATTCGCTGTTCAACTTTTTTAGTTTCATAAATCCTTGTTGTTTCTGGAAATACATCGGTGTTTTTTCTATTATTCCGTTGTAACGTTATTTTTACGGTATATATGTATGTTTAGCTGGTAGGCAAAGGGAACCTGGGTACCTAGTCTTATGACGCTCCGTTCCCATTGACGCAATTAAACCTTACTTTCCGCCGTTTTCTGGAGACATTACGTGTTGAGTGGCGAAACTCAAACCCTATGTTTTGCCTCGCAGAAGATAAGAAGCGGCTAAAATAATAGTAAACTGCCAATGATAATAAAATAATGAAAATGATCATTTTTTAATAATATATGTCTTGAATAGGTTTTAGAAATTTCCTTACGTCATCTACATACTTAACCGGTACTCTTTGCTTTGCTGTGAGCTAACTGTTTAATATTTGCTGGTGAGCGCATAAAATATTTGAATAACAAATTGTAAACCACCGTACAGAATACTTAGAAGGTAAAGAAAACTAAAGTACACAAGTTGAAAGTTTCGTATCGATTTCTAATATATTAGAATGCATCAAATAATTTTATTATATATACGAACAAGTACATATAGGTAAACGATTTCTTCTCAGTTATCTCTTTTATTCACATGTTGAATGAAGTATTATTTAAATTTTATGATAAAATTTAAAATTGTTACATCAATTTCCTTTGAAGAAAAATTCGAATATATTTTAACTACATAGTAACTGTGAGATCGTCGTGACGCAGGGGCACAATCGTGTCACTGTAAATGCAACGGTTGTGGGTTCTATTCCTACTCCGGGTAGTGAATTACTATTTATTAATATTTTCATCATTTATTTCATTTTCGGCGGAAAAAAGTTTAAGTGTCTCTATGGGAGCGGAGGGTGTTAATACTAGGTTTTTTTCTGCCTACCCCGCGTATTGCGTGAAGCTGATTTGATTTATATAAAATAACGATTTTAAGCAACTAAAATCGTTAATTTATATAAATCAAATCAGCTTTACGTATATAGCGTGTTAAGAGCAGGTCGACACGTTCTATTTACGGCACGACGTGACCAATAAAAATTCCTAAGGAGCCCTGTATAATTTAAATAAGTTCCCACTAATAATTTGAATTTTTGATTTGCTTATGTGTGCTACGATTATAAAATTATTTCAATTGTATAGTTTATTAGTCTTTATGCAATTAGGGTATCAGTTTCGTATATATATTTTTGAATTAAAAATAAATTTAAAACGCTTCGAAAATACTTAAGTTAAAGTATGTATTGCACCAAACGCACTTAATTTGCACCACAGCCAGTAACAAGAAAACTTTAAAATATTTTCCGCCTTTACAATTACGTACATGCACTAGCGGCCCCTACGCTTTATTTATGAAACGATGGTAAAAAACAAATGTTAACGGAAGCTTGCCAGAATCCAATAGTGAAGCCGCATTTAAATCGGATAAGCCGATTCTGAGATTAGCGTGAACAAACGCACAGACAAACAGACAAAAAATTTAAAAAATATTGTTTTGTGGTCTGTTATATTAACAATGGTCCCCAAAACCATTTTTTCTTAAATATTTTCCATGTACAGACACCGATCCGTTACGTTTTTATTATAAGTATAGATTATGTGATGTGATAATAAGTAAAAATATTGTCAATATAAAAATCAAACATATTTACATACTGGTATACATTTTTTTTAACCCTATATCTTATTAAGACACTCGACTTCACTCTTTAAGGCTCTGTCTGGAGGCATTGCTTGTTGAGTAGCGAAACTCAACGCCGAACTTTGCCTCGACACCGGAGCGAAAAAATGAAAATATTAAATATTTAATTTCCTCGAGTGAGTAACGAACCTACAACCTGTCACGCTTAAAGTCACACGCTTGCCCTGCGCCACGACTGATATGTGATGTGATAATAACTAAAAGATATCTATAAATAAAAAGTAATATTAGTAAGAATATAGAAGAATAATTTATTTTGTAAACAAATTTAGGTCACACGCCATACAAACAGAAATATCTTCGTGTATTTTGCTGAACATCTTATAAAATCCCGAGTCACCAAAGCTACACTCATCAAGATTTCACTCAAACACTTAAAACATTCAAAGCAAGTGGTCCGTCACCGTTTTGCGTTTAAAGGGCCTTGTTGCCTAGTTGATATTCAAGGCAACTCGAAGTCTCGGCGGTGCTGTGGCCCTACGTCAGCTGTTTTGCTCAAGCATCGTCTATAAATAAACCATGTAACGTTACTGTAAGTTTTACAAACTATTTTAATTATATATTTTTTTCATTTTTCGTATTATTGTAAATTTGATTAAATTTACATTGAGATTGCGGCCAGTCGTGGAGCAGGGGTATAAGCGTGTGACTGTAAACGCGACAGATTCTAGGTTCAATTCCCACTCGAGGATATGGAATATTTAATATTTTCATTTCTTCGCCCTGGGGTCCAGGCAAAAGCGCGGCGTGGCGTTGAGTTCCGCACTCAATCATTGCATTGGGACTGACAAATGCAATGGTTGTGTGTTCATTGTGTGTCAAACAAACTTCGACATTATGATATTAAGGAAAAAGGATAGATTATTTAAATAAAGGCGTATGAAAGTGTTATACGGTTGTCACGTATGTTCTGTATTTTTACAAGCATATATTTTACTTGCCCTGGTAATATGAATATACTACAGAAATACGTCAAATTTTGCAACCTCAATTTGACCCACTTCCCAGTGGACGATTGAGCTGATATTTGAATTACGACTTCAGTTCTGATGATAATAAAACTAAATTTAATCAATACTGTAAACCCAAAATGGCCGCCGCAACAAAATGCTGAATTACAAAGTTTTGTACAACCTATATGAATATCAAATGAAAGGGCTTGTTATTTATTTTAATTTTATTTGTAAAATACAATACGTGTAAAAATCTAGAAAATTTGCTTTTAAATATTTTTTTTGTATTTCAATTCAATTATAACAGTTAATTACATTATAACTCTTAAAATTATATCTAGGAAGTTCATTTTGATATATAGGTACTGATTTAGTAATTGGCAAAATAAAATGATACAATAACAGTTTAAATTCATATTCGTACAAACAGAAAAATCCAAAGACTATACGAACTGATTCAAATTTAAACATTTCTAAGGAAAATACCAGGCATACTAAATCGAATAGTTTTTATTAAATAACAATATGAAATTAAAAAAAATCATTATTTTCATGTGAATTACAAATGTTTAACAATAATAATAAAAAATGATGAGATCATTATTTATAGTTGTAAAGAAGAAGTGCGAAAACTGTAAACAAGCTGTAAAACAGGCACTAAATAAAATTGCAAATAAACGAAAATGGTGGCTCAGAACTCCACCGTTTTTCTCAAAAGCTTTAATAAACAAAACAAAGAAATAGCCAAAGTTCTTGCGCGTTTTGTTTTGACCGGAAACTTTTCAAATTAGGAATCGCTATTAAATCACGATGTAACAATTGTATAAACGGAACCAATTAATAAATAAGACTCTATAAAATGTTAATTCAAGGCAATTGGCAGTGTTTTATACAGTAGTTTCGGGTTTGAATTTTGACACGAACGGGGTTTGTTTGTGTTTGTAATTTTGTACACACAACCGTCGCGTTTACGTCGGAATGACGTTGTTGTGGATTCGATTCCCACTCGGGAGAATAAACCATTTTCGTTTTGAGCGTGGCTTTGAGTTCCGCTACTCAAAGTGAAATTTCTTTAATTCTGTCAACAAAGAAACAAAGAAAAGGTAAAACGTAGAAAAGAGTCACTTCAGGTTTTAACTATCGCATCCACAATATAGGCAGGCTAAAAAATAATGAGATTTTTTTTGTAAGGTCACCAACAACATTTTCGAATGTAATTTTTAAAAACATAGAGAACACAGTAGGTAATATATCAATAACTAAACCGATAATATGCGAATTTAATAGTAAAAAGTAAATAAAATCAACAATTCTAATTTACCTTTCGCTACACGGAAAACCCGAAAATGTAATTAACAGATTGCCAAGCTATCAGCGATGATGTTTTCACATTAGGCTATATTTTACTGGCAAACGATTCGATTTGTTGCATTCAACGGACCCGTGAATAGCGGTGATTGCCAGTTGGCGTGTCGCGGCCGTGCTCGGGAAAAACTATGATTTGACGGAAAATAAACTATACTTATTTCACATAAGGGGTGGATGTTAAGAGATGTTTATTTATTATTTTTATATATTTGAGAGGTTTTTCTTTGTTAATAATGTGTATTTTATTATTTTAGCAAAAACGTAATTAATAGAGGCCAGCCGGCAAGTGACACAGGGGCGCCCCCTTCCGAGATAGTTAAATATATAACAAATAACAATATTAATGAAAAAACTAATCTATTTAAAAAAAAACAAAATAAATATAAACAGCTGAATTCATTTTCTATTTAAATAGTAAGTTTAATAAAAAAATACATTAATAATATTGTATTTAAATCAACAAACAGCTTAATATATTTTTTTTACCAGCATATAAACAAGACTCACAATCATAAACTTAATAAAATAAAATGTAAAAGATTAAAGTAAAATATTTTATAAAATAAATAAACTTTAGCTCTTAGAATGTATATAATTTGATCGTCAGACCACTCTGCGTGTTGAAAAGCCGTCGGTGACGATATCACAGCATTTTCCAGTACTGACTCCGGCACAGTCGAGCGAGCTCAAAAGACGCTTGGCTTCGAGTCTGCCACTGCCTCGTTATTTTGCTAAGTTTACTCAAAATAAATATTATTAAAATATTAATATGAAAGTTTTACACCAGCGCTTGTTGAATTAAAATTCGTTTTTTATATATATATATTTTGCAAACTAATGTTTATTATAATATGGGCGAATGTTGTGATTAAACTCAAATAGTTATAGAGGCTGTCGTGGCACAAGCTGAGACTGTAACGCTACGGTCGTGGGTTCGATTTCCTCTCGGGGAATTTAATTGATGTTTATTAATATTTTCAATTATTCGCCCTGATACGACGGCACGCAATGCCTCGAAAATTCCGCGGAAAATGCAGCACGGAGTGTCTTAACACTCCGTTTCCTCTGCCTAACCTGGTTCCTGAGGGGTAGGCGGAGCGTGAAGCTGGATAATAATATTATTTGGTATAAATATTGGTATCAAGCATTATTATGTATTATTTTCATATACATATTTTTGTTCATTCGGATGGATCTTAAAATTGATTTGTGATAAAATCAATAACTGTTAAATAATTAATAAATAAAGCTAAACATTTATTATATAGTATTACTGATATAAAAAAACTATAACTATAACTAACTTCAGGCTTTATCCCTAGCGGGGTAATCACAGAGAACGGAGCGCCAAGCGCTACGCTCTCTACATACCTCTTTCGCCTCGTCCACTGTCATGAACCTCTTCATACATGCCCTCCGGGAGGTCCTTATGCTTTTTACGTGACCTTCGAGTATTTTCCAGTTCTTTTATATCTTGTCCTTCCAGTATCTTTGATACTGTGTTTTCGAAGGTCAACCGAGGTCTCCCCCTACCTCTCTTACCGCTCACTTTTCTATCATAAATCTTTTTTGCCATTCTTTCATCACTCATTCGTTCGACGTGCCTAAACCAGCAGAACACGTTCTTCTTCATTCTCACCGTGACATCCACGCTAGGACTACACTATTCAATTCTATTACTTATATAATTTTAGATATTAAAGTACAAAACTAAATATTTTTTTTAATTAATTTATTTTATTTTTTAAACGACAACTTAAAATATAGCAAAAAATACACACTAAGTAAACAGGAGAATTCCACCTTAACATTTTAAGCTGTAAAATTAAACGGTTTCTTGAGCAAGGTAGGCTACTATAATTAAGATCCTGGTATTTTCGTTTGATACAAACTTTATATTAAAAAAATAATCTTTTGAAGTTTTAGTACATATAACTTACGTAACATTATATCAATGTTTACATAATTCTAGTAAATTAGTTGTATTTAATGTCGACAATATCAGGTATACCTGTCTGAATACCATGACGCAAATAAACTTCTTTTTTAAATATATATTTAAACAACTATATTTATTTATCATATCTATTAAAATGGTTATATTTAATAATTTAAATAAAATCTTTTCATTCACAGATATAAATAAATATTTCAACTTAGTTTCAGAGTAACCTTTTAAGGAGGGTATGAGTGATTTATACGTGCCTCACAAAAATAGCATTTAATTAAAAAATAGAGCGCTTACACTTAAAAATAAAAAAAATCACACTTCGTAAACTCTTATATTATATTTCTTAAAGTTTGGACTTATACATGGTGGTTTGTTTAAATTGTACCGAGTCAGAAGTTAAAACGCTTCGCTTCGCTTTTTTTTCAGGAACATTAATTTATTATCATAACAGATCTCGGTCTTTAAAGTTCCTTTTTTTGTTTAGTATAACTGTTTCTAAATAGCCCTCTCGAGGCGGTTTATGGTTTCATTCCAACGGATTGGAAGAAAGTTGAATTAAATACCAAGTTGTTTCGTAAGTCATTGCTAAACTTGTAAAAATAAAATTTTCTTTTGTATAATTTTGCAGAAAAATTCCACTTGGTGGCTTTCTTAAACGATATCGGCCAAGTTGGAAATGGAGGCGTCAATACAGCAATTAAGGCAGAACTGATTTTTAACAAGCAAAAATATATGTAAAATCATAAAATATATTTAACTTTAAATCATAGGCTACGAGGACAGTCGTGGCGCAGGTGCACAAGGTGTGACTGTAAAACCAACTGGTTGGGGGTTCGATCCCCACTCGAGGAGATGAAATATTTACTTAGATATATATTTCCATTTCTTCACTTTGGTGTCGAGGACAAGCGCGGCGTTGAGTTCTGCCACTCAACATGCAATGCTTCCAGAATTTGGCAGAAAGTGGGGAACGGAGGGTCTTAACACTACGTTCTTTCTGCCTACCATCAATCAATTTGGCGAAAGTATAAAAATCATTTGAAATTACACCTCTTCGCCAGAATTTTGTCTAAGTTATTTTTGTTCAACGAAATCATTGATTTGAGGAATCGAACCGAATTGATCAATAAAATAATTAACCTCCATATGATTAAAAATCGTTCGTCAAAATTAGTTAGCAAAACAGACAGACTGACAACGCTGCACGTTAGAGCAAACGGTAGTTGCTGAAATTACTTGGTCGTAACAACTGAAATACTTGTAAACTTTACGTGAACGCTGTCAAAAAACAGATATAAATATATAGGGGAGAGGGGGGCAGCTTAGAACAGGGGCACCTTTGAAAATATGTGTTAACGGAGCTATTTTAAAAAGAAATTTTGGTAGATTTTTTTTGAGTAGTGGCAGCACTAACCTGCACACGTGTCACTTGTCACCGCTGATAAATGAGAACCAGTTGTTGAGTTACGAGGAGTGTTTGATTTTGAGTAAAATTTTATGCATTTTTAAATAAGCGCGTAAGGATCGCAGGGATCCAATTCAAGGTATATGGTTTTATTTTTTCCTCTTTTAGTTAGAATGTTTCATATATCATGCAATAATCTAGAAATCACTACAATTTTTAAACATTTACTTGAAAAACAAACGTTTGTAATTTTTTAATTACCACTGAGGCAGCTTTGAACAAAATAAAGGGGGCACTTTTGAATATTATTATATGTAAAAAAATACCGTGAAAGAAAAACAAAACTATAATTAACTTTTCTTCACAAGAAACTGACTCAAAAATGCTTTTGGAATCAGAAGAAAAAGTGACAATTTACTGTAAAGAGAATGAAGATACTGAAATCTGTGCGTATGAAGACTACGAAATGGAATTAGACTACAACTTAATAAATATTGGAGACTTCGTTTTAGCGAATGTCTCATCATCTGTGAATAATAAAAAAGTAGCTTGTATTTTTTTTTCTTTCTTGAGAAAGAGGGCGAGTGCTACGTTAGTTTTTCAAAAGTCTTACGAAGACTAGACTTGAGGCCAGTCACGGCGCAGCGGCACGAAGTGTGACTGTACAACCGACTGGTTGTGGGTTCGATCTCCACTCGAGGAGATGAAATATTTACTTAAATTTATTATATATTTATATTTATTTAATTGAGTTCTGCCAATGAATGTCTTAATACTTGGTTCCCTCTGCCTACCGTGATGTGTGCGGTATAAAACGTGAAGCTGATTTTTATTTCTTACGTAGACTACTTCCCCCAATTTCAGTTGTTGGTTACGTCACATACTACATCTATGTTTTCCTTTAAATTTAATTTTTCTAAGTTCAAATTAGGGTAGTAAGCTGTTTATTTAAAAAATATTTTGTTTTATTTTCATAATATTAGATTTATTCTATGATTGATCCCATAATGTTCATTACTTCTAGGAAGCCAAAGCTACCTTTTTGTTTGTACGTTTTTTAAAGTCTATTAATAATATTAAAGTTATTTAACACTAGTACTAGTACAATCGCAATATTAAAAAAAAAAAAATTTGCTTCACGCTGTATCCCGTACACAGCAAGGTAGGCAGAGGGACCTAGTGTTAAGACACTCTGTTCCTCACTTTCTGCCGAATTTTGGAGACATTGCGTGTTGACTGGCAGAACTCAACGCCGCGCTTAACCTCGACACCAGAGCGTCTTCGCTTTGGATGGATGAGTGGAAATATAAATTTAAGTAAATATTTCATCTCCTCGAGTGGGGATCGAACCCACAACCAGTCGAATTTGCAGTCACACCTCGTGCCGCTGCGCCACGACCGGCCGCAATATTAAACTAGGTATATTATTTTTTTTAAGTTAACATGGTACTGATATTTGATCTCCATCGTTTCTAATGTGAAGTTCATTTATAAAGTTACTTAAGAGTTTGATAAGCCTTTTAATTTCATTGAGTTCGATGATAGTTCAAAACTGCCCCGTATATGTTCAAAGCTACCCCGCAAGGGGGGCAGCTTTGAACATTTGACTACTGCTACTGAAGTTGATATTGCACCTTTACCTTATATATTTTTCTACATATAATGCTACGATTGTGTGGCACAATAGTTGGACTAAGCATTGTGAAATAGTAAATAAGTTAAAAACTGTAGAATTTTTAGATATGACACAAAGTTTAAAAATCGTTCGAATGTGCCCCCCTCTCCCCTACCTATAAAAACAGCTTCATGCTATTTCCCGCATAGTAGGACAGGCAGAGGATTAGGCTCAAAACTGTTCACCACATTAAGCTCAATCTTTGAGACATGGCGTGTTGAGTGGCGGAACTTAACACCTTATTTTGTCTATTATAAAATGAGCAGGAAAATGAAAATCATTTAAATATAATGAGGCCAGTGGTGGCGCAGTGGCACGAAGTGTGACTGTAAAACCGCCTGGTTGTGGGTTCGATCCCCACTCGAGGAGATGAAATATTTACTTAAATTTATATTTCCATTTCTTCGCTCTGGTGTCGAGGTTAAGCACGGCGTTGAGCTCTGCCACTCAACACGCAATGCCTCCAGAAATCGGCAGAAAGTGGGGAACGGAGTGTCTTAACACTAGGTTCTCTCTGGCTACCCTGCTGTGTGTGGGATACAGCGTGAAGCTGATTTAATTTAATCATTCCCGCCAATGAAAATCGAATACACAACCAAAACATTCACTATAACACGCTGCGCCACGAAAACCTTATATTTATAAAAATAAAAATCTATATATTATTATTTATTTTTAAATATAAATAATAACACAAAGAAACAAAAGCAACAATGGCGAACAAATGTGAAATACTGTAATATATTTGATACAGTTAAGAAATGGTGTTCGCGCTCGGTAGAAAGTTCCTTTGTACTCGAATCAAATGATTAATGTCGTTTGCACTTGTTCTTGACATGCTGGTATTTTTACATAATGTAATACGAACAAATCTGACAGAGTGCTATATAATTTTAACTTATATATAGATACGATTAATATATATTTTGTTAAATGATTTTTTTTATTGCTTGTCTTTATTGATGTTTAAAAATATATTTAAATTGACAAATGATTATATTTATTAATATTTAGATGAAAATGCAAAATGGACACTTTATTCTTGGTTTATTTTAATATTTTTTTTCTCTGTAAAATTTAATTATGTCTTCCCATGTTCATGGCCAGTGGCGCAGGGGTACGAAGTGTGACTGTAAAACCGACTGCTTGTGGGTTCGATCCCTCGAGGAGATTAAATATTTACTTAAATTTATATTTCTATTTTCTTTGCTCTGGTGTCGAGGCAAAGCGCGGCATTGAGTTCTGCCACTCAACACGCAGTGCCTCCAGATTTCGGCAGAAAGTGGGGAACGGAGTGTCTTAACACTTCCCTCTGCCTACCATGCTGTGTGCGGGATACAGCATGAAGCTGATTTATTATTTTTTTCCATGTTCCAATAAAGGTGGAGAATACGTTAAAAAATAAGTAAATTTAATCTCTAAAAAAAACAGAAATAAAGTCTACCACCTTTGTAGTCTTTACCATAGTCTACTCTAAAGGTACATGAAATTAGCATAGCACGATGCTTATAAAAACATATATTATTTTAAAGATATATTTTATCTCAAGATTGTTCTAAAGAGATAGCGTATCTCGTAACCTTTGTACTGCAAAATGTTAATTAAGCTTGTTAGAAGCTAACAATACAGCTCGCGACGATCATCGAAGATAACTCGTATTATGTTACATACGCCGTAAGTAAACCTAAACTCTCTTATAAAATAAAGGAATCTTTCCAAACTCTTATAATAAGGTCTTATATAAAAATATTGTATAATTATAGCCTGCTCTTGCATATTTGTAATTTCTTTTCCACGTGTTTTATATATAACGCCGTTTTATTCTAGGCGAAACATAGATAAATGAGAGGAAATGTCAGAATTGAAACCATTAATATATAAAGTGGCTTATATGAGTATAATATATAATCTGTGTTATACGTTGATTATTCATCCACTATATAGACAGTACTTGTACAGTAGGTACAGTTTGTACACTAAGTTGCATGAATAAACTTTACGCTTTATCCAATTTAAGGAGGACAGAGACTTTTTTCTGATTAACCTAATCAGAAAAAAAAAGTCTCTGTCCTCTTCTTTTCACCCGAAACGCTTATTGAGTGGTCTAACTCAACGCAACACATTGTCTTATAACGGGTATAATAAAAATAATTCTAAAATTCTTTTCCTAATAGTTTTAATATATTACTAGCTGTGAGTTATGACATTCAGACACGGTTACAAATGCTATAACCATTTAAACCTAGATTTTTGCTGGAATTTTCACGAATCTTTAGTCACGTCAGCAGTTTGTCAGTCGACTTCGTAGAAATCTCGACAAATTGGTGACTCTACATTCAATATTATTTTTGCGTTTCAATTCTTAAAATTCTAGGGATTTTTTTAAAAAATCTCAAGCACGGAATTAAAATTATAATATATCTTTTTCATTTATTGGATGTCTTCTTCTAAGTACATAAAATAACCACCAATTCTGGTTAAAGTACGGTATTATACTCTGTTATAAAGCACTCAATGTCTTTAACCTGTCTAAACTTAGATGCAGCTATATCCTTAAACCTTTAAGGATATATTCTCTCCGAATTTTGAAATAAATATGGGAGAAGTGGCATGAAAGAGCCAGGTTTTGAAAGAGCCACCTGCAATATTATAGTAGTTTAGGAACGGACTCGATAGAATATTTTATTTTTAAATGGCAACACTGATTTCCCATCACCCACAAAAAAATTACACATCTTCGGAACCAACGGACGCCGATATGTCGAGTTGAAGTTTTTGGCACTCAAAACTAACTTTTTTACCTCATTTGAGTTGTTTTTTAGTATTTCATTGTAAACAAATATAGGTACTTGGATTGTGGATCGAGTTTATGTATATATTTGGCCTTGTAACTGGATTAAAACTGAATTTCAAAAATTTTGATATCGTTGTGATTTTGAAGGTTATATTTTTTTAAAGAATAGGTTATGAAAGAGCCGGGTGGATGGGCCTTGAAAGAGATGGCTCTTTCATAACCGGCTCTTTCATGATCCCGAATTAGATTTTTTTAAATTAATTATAATTATAATAAATATACATTCTTAATAAACATTATTAAATAATTTGCTACTGATATTTCATTATGGAGAAGTCTGATCCCAAAAAACTCGAAAATAAACCAAGAAAATTCAGACCCGAATTCGTCTGATTCTATCATATTGGCTGAAGTAAAAAAAAAGTAGATTGAAGCAAAACAAAGTCCAATACAAATAAAAATAGTGATGATTGCATGGAGCAATATTTTTTTTAAAAAAGATCTCATAATTTAAGTATGTTGTTTTTGAGAAGATATTATTAATTTATTATTTAGTTTAATTTTCGTGATTTTTATTAATAAAAGAACTATCTGCCTCTAAAATATTAAAAAAATTATATAATATGATTGGTTTAAATAATATGAGATTGTTAGAATTATTTACTTAAAATGATTAATATAATTTAAAAAAACATTACTTTTTAATAAGGATTATTAAATTGATTTTATTTAATAGTGCATTGTTATTATTTAGCATAATTTTCACTATTACATCTCATAATATAAGACTGGCTCTTTCATAACTTTTGGTGGCTCTTTCAATACCGAAATGTTACGAAAGAGCCAAATGACACATTTTTTCAAAATGAATATTTTATTGCTTTTTTATTGTATTTAAAGCTTATTCCGTATGAAATTATCTAGTTTAATAAATGAATAATAATTTGAGAGAAAAAAAACTTATTTTCTTTAATTAAAAGTATATTTTTTTGCTTCGTTTAGTAAACTGGCTCTTTCATGCCACCTCTCCCTTACATGTGAAAATATATATATTTTTTTCATTTAGATTTATACTAAGGGAACTATTTGTCTCATATCATTTTGTCGAGTAAACTATTCTTTTCACAGATCAGTTTGTACAGATTCGCATTATATTATTGACATTGAAAGAGTCTGTCGCCTGTCACTACTTCTGTTCTGTTTCTGACATTGTACTATTTTTGCTATACATATTTGCACAACATTTTTCTCCCATGATGTTTAATAATAATATCCGAAATATCCGTTCATTGATTTATATTAATATTATGATTCTTTCTTTAAGTGTTCATGGGGCTAATTATGAAATATAAGGTATATATTGAGGCCAGTCGTGGCGCAGGGGTACAAGCGTGTGATAGTAAACGCCACAGGTAGTAGGTTCTATTCCTACTCGGGGAAATGAAATATTTAATATTTTCGCTCGCGCTCTGGTGTCGAGGCATAAGCGCGACCTTGAATTCCGCCACTCAATACGTATTGCCCACAGAATTTGGCGGAGAGTGGAGAGCAAAATATCGTAACACTAGGCTCCGTCTACCTACCCTGCTATACGCGGGATAAAGCGTGAAGCTAAAATATATTTTAATATTCATCCTTGGTAATAACTTAATTTATTATGTGTATATAAAAGGCATATACATGTATATTATTTCAATACAACACCATACATTTAAAAGTAGTCGAGATATAAATTTTATATCTCATGCAAACATTGTAAAAAGTGTACGCAGGAAACTTCACTGGGACCAAATAATAGCGGATGTAAGCGTATGTGACGTAATTTATGTGCTAAATTTTCTGGTAAAACTTCGCCTGTCGTTCTTGGCTCAGTTGTAGGACTCCCTCACTCCTGTTGTCGCTGGGATCATAATAGCTCTGGATTATATAAAGATTTACCTTGTTTTTTAAATTTATGTTACATGTCCCTGAATGGGCCTGGTGAGAAATGTAATACGATTTTTTGACGAACTTAAGTATTTTATGTAACAACTTAATAAAAACGCTACGTACTCTTATGATTTATATTTATTTTCTTAACGATATAACTTTGATATATTGTTTTAAATACAGTTTTCTTTAAGCATTCTTCTTTTACAACAGATAAACGTATTTTAACAAATACAAAATTAAAATCAGCTTCACGCTGTATGCCGCACACTGCAGGGTAGGCAGAGGGAACCTAGTGTTAAGACACTCCGTTCCCCACTTTCTGCCGTATTCTGGAGGCACTGCGTGTTGAATGGCAAAACTCAACGCCGCGCTTGTCGTCGACACCAGAGCGAAGAAGTGGAAATATACATTTAAGTAAATATTTCATCTCCTCGAGTGGGGATCAAACCCACAACCAGTCGGTTTACAGTCATACTTTGTGACGCTGCGCCACGACTGGCCTCGAATACAAAATTAAACTTAAAATAATTAATATATTTGCAAATTTAAGATCACAAAGTCAAATTTTCGATATTTAAATTTGCTCTTTACAATGAAGAGATGCAATTCAAAGTTCACCAGTCAACTTCGTGCATCTCTCGAAGACTTGACGATTTTTACCTCTAATACTTTCCGCATTTCAATATTCGCACGATCCTGCTCAAATATCTTTTGAAACTCTTAAAAATTTATCGTGCTGTGAAAGCAAACGAACTACTTTTAAATTCACGAGAGCAAAGCTGGACCGCTTCTGTTTTGTTTGTTTTATGAAAATATTACTGACTGCACATATATAAATTGGTAAGGTAATGAGTATTACGTTTATTTGAATTTAATTTCTTATATCTGTAAACGCAAAAGGTTATGGGTTTCATTCCCTTTTAATATTTTTTTATCACTCTAGTAACGAGGCAAAGCGCGACGTTGGGGTCCGGCATTCAATTTGCAATGTCGAAATTTGCATGCATGAAAGTGGGAATCAGAAGTTTGTATAGGAACGGAGTGTCTTAACACTAAGTTTTCAAGTGCCTTTTGCCTATACTTATGCTATGCGAGGTACAGCGGAAAGCTAAATTATTATAACATTGATTTCTTACACTTTAGATATCAGTAAAAACGTACTGCATGATATATTATATGAACTACCAATTATTATATTTCTTAAATAAAATCTTACTGAAATACATAATTACTCATCACGAGGCAAGTATAACAATAAAAGCCGTTATTAAAATTATTCAGTTATTTTTGAATTACAATAGAAATTAATTAATATCATAATGTCTGAAATGATCAAAGACTAAGACTGTTCTATTGTAGACACTGTTTCTCGGTACAGTGTTTTGTGTTTTTACAAAATGATAAATGTATTTTAAGTTTATATACCATTGTGAGTCGTAAACGTCCGACATCTCTGAGTGTAAGTGCGATGGTTGTGGGTTTGATCCCCACTTGGGGGGAGTAAATTATTATTTATTAATATTTAATTCTCGCTGTGGTACTATCTCATTTGTAATATTATATTTTTTTATATAAATGACTTAAAATTTTGACTTTTTGGATTTTTTTCGTTTATTTGTATTATAAGTTCTCACTTTGTGCCAAATTTTACAACGAGAAGTACCGTATTTGGTTTCAATGTTTCAATACAAAGCACAACAAAAACTATGCATAAATTCTCGTATCTTTTGATTGCGTTGACTTATTAATAACCTATCTCCAACGTCAATCTTAGATTAATTAATTAATATTGGGCGTTAGGAGCTTGATATTTTTTTGTTTCAAAAGATCGTAAACTAGTTATTTATCGTAAAGTAGTTATTAACTTCAGCTTTCGTTTTCTAGATAAATGATCTTGACAGACGGACAAACAGACAACAAATTCATCATATAAGGGTTTCGTTGTTTCCTTTTGTTTATTAAATTAGCAGTACATAATTTATAAAAAATCCTAGCTTAAAATAAACAATTATTTAAAATTTTCAGAAAATTCGATATCATCAGTTAGAATATACGATAAATTCATGAATCTAGAACATAAATCATCAAAAGCTGGGTGCTTTTAAGTTATAATATCAAACAAGTGCACACAACATACGCGGAGGGCTGTCACAGTCGGCCGCGAGCGTTGCCAAATACGTCACAAGTACTGATACTGGCGAACAGCGCCAAGATTTACTATTGAAAATCAGACATAAGTATTTTCAACTATCAATGAATTTTGATTTATTCTCATATTTTATATTCGTTCGTTAATATATGACTTAATACAGTTTGCAGCATTTTAAAAGTTTCGACGGTTTGTTGGTGGAAAAATATTATTCTACTCTGGAAATAAGTTTTATTTAGTTTCGTGATTGAGAAATGTGCTGACGGTTTAATATATTACAATATTATTCTTATGTTAAATAAAAAATCAGCTTCACGCAGTATCCCGCACACTGCAGGGTAGGCTGAGGGAACCTCACTAGGTTCCCTCAGCCTACCCTGCAGTGTGCGGGACACACTGCACTGCACTTAAGACACTCCGTTACCCACTTTCTGCCGTATTCTGAAGGCATTGCGTGTTGAGTGGCAAAACTCAACGCCGCGCTTGTCCTCGACACCAGAATGAAGAAATGAAAATGTAAATTTAAATAAATATTTCATCACCTGGAGTGGGGATCGAACCCACAACCAGTCACACTTTGTGCCCCTGCGCCGCGACTGGCCTCAACGTTACGTATAAGAAATCTTTGACAATTTGTTTATATAATATAGTTTTATTGTAAGTCAGTCCATCACATGAAGCCGTCTTAAAAGCTTAGTATAACTATAAATTTACGTATATTTCAAGCATTCTCAGTAAACACTAGAATGTCTCAGCAAACTACCAACTTCGGTTGTCGTGGCAAAATGGTCTATTAACGAGAGAACTACTATAATATAATAGCTCTTACTTAGAAAACTTTTAGGCACAATCTTATTTATGCCTGCTAAATGTTTGCTTAGAGAGTATTCATAATCATTTATTTGATTATTATGTACATAAATTACCCGTTATCGCAACATTATAGCCAAGGTCCCCTTGACTTTTAGTCGCAAATATTCGTTTAATGTATTTACTTATTATATTATACTTTTATAAGAAAATATTTTTTGTAATAAAACAATGAATGTTTCACCATAATTTTACACATGTGTATCATTATATCATATATTAAGATATTAGATAATATTTTTTTACATATGTACGTACGTATGTCGTATGTTTCGTAAGAGCCAGCTGTAGCTGTTGCGTAACATACATTATTCTATATTCCATTTAGTACGAAAAAATAGATATTCCACTTGTCCTTCTTTGGTGCCTTATTTTGCCTTATCTGAAAATGAAACAAATAGTTTATTTTTTATTTTTTTATTACAGCTTTAACTATACTCGGGGGCTCAGTTGTCGTGGCCCAGGGGCACAAGGGTATGACTGTAACGCGGCAGTTATGGGTTCGATCTCCACTCGAGGATATGAATGAATATTTTCCTTTCAGAGCGAACTCTGGCACTAACGCAAAAGCCCGGCGTTGAGAGAACAACCATAACAGTCCGGCTAAACTATAGAAAGAGAAATAATGAAAAGTTACCTTAGCAAAAGCTATTAAGCATAATAGACATTTTCTATTGACATATAAAAATAGAAGATCTGGAACTGATGAATAATCATAACAGTCCAACTAAACTATAAACCCCTTTAGTTGGAGACGTTAAACGTGTCAGGCGCTTTCCATGATAATACATAACAAAAGGTGTTCAGTATGATATTATAAAATTGAAGTGTCTGTCTGTCGTTTTAATAAATAACTTTATTTTTAACGTTGCCTATTTTAAAAACGAAAGGAAAGGAAGGAAAAACTCAAAACTTTTTTTTTTGTTTTTATTTTTTTTAAATAAGTAATTAATAAAATATAATTGTTAAAAAAATATAAAATAATTTATTAATAGTTATTTTTGTAGGGACCTCAACGATTTTTGGCACTACGTACCTACTTGTCCGTAGATAAAGCTTTTTCGAGATCCGCCGTAAAGCTAAGATTGCGATACAGTGACTTATTTTGTCCTCCCGACAACTTTAATGCGAAAAGGGTTGCATTCATTCTGCTTACACTGACAGAATGTTCCAGATAACTAAGAGCTGTGGATATATGTTAGAGATAACATATTAGAAAATGTAGTGTATATGCATTAATAATATCTTAAGCAATGGAAAGTTGACTCTATTTTTGTATTTGTTATTTAATTACAATTATTGATTAATTAATTAATTAAATAATTAAAAATAATCAAAAATGTTTACATTGCAAGTAGTGTCTTATAGTCTAGTTTTTTTTCTGTTTTTTTATGCAGCTAAGACACTCTACTCCCCACTTTCTGCTGAATTCTGGAGGCATTGCGTATTGAGTGGTAGTGCTCAACGCCGCGCTTGTCCTCGACACCAGAGCGAATAAATGGAAATATAAATTTAAGTAAATATTTCATCTCCTCCAGAGGGGATCGAAATCACAACCAGTCGGTTTTACAGTCACACTTTGTGCCCCTGCCCCACGACTGACCTCAATTTATTTATTTTATTATTTATGCAGTTTTCCGAATTTACTTAAATATATAATTAAAATTTATGAAATCTATATATAGCTTATATTGAATTGTGTTTGACAACAATGTTTTACGCGAAACACGTAATTTAACGCGTCAATTAAATACATGATAACAATTGATACAATAAAGATAGAATACTATGAATATTGTATTGTTGTTGAGCTTGTATGTCATGAAAATTATATAATAGCAAATTGACGTTTACAGAATATAGATTTAAGTTTCAAGAAAAAAGGATATTTTCCTAAATACTGTTTTGTAATACCCTTGTGCTAACTTTGGATGTAAAGAAAAAAGAAAATAACTAACTTGCTCGAATTTGTAAAAGGAATAAGTGAAGGACAAAAGGCTAAAACTGAGTTGTCATTGTACGCTGTGACGGACAAGATCCTATACCTATAACCTACCTATAATTGTTGAACAAAAATGTATGTTGTGTTTTTTAAATTGTAGATTTAATCAAAAAAACGATCTTTATAATATTTGAAACTTAATAACAAATCTTCCTTATAGTTTGAGGCTCAAAATTTTTTATTATTATTACTATAAAAGCGCTTCTTATGAAACCATCACGCCGCGGTCCGCTCGTCGATGCCGCCGACAGTTCGCATACCGAATTACCGATTACTATCGAAATCGAAATGCGTATATATGACTTACGTTCTGTCTTTGTATATTTGTATAGCATTTTCTATCTATTTTTTTTTTCCACCTTTACGCTGTATTCCGCACACAGCAGGGTAGGCAGAGGGAACCTAGTGTTGAGACACTCCGCTGCTCACTTTCCGTAGATTTTCCCCTCTGCCTACCGTGCTCAATGCGGCATACAGTGTGAAGCTGATTAACTAGTGCTATCATTATAAAAAAAAATCTTTTACTAAAAAAGAACATTTTCAATATATCCTTATAGTAAAATCAATTATAAGCCAAATATCCCATATACCAATATAATCCTTATACAATGTTGAACTCATTAAGAAGGGATTAACGTTGACTTTGAGTGATCGAAGCCATTCCAGAACGATCAGAAAGGACGACGACAGCAATCAATTCGTCCGATTCCTACGTTTTTTTTCCAAATACCCGCAATTATCAAAGCATCTTTTGAATTATTCGAATTGAATTGCCAAAGAGGCGAAAAGAGACGTAATTAGTTCGTCCTTTCAAATTCGGATGTCAAATGCAAATTAAAAACAAAAAGATAAGTGAAACTCCCCAATTGTTAGCTTCACACGTTATTTGTTGCTCCATCGCTTTTCGTTCTGATCAAAGATTTACAGATCGATGACATTGAATAATGTTTGAACAGAAATAATTGTATTTATATTAAAACATATTTTTATTGGTTGTGATGACGTGACCTATATTATGTTGAGACCATCGTGGCGTAATGGCACAGCATTTAAGTGTTTACGTGATTGTTGTGGGTTCGATCACCACTTGGAGCAAAGAATTATTTTTATTTCTACAAATAAAAATAATGTGCCTCTGAATTTCACCATTCAGCAACTAATGTCTCGACTCCCTGCCGCTGCAATATCCGGGAAACAATGCAAAGGTGGAACAAAAATATGACAAATCACTAGTATATATATTTATGATTTTATTTAACAAAACGATTAATAAAAACTAAAACGATTTACGATGTTCTAAAGTGGATTTATTTCAAACCTACCCTGAATTAACAATATCTTTATATTATTTAGGCATTTATATATTTGAATGAAGTCAAGGCATTAGTTTGCCTGCGAATGTTATATATAACATTGCTATATATAGCAATCGCGCTGGTAAGGTTCTTGGCTAAAGAATGACATTTGAAACGTCTTAGTTATATGACTGTTGATAAAAATATATATATTTAAAGCACTATTGTTCAGAGTACAAACAATAAAGTAAACAAAATTGTATTGTTAGAAAAGGTTACCTTCATAAATAATAAATAAATCTCTATATATAATAAGACAGTAAAAATATTTTGTCTGTACATTTAGTAATTTTGACTGAAATGGATAGAGGTACACTTAAAAAGACTAATAGAAAGCAAAAAGATTTTTTTTGAATTTCTTGTCTGTCTGTCTGTCTGTCTGTCTGTCTGTCTGTCTGTCTGTCTGTCTGTCTGTCTGTCTGTCTGTCTGTCGACATATTGTTGTCCGCATTTTTCTCTGAAACTACTGAACCGATTTACTTGAAATTTTCACCAATTGCTTTGTTTTAACTCAATTTAGGTTCTAAAGTTTGGTTCATCAAAATCGGTTCATTAAAAAAAAAGTTATCGTCATTTGAATGAACTCAAGGCATTAGCTTGCCAGCGAATGTTATATAAAAATCGCGCTGGTATGACCCTGGCTAAAGAATGACATTCGAAACGTCTTGATTATATGACTGTTGATAAAAATATATATTTTTGAAGCACTATTATACAATATTTTATACAATAAAGTAAACAATGCCAGTCGTGGCGCAGCGGCAAGAAGTGTGACTGTAAAACCAACTGGTTGTGGGTTTGATCCCCACTCGAGGAGATGAAATATTAACTTAAATTTATATTTCCATTTCTTCGTTCTGGTGGCGAGGTTTTATTTATTTTAAGTAAAGAAAATTGAATTGTTAGTAGAGATTACCTTCATAAATCGTAACAGTAAAGTTTAAATCGTAATTAATTCAACACAGAGATAAAGAACGATTTGATCTTCAAAGAAATATCAAGTAAATACATAGATTTTTTGGTTCATTCGTTCGTTAGAAATAAATCTATATAACAATGCCTAAAAACATTTTCATTGAACTTTCTACGTGTACTCTGACATAGGTAAAAAGAACGTAATGTTACAAATATATATATAATAAATAATTAGCTTTATGTATATTTTATGAATATCAAATATCGACATTGGTCATATTTTTTAGTTCGAAACAATCAAAAATTCTTACAGAAGTTACGATAATGTCGTAAAAAAATCATAATAGAATATTACAGATTAAAGTAACAAAAAATCATATTAGAAGTCATTATAGTTGTCTTTATATTATATATGTTGTTGTATGTTGTCTTTATATTTGTTTGTCATTCTATTATAGGGTGTGAGGCCAGTCGTGGCGCAGCGGCACGAGGTGTGACTGCAAAACCGACTGGTTGTGGGTTCGATCCCCACTCGAGGAGATGAAATATTTACTTAAATTTATATTTCCATTTCTTCGCTTTGATGTCGAGGTTAAGCGCGGCGTTGAGTTCTGCCACTCAACACGCAATGCCTCCAGAATTCGGCAGAAAGTGGGGAACGGAGTGTCTTAACACTAGGTTCCCTCTGCCTACCCTGCTGTGTGCGGGATACAGCGTGAAGCTGATTTATTTATTTATTTTATTTTATTATAGTTGTCAATCAATTCTGCTTAAATCAATAATCATGTATTTTAAACGGGCGAAGCCGTGGGCGGGCCGCTAGTAATAAATAATAGTTAAGTTTAAGTCGTAATTAATTCAACACAGAAATAAAGACCGATTTGATCTTCAAAGAAATATTAAGTAAATACGTTTACGTTTACATTAGTAATTCTTCGGTTCGTTCGTCCGTTTGAAATAAATCTATACAAGCTTTTCTACGTGTACTCTGCAACTACACTCTATAACTACATATTTACCAATTGTACTAAATGTACAATCAATTTAAAAACCGTACGGGAGTTGATATGCGATCATTACGGTTATTTTAAAAAAAATATTATGAATCCTTCAAATCAATAATTTAACATTTAAGACCGTTTCTTAAAGAGTAAATTAAATTATTCACTGACATCAGCACATTTAACAGAGTTTTAAAATTATGATGAGACATACATTATATAGGTAAAAAGAACGTAATGTTACAAAAATATACGTATAAGAAATAATTAGCTTTATGTAAATTTTTATAAATATTATATATCAACATTGGTCGTATTTTTTAATTCAAAACGATCAAAAGTCCTTACAGAAATTACGATAACATAGTAAAAAATCATATTAAAATATTACAGATTAGAGTAATAAAAATTATATTGAAAGTCATTTCTGTGTATTAGATCAATAATCATGTAGCTAAAGCGGGCGAAGCCGCGGGCAGGCCGCTAGTATATAATATAATAATGTATTAATCAATTACATAAATGGAATCATTTTTAACAAGAGTTTAAGTTAATATTTGAAACATAATAAAATATAACTATAGGAGCTAGAAACGAGATTGGAGAGGTCTATAATCTACTTGGATAGTAGAACTTAAAGTGTCACAGTAAATAAAGGCACTAGTTCGTTTCTGATGAAAGATCAACACGTTAAAGTTAGGTTTCCCGTTCAGCTCACAGAATTAGCTAGCTGATCATTGAGGTTGTGATGATACACATAATAAAATAAGACTATTTTTCATGAAAAAAAAATATTTTCATGAAAATAACAAATATTATCTTATTACCTTCCTTTTGTAACTCACTACATAGTTTACAACTGACCATTTTACTTAGTAAATTAAAATACTAAATAAATTAAAATACTTAAATTAAATCAGCTTTACGCTGTGCACCGCACACAGCAGGGTAGGCAGAGGGAACCTAGTGTTAAGACACTCCGTTCCTCACTTTCCGCGGAATTCTGGAGGCATTGCTTGCTGAATGGCGGAACTCAACTCCGCGTTTTGCGTCGACACCAGAGCGAAGAAATGAATATATAAATGTAAAAAAATATTTCACTTCCTCGGGTGGGGATCGAACCCATAACCATTCGGTTTTACAGTCACACTTTGTGCCTCTGCGCCACGACTGGCCTCAAATTTACTTAGTAAGAATAAAATAAAAAATGTGTGGAAATAAAAAAAAACAGACAAGGAGAAACTGATTCACATGTATCAGAACAGCATGAGAGCGAGGCTATGTTAATATTTTCCACTGCTCGCTAGAAACGCTCGGACGAATTCGAAAAGGCAACTCCAACACTGCAGACTTGGGCGGCAACTGACTTCACACCACAGTGTTTCATCACGTCACGTCGTTATTTTGCTTCAATCCTCAGCCATACATAAAAGCTGTTAGAACGTAAGAGTAATACTTTAAATTCAAAATATCGTTGAGTAAACCGACTCTTGTAATTAAAATCATGATTTATGTTATAATACGTACGTTTTAAATTAAATTAAAATGTTTTATTTTGTCTATGATTTATTTTATTATGCTAGGAATTAGACAAGAGAGGCCAGTCGTGGCGCAGCGGCACAATGTGCGACTGTAAAATCGACTGGTTGTTGGTTCGATCCTCACTCGAGGAGATGAAATATTTACTTAAATTTATATTTCCATATCTTCGATTTGGTGTCGAAGCTAAGCGCGGCGTTGAGTTCTGCCACTCAACACGCAATGCCTCCAGAATTCGCCTAGCCTCCAGAAAATGCCTTCACGAAGTGGGGAACGGAGTGTCTTAACACTAGGTTCCCTGTGCTTACCCTGCTGTGCGCAGGATACAGCGTGACGCTGAGGAATTAGACAAAATATAAACGTGCTCATACCGTTCTTCAGTAGCGTTTTGATAAAAACGGTTGTTTTATAATGTAAGCAATCAAAGTTTCAGTATCATCTGAAGGTTATTTAGGGGTACACCTTATACTAACTTACTATTTCCTATACTAACTTTTATATAGAATAGTTTGAACGAAATTGAATGCAATTAAATCGATCATTCTGTTGCAATACATAATAGCTCTTCATCTGCTAAAAGCGGCTGCTATTAAATTAGTCAATGGTTATTCCTTTAAAGTGTTTATAATAGGATAAGGGCTATTGTTGGGTGTGAAAAGAGCAAGTGCTGTAAAACCTATAAAAATGCAATGCAATCTACGATAGTTGAATACGCAAGTGCAACGTTGAACCATTGGCAATTATTTGCACCGTATTACGTTACTAATTCCTTTGTACTAATACTAGTGGGCGCGCGCAGCTTCGCCCGCTTATTTGCACCCTTAGGCGGTGAAATTTAAAAAACCATGAAACACGTGTTCAACGAAATGTTTTTAAGAGTCTAAATTTCAAATTTTATAAAAATGGGAGCTGATTAAAAAATTTTCAATACAAATTTTCAACCCCTATTTCATCTTTTTAGGGTTAAAATTTTTCAAAATCTCTTCTTAGTGGATGTCCAGATTGCAAAAATAAATATCTATCCAAATTTTACGTTTCTACGCACATCGGTTACGACTGTGCGTGCGTCTTACCTCAATCAATAGGAACATGTCCTTTTATATCCAATACTAGAGGGCGCGCGCGGCTTCGCCCGCTTATTAGGAGTGAATTCTTAAAAACCATGAAACACGTGTTCAATGAAATATTTTTAAGAGTCTGAATTTCAAATTTTATAAAAATCGGTACAGATTAAATTTTTTTTCCATACAAACTTTCAACCCTTATTTCATCCCTTTAGGGTTTAAATTTTTCAAATTCCCTTCTTAGTGGATGTCCAGAATATGAAAATAAACATCTGCCCAAATTTCACGTTTCTACCCTCAGCGGTTACGACTCTGCGTGCGTCTTACCTCAGTCAGTCAGCACAAGTCCTTTTATATATATATAGATATATGTAGATATTATGTTGAAGAATTGTAGAAAGGTCATATATATTGCAACGACGTCTTTTAGTTGATAATATACGCTTATATTGAAATTTGCAGTACAGAACACCTATAATTCGTATTGAGAAACGTACTAATATTACAAATGTGAATGTAAGTTTGTTTGGACAATCGGTTGAGTATTTATAGCGTGGAACCGTATCCACGCTATAAATACTCAACCGATTGTCATAAAACTATGTACATTTAATGATATGAGAAAGGATCTTAGATACTTTTTATTTAAAAATATATATATTTAAAAAATACATTATACTTTAATATAAAAAGCAAGCGAAGACGCGTTTAACTCATAGAGAGTTAAAATAGGTATTTTATAAAATAATCTTTATGTAAATTGTTTAGAAACAAACGCTAAGCTATTGGTAAGAGTTATAGAAACCTGGTAATAAGTAGCAAAAAAAGGTGAAAATGCAACTACGATTCAGAGTCAAGAATTGTATTTAACAAGAATTTACAGATAAAAAAAATGCAACCATGAAATATGCAAGGAAAGCCTAAACATTCTAAGCATTGTGAATAACAAGTTTAACTGACATTGAGTGTAAGTAGAGACGAAGTCTAGAAACTGTAACTACTGACAGATTGTCTTCATGTCAAAGATTTAAAAACCGATCTGAAATGTCACTTTATTCAACTCCGCCACTTAATATGCATGTTATTAGGTTCCCTCTCAGGATAGGTACCCTGCTATATGTGGGATACACTGTGAAGCCGATAAAAAAAATACAATATAATTTATATATAAAATATATTTAAAAATATAAAACACAAATAGTCTTATTGTATGTCTTTCAATTATGATTAAATGTATTTCTTTTGTTTCACACGTAAGTGTTCACTTTAAGGGATGTTTCACATCGTACATTGTATTGACATACAATATGAAAAATATTACAAATAAATAAATAGTAATAATAAAAAATTATCGTAGATTACTTATATATTTTCTTACAGTCGTGGCGCAGCGCCACAAAGTGTGACTATAAAACCAACTGGTTGTGGGTTCGATCCCCACTCGAGGAGATGAAATATTTAGGTAAAATTTATATTTCCATATCTTCGCTCTGGTTTCAAGATTAAACGCGGCGTTGAGTTCTGCCACTCAACACGCAATGCCTCAAGAATTCCGCAGAAAGTGGGGAACGGAGTGTTTTAACACTAGGTTCCCTCTGCCTACCCTGATGTGTGCGGGATACAGCGTGAAGCTGATTTAATTTTTAGATTTTTTATATTTGAATTTAAATTCTTTTGTATATACTCATAGAATCTATTTTCTTACTGAAATAGAAGTTCACTAATTGACAGTGGGACAATTACAAATATAACTCTTCTACAAACTGAAATAATATTTTCAGTAATTTTTCCTGACATCTTTTTTTATGAAAATCCAAATACATCCAATACTAGTAATATAGCATTATATTTTATATATACATAAGTGTATTGAAGTCGTCTGTTACACTATATGTATTCAAAATTATATAGCCAAATATCACGTGCATACTACGTAGGTACATACTACGGCTAGGAAGTTAGTAATTCGCTCTGTGTTCTTCAATTTCCGCTTGTCCTAGAGAGTCCTGAATATTCCACAACCATGCTAAGGAACCTAGTACGACATTTCTGTATTCTAGTTAAAAAAGCTATTTAATATTTGTTGTTTACACAAACGTGTTATATTTGGTCAGATTTCAGAATATTATTATTTCAAGTCAACATCAGCACAGATATTTGTAATAATAATAATCGTTAAACTGAAGTCAGTCGTGGTGCAGAGACACAAGCGTGTGACTGTCAACACGACAGGTTGTGGGTTCGATTCCCATTCGAGCTAATAAAATATTTAATATTTTTTCTTCGTTCTGGTGTCGAGGAAAAGCGTAGCGTTGAGGCGAGGGAAAGAGTGGCACCACTCAACTCGCATTGACTCCAGAATTCAGCAGAAAGAAGGGATTAGTGTCTTAACACTAGGCTTCCTCAGCATGCGGGGTACAATCATTAAATCAATAAAAAATAAATCAGATTAACGCTGTATCCCGCACACAGCAGGTTAGGCAGAGGAAACTTAATGTTAAGACACTCTATTCCCCACTTTCTGCCGAATTCTGGAGGCATTGCGTGTTGAGTGGAAGAACTCAACGCCGCGCTTTGCCTCGACACCAGAGCGAAGAAATGGAAATATAAATTGAGGTAAATATTTCACTTCCTCGAGTGGGTATCGAACCTACAACCAGTCGGTTTTACAGTCACACTTTGTGCCTCTGCGCCAAGACTGGTTTCAATCATTAAATCGATGTAACAAAAACTAACAAACAATGCAGTTAATATTGTATAGTTATAGACTCAGCAACAAATAGTTTAAATTGTGAAATAAAAACGGCAGATGTAAAGTCTTAACGAGGAAATAGCAGTCGTAAATCACGGGAAATTCCTCCTTATTGAATTTCCTTTTGTCGACGGAAGTTTAACCTTACTTTTTGTACTGAGACTCGGGAGTGGACTTGGATAATTCGTCAAAATATTCTATTCTCTCATTTTTTGATTTTTATGAAAAATAAAATGCAATTGTTTATAATAGAATAAAAAATAAAATGGTGTTTTTTTATTTACAATTTTATTTAAATTTAATATAGCTCCGCTCACGAACTATACAATCTAATTGCGAACAAAAGAAGGAGAAGAATTGGCAAACGATAATTATATTATACATACATTAAAAAAAGAAATGTATCAAAAATACAAATTTAAGATATTATAATGAAAATTCTTGTATATTAATTCAAAATAAATTTAAAAAAATTGCGTAAGTAGCGGTATAATTTAAAAACATTAAGATCGATTTTGTTTGACTTTAACCAATTGCACCATCACTGTGATAGGGCAACAACACAATTAGATAAATCTGTTTTTTTTGTTTACTCAAAATTAATAATTAAGTGTGATTGTAAAAAGAAATAATATAATACAAATAAGAAATTATATCTTCATCTTTTCTTCAGCAGTAGGTCACAATCCACAACGATTAAAGGCACTAACGAAATGATACACGTTTCAAGCTTCACAAAACACACAGCTGATATAACAGCTATTAGCTTAATTTGTTGTACGTCTCTCTGTATGTAATTCTTCTAAGTATTAAAATTGCGTGAAATTCCAAAATAAATATCAATCCTTAATATTTATATATAATTTGTGCCGCATTTAATATAAAAATATTCTCGTAATCAAAATTTATTCTACCCTATGGTTATGCTACTATTTTATGCTCTATGGTACCTACAATTATGTAATATGATTAAAAGTAAGAAATAAAAATTTTTGCAGATCAAAAATAAGGCAAAATAATCATATTTTACATAAGGTATAAGAAATAATAGTAAATAGTATATAAGAAAAAAAAACACAATTAACTGAATACTTAGATTTGTGAACTTTTATATGTTGTACTTTCTATCAACCTATAATCATAAAATTGCTACGGAACCCTACATGTCCGACTCGGACTCTTAAACATTTTTTTTTAATATGCCATAAAGAAAACAGCATAAATCAATAGAAAGATGTATAAAAAAAATTACTAAAGACTATCTTAGTACAAAGTAGTCCTGCCTCAGTCAGAATATACTAGAACACAAGGGAATGGCCTAGGAACGGTTCGGCAACGTCAATATTGAACCAGCGCTGGTCCTGTTTGTGAGAAGAATAAATTGCGACCAGAAATTGTTCGCGTCGGGCGAATAATTTTCTTAACTGTGTTTTTCCTTGAAAATGGTGCGATTCTAACTTTTTGTGATCCTTGTATGATAAAAAGGTTTCGCTTGAACATAATAGATTAGTGTAAACAGAATTTATTTAAATTATATTCAGTAATATGTATAAAATAATCCAGGAGCCCAGAAGTGGCGCAGCGGCACAAGCATGGTGGTGGCTCTGGTGCCGCGGCAAAGCGCAGCGTTAAATTCCGCGACCCAACCCGCAATGCCTCCAGGATTCAGCGAAAAGTACCTATTCTACCACTGTAGCATAAAGCTGAAAAAAATAAGGATACTATTTTCCGACATTTTCAAGGATTAATTGAATAAATACAAATACACATAATATTTACGTGTATTTTGAGAAACAGCCCATTTTAAGATATATTTTCACTTGTATTTGTCGTTGTGTATACTAATGTAATGGCGAGATCCCATCCAGTTGCACAATTGATTTGAAACATAAAGAAAAAAAAATGAAAAACTTTAACTTAAGTGTAACGAAATCAAACACCTCGAGGCTTTTATAGAACTTATATTTCTTCCAGAGTAAAATACTATTAAGCTTGTACAATGTCCATCTTAAATTCTAATACAATATGTTATTCTAGAGGACCTCTCTCTTCTTCCGCTCCAAGTCTAAAAAGTGTATCTTGAATTTTCCGACCACATAAGCCATCATTTTATTAGTGTCCTCTTAAACTTATATTACTTATTTAAAAAAAAACATATTTTTATTAAACAAAGAGGTTGTTTTAAATTTTCATAATAAATTATTGCGAATATTAAAACTTATAAATATTAAATCATTACACAAGCAAAGTCAGAACCGAGCACTAGTATTAGAATGAATTTATAAGTACAGATTTAGTAATAAATATTTAACGTAATCCGCACATACATCTTCTAATTGTAAATTTGTCTAGACGAAGTTTTTAATCTAAGAGTGGATGAAAAATGTTAGACCATCATTTAGAAAAACCAATCGAGCTCGCTTCCAATTAATTTATCTTCAGAAACCGCAATTCACTACAATCTGCCAAGAGGGAATACTTCAGATAAGAGAAGATAGCTCATTGTATACATATTCTACATATATATATATATATATATACCTAGATATATTATAGACATCTTGTTAGATATATACTTAATATTTATAGTAAAATATGTACCAATCTACCAAGGTTGTGGGTTCGATTCGAGTCCACCACTCGACACGCAAGGCTTCGAGAATTCGGTGGCAAATGGGGGGCGGATTATTTACACTACCCTCCCTCTGCCAACCCTACTGTATACGGGATACAGAGTGAAGTTGAAAAAAAAATTTAATACCTACCTAATATTTTTGCAAGTTTATAAAAAAATATCCTTTATTAGAACTATAATCGTTTAAACATCATCTACGTTTTTATATCGATACATGTGTATAGCATATTGTCGTTTGTAAATAGTCACATATTGTCGTTTATAAATAGTCGTAAAGACACAAATGTTCCTAGCGATATCATATCATTGCATTCCTAGTATCGTAAAAGTAGACTTGCTTGCACCCCAGGCTTTAGGGACAAGCAAAACTATTTTCAATTTTAATATATTTAAGAAGCCGTATAAAAGAGGCCGTAGTGACACAGCGGCACAGCATCTAACTGCAAACACGATCGTTGTGAGTTCGATTTTCAAATAAAGAAACTATGTAATTATTTTCATTTCCTCGCTATGGTTACAAGACAAAGCACGACATTAAGTTTCAACACTCAACCATCAAGGTCTCGTAAAATTTGGCGAAAAGTCGAAAACAGAGGCCAGTCGTGGCGCAGGGACACAAAGTGTGACTGTAAAACAGACTGGTTGTGGGTTCGATCCCCACTCGGGATGAAATATTTACTTAAATTTATATTTTGATTTCTTCATTTGGCGTCGAGGCAAAGCACGGCGTTGAGTTCTGCCACTCAACACGCAATGCCTCCAGAATTCAGCAGAAAGTGGGGAACGGAGTGTCTTAACTCTAGATTCCCTCTGCTTATCCTACTGTGTGGGGGATACAGCGTGAAGCTGATTTATTTATTTATTTATTTATGTTCTCTCTGCCAACCCTATTATATGCGGCATATAGTGTAAAACTATACAAAAATAATAATTTACAATTACAATGCATACTATAGTATATAATGAAGTTGAAGTTATAATTAATAGCATAGTTTACAAATATTTTATCACTATATTTCTGTCTAGACGAACCCACGCGTTGTTTTATTGTTCAGTCTGAAGACTGAAGGATCTTGATGGACGATATGTTAATAATATACATAAAGAAGCAATAAATTTCCTTGTAAGCTCTAAAATTTTTAATATAGATTTTAAAACCAAATATCAAGCCGCTTTAAATTCGTAGCAATGCTATATAAACCATTTTATATTAGATCACATTTATTTTTTTATTTATTTATTTATTTATTATTTTATTTACAAAGCCAATAAAGTGTTACATTAAGACATTCAACTAGAGGAGAATAAAAAATTACAGTGTTTTTTTTTTTTTTTTTACAGTGTTTTTTTTTTTTTTTTAACAAGAAAATCGCTTGAATGTCGGGAATTTGAACCTTGGATATCTCACTAGGATGCCCTGTGCGGAGATAACCAATGATTGCTGTACGGATCTTATTATTGGATTTGAGAATTAAAACAATGAGCTTTAGATGAATGTAAATTGTGAGTGAAATATATATGAAATATATATGAAATACATCTATAAATTATAAGAATATATAAATACACCAAATATATAACATATAAGTAAATTAAAACATTACTTTAAAGTTTAAGTTATACTAAGGAATTATAACAATAAATATAAACGAACCAAGCCACATTAATACTATTTATCTTATTAATTTAATTTTAAAACAATAATTTAAAAAAAAAATAAACAGAAAAATACATATAATAGTATAAAAGGTACATGTGCCACCCCCACATTTTATCACGAAATTGCCCGTGTCGGCGACGATTGTGTCATTGCTTCCACAACACAGCGCTTTATGGTTACTACGTAGTATTACTTTGAAAGCAGACAGTATAATGATCTGGATATTGTAAAGATATTTTATAAATTTTAAACATAAACTTTTTGAAGACTGTTATAAACATAAAATGTTTCGTAAAAATTTATTTTCTATTTATAATAAGCTAAAATATCGCCGTCTACAACTGTATCCAGCACATAGCAGGGTAGGCAGAGAGAACTTGGAAACCAAGGGTTAAGAGACTCGTTCTACATTAAGACAGTTCCCCACTTTCCGCTGAAAGTTGATTTAAATTAGTATTAAATTTATATTGATTTCCTCGCTCTGGTAAACCAATGCACAGCGTTGTGCTCCGCCAATCAATATTAGGAATTTCGGCAGAAAGTGGAGTAATATATGTGTGGCAGAAAGTGGAGTAATATATGTTTTCTTCGCTTACCTGCTATAGGTAAAAGCGTGGCCTGAATTGTCAATTTATAATTAGGATTGACATACCAACCCAAAATGCCATCATCTATGTGTGATATAGTTTTAAACATTAAAATATATAAAATATTGTTAGCAAAATCGTCTAAAAGAGGGTAGATGTAAGTGGGAAAGGTTTTAAAAGCAATAGAGTTGTGTCAATGGGGACAGTTCTTGTAGGCAACGCCCTTATTGAAAGGAAAGTTGTGTGAAGTATTATTATTGGGTGATACATATCACTTATTGCAATTACGTAGAAAATCTCTTTTCGAATAATTTAGAAACATATAGACGATACGTGTTTTTATTATTGTTAGGCGAACCAACAAATCAGACACAGAATCCAACTTTTACAATAAATTTATTTACACTTGCTATATACACATAAACTCTCGTAGTCACAATATTGAAATATGAATTGTAATGACAAGTTGTCTTGACAATATCTTAGAACGTAATGAACACGAGTGCCGTGTCGTTTGTGCTTATATTGGAAATCCACCGGAAAAGACGCAGCACACTACCGCCACTTAATACCATCGATAATGGAAACAATATCAAATGACGTACTTGTATTTACAGTGACACCTATTACTACATTATAAGTAACTTATGCTAACAGCTCGGCCATCCTGCTAATCGCGAGTCCCTTCGCGATTTAAGAATAGTTCACAATTTTTAAATGTCCTAATTTAAATAGCTTTAGTTTTGTGCGAACAGTTACATAACAATTATATTTTTAGCACAAGTGAGGATATTTACAAAAACAATTAAATTAGATATATTTACATGTCATAATATGTAAATTATACAATTTGAAATACATTTTCTTAATTCGTAATTTTCTTTAAATCAATATAATTAATAAATACAACTAGACTCATGTGATGTTTGTAAAAGAGTCCTGTTATTCCTTAACTAAAATTAAATAAAGTAAATGTTAACTACACTGAATTCGTTACGTAATTAAATTGATTATACAAAATATTTATAAATTATATTTTACATTGCAAACATTTTTTTTGTATTTATACATTTTTAGTTTTTTTTTATTTTAGATTTATACAGCAATTATATAATTATGTATATTAGATAATATATAATTATGTAGATTTATACAATTCAATAATTCTCGTTAACACAATGAGCCATCAGTATACATTCATAGCCATATACATTCATGTTATAATTTAATTATTACATATTATTTTTTTCACAAGAATTTGGCTAAACAACACTAACAACGCTACATGGAAGATTCCTATTTAATATCGAACACTTATTTTAGTACATTAAAAGAGCATGTTATTATTAATGACATTTCAATTCGTAAACTAAGCAGATTCATTAACTTAAAATAAATAAATCGGTTTCACGCTGTATCCCACACACTGCAGGGTAGGCAGAGAGAACCTAGTGTTCAAGACACTCCGTTCCCCAGTTTCTGCCGAATTCTAGAGGCATTGCGTGTCGAGTGGCAGAACTCAACGCCGCGCTTAGCTTCGACCAACACCAGAGCGAAGAAATGGAAATATAAATTTAAGTAAATATTTCATCTCCTCGAGTGGGGATCGAACCCACAACTAGTCGGCTTTACAGTCACACTTTGTGTCATTCATTAACTTTAATATACTCTATAAGCTTAACATATAAAAAGTACTGCTAAATAGCACCAGCAAGACAGTATAGAATTATTCTATTTCCTATTAAAGACCCACATATATTATCAAAGTTATTTTCAACTCAACCACAGCTAATAATTAATGACACACGTTTACTTTATACATTGTACAAATCTTACATATAAAAGCAGCTTATTTGAAAAAAATATTCAACACACAATTTGTGTAGCCATCAGTCAAATACAATAAACAGAACGTGACACCGCCCATATTACTCTCATATTCAAACCACATTATCACAACCATAATGACTGCCATCTTCACCACCATAATCTCCATCCTCACCAAGATCTTCATCATCACTATGATCCTCAACATCACAATGATCCTCAACATCACAATGATCCTCATCATCACAATGATCCTCATCATCACAATGATCCTCATCATCACAATGATCCTCATCATCACAATGATCCTCATCATCACAATGATCCTCATCATCACAATGATCCTCATCATCACAATGATCCTCATCATCACAATGATCCTCATCATGACTATAATCCTCATTATGACCATGATCCTCATTATGACCATGATCCTCATTATGACCATGATCATCATCATCACCACGATCCATATCATCACCATGGTCCTCATAACCATGATCCTCATCACCACCATGATTATTAGCCTGTCCTCGTCCATTACTGGACAAAGGTTTCTTCCATGATATGCCGCGAAGATTAACCATCAACTCTTACGTACAGCCGTTGCCAGTCACATGTAAAAAATAATAAGTGCTTAATATCTGCAATCGCTTATGCATTAAGTCCTTTCCTTACGTACGTCTGTCTGTCTGTCTCTCAAGACTAATTATCTAAAAAAACATGGAAATATCAAGCTAAAATTAATATGAAACATCCCGATCAACAATACACTAAATCTGCGGAAAATTCGTCTTCTGAATCAACAAAAGGAGGTTGGTTGGTGGGCAAAATCGTGTCAAATTCAATTGGTTTTTTTTTTGGTTATTTTTTTTTTAATTCAGATTATTTTAAGATTTACTTCTACTTTCCTTAACAAATGTCAGCTGTACGCGTAATCTAATAATTTGAAAGTCTACTTGTAATAAACAAGAAATTAATAATATACAAAAACAAACAAATAACAACAAGTTGATAAATAGAGTAATATGCTTTTAATTTTCCTTTAGGCATAAGTTATACTAAATTTGCATCATTTTCCATGTTCGTATGCATTATAAAATTCCACAGCCAATTTTCAATTACTAGGCAAAGCTTGTATCCTATATTACTATAACGATATTAATATATGGACTTAAAGAATGTCGATGTTAAAACTGGAAAGTAACGATTGTTGTACTTTTAGTGTAAATTTTATCTTCAAATACCGTTTTCTTGAGTATTTTGTCGGCTCTCCTCAGCCAAAATAAATCTAAATATATTTCTGAGCCAATGGTAAGACTTACATCATAGATTCACTAGACTTTTTTTTTGTAATTTTGCTACTAAAATAAAAATAAAAAGAATTTGAATTCGATTCACTTCATTCAGCTGTACATTGCATTTTTTTGTAGTTACCATTATCATTATTTTCCCCTTTATAATTAATATATATGTTTTTTTTTTGTCCAGATCAAAAATATTTCAAGCATTTTTTTAGGATTCAGAACTTAAGCTACTGTACCTACCTACCTACGTATGTCTCTATTTGTATCTATTGCTACACCGTGATCATTTCCACCATTTACCAACCAATAGCCATTATTTCACACCGATTTAAAAGTTTTATTTTATAAGAACTTTGCTTCGTGTCTCATCGTAAACACATTTATACTAACATATTTGTTAAAATGAATATACTTAATTCTCGTCGTTTGGGAACGACTCGCTATGAATTTATTCCATTCCGGTCAATTACAACAAGTTAAAAGAAATACTTTAATATCATTTCAAATTTCGAAAAATCAATCAATTCTTATTCATTTTCTTTAATGAGCTCAAAAATGACTTCACTAACCTGATTCTTAAGCTCCCTTTATCCTTAAACTCGAGTATTTTGCATCCATTACCCTTAACCTCTGGTATTATCCGTCCATTACCATTAACCACGGGTAACATCCATCCATTATCCTTAACCTGAAATGTTATCTATCCATTGCCCTTAACCTCGGGTATCATCCATCCATTATCCTTAACCTGAAATATAATCCATCCATCACCCTTAACCTCGGGTATAATCCATCCATTATCCTTAACCTGAAATATAATCCATCCATCACCCTTAACCTCGAGTATAATCCATCCATCACCCTTAACCTCGGGTATAATCCATCCATTACCCTTAACCTCGGGTACGATTAAAATGATTAAAGACGAATGATATGGGACGAATGATGAGGGACGGATGATGAGGGATGAATGACGAGGGACGAATGATGAAGGATGAATGCTTAACTCCTTAACCTCGGGTGGCATCCATCCTCAAACCCTTTCCTCGGGCATCATCACCCCTAAACCCTATCCTCGGGCATCACTCAACCCCAAACCCTATCCTCGGGCACCATCCGCCCCATAAACCCTATCCTCGGGCATCATCATCCCAAACCATATCCTCGGGCATCATTCATTCTCAAGCCCTTTCCTCGGGCATCATTCAATCTCAAGCCCTATCCTCGGGCAATATTATTTTCCATGTTCCTGAAACTCAAACAATATAAGCTTAGACTTGCACACATCATAATAACTTTTTTATCAACCTAATTACATTAACATAAAATTTCTTCAAATTTATGAATTTGAAAATCTATTCAAATAACTTTGACATCATGTTAACAACAAACAAATAGCAAACGGAAAAGAAAGTCAATTGAACAAATAATGAATGCCACCAAAGTTCCCTAAGCTGGCTGGTCCTCACGGGATAAAGAGACAACTACACTGTAATATCTAAGAACAACAATTATCCAAAACCAGGAATAATTATCAAATCACTGAATATATTTATCCCGTAAAAGAAAGGAATTTTTACCATATGTCATAACACAAATAAAATGAGATATTAATAAATTGAGATAAGAACACATGTACTTTAATTTCAATGGAATATTAGATCCCATAGCTATTACGAATATATCTTCTATGTTTGTGTCTATTATACGTGTTAATAAATTCGTATACCATAGAACAATCTAATTCAAAAATAATACATTCAAAAAGAGACTATTACATTACGAGAATAGCTTTATAACTCTTACAGAAATAGGAAACGACAAGACGACAGTTCTCAATAAAGTGACAAAGCCGGAAGTAAAAACCAATGAAAATATTTACAAATTTCAATTCAGATAATTCATCAATTCTAAACATACTACACATAAAGAATATATGTAGAACAATTTCGCATGATGATAAAACAAGATCATATTGACGTTGTTAAGACAACAAAATAGTTACTTCACTAATATTATTGTCAACACCTAAACAATTCTAATATCATTTATAGTTAACCAATAGATTACAAATATTTTAAAATAAGTATTCCAGAAAGTCTGGGTAACTGAAATTATTCATGACCAATGAATGTCATTTATCTTTAAACGTGTGAAATATTATGGTGTCAAATATCTTTAAATTATCACCCGTATAAGTAAATACTCTGTTGGAAGAACTATTATCCTATCGATCACGTCTACCAACGTAGATGCTATAAGCAATTGTATACTTCTTTTAAAGTACATCTTAAAGAATCTCCAATTCTAAATTTATCAACTACCCTCAAAACTGAAACGTTACGTAAGTACTATAAAATGGAAAATGTTTAGGTATGCACATTATCCAGTGTATTCTCAAATTATCCAACCTTTCAAATTTATCCAATAATTCCCTTCATAAAAAACCACTCTGGCTGTTATAAAGGTTATCAATCACCACACAACGAAAAGTTCGAAGTACAAGATTTTTATGTATCGTCATCAGTAAACTTTAACTGTTAAAACTATTTATTAAATTTCCATTGGAGATCTTTCATTTATCCGTTTGTTGTTTGTTTGATGTAAAAGAAATAAGAGTAACTAAAAACTATAATTAGAATAGCAACACTCTGTTTATATTCAGAATAGAAAAATTAAAAATTATAGAGAACTCAATTTACATACAAATGATTTAGCTAATCTTTAAGGAGTAAGAAAAATGAGAGAAAAGAAAAAAAAACAATATATATATGGTCTACTTACACTTTATGAGCGTGGCAGGAAATTTTGTATATCCTTTTGTAATCCCGCTTCTGAACTGTTAGGCGAACCAACAAATCAGACACAGAATCCAACTTTTACAATAAATTTATTTACACTTGCTATATACACATAAACTCTCGTAGTCACAATATTGAAATATGAATTGTAATGACAAGTTGTCTTGACAATATCTTAGAACGTAATGAACACGAGTGCCGTGTCGTTTGTCCTTATATTGGAAATCCACCGGAAAAGACGCAGCACACTACCGCCACTTAATATAATCGATAATGGAAACAATATCAAATGACGTACTCGTAATTACAGTGACACCTATTACTACATTATAAGTAACTTATGCTAACATTATGTTGTTTTTAAAAAATATTACCCGCATCCACATTTCTAACAATATATTACTATTCAATGTATAAAAAATATGTTATAATCATGTCATTGAATAAAATCATAATAATAGTTTTGGGCCGTTGATAGTTATTAATGTTTTTAAATAAAAGAAAATAAATAAATCAGCTTCACGCTGTATCCCGCACACATCAGGGTAGGCAGAGGGAACCTAGTGTTAATACGTTCCCCACTTTCCGCCGAGTTCTGGAGGCATTGCGTGTTGAGTGGCGGAACTCAACGCCGCTATATTTTTAAGTATTAAGCTGAATAATGTTAAATAAAAATAATAAAGACAAGAGACAATTTGTTGATCATTTAAACTTACAAAATTATAAATAAGGTATTTTTCTTTGTCTGGTTCCTCTTTAGATAAGGCTTGAATTGCCGCCGTGGTAACTTTTAATTAAATATCACACTCTCGACTATGGAAATTTGTTAAACGCTTCACGATAACGTTGTCTAACTTTAACACTTTCGAAACTACTATAGAAACTCCATATTAGTTTGGGAATACGAATACAAACAAATTATTGATTTGAAGCTATCTCGAATCTTATAAGTGGTATTTAGAACATTTTGTCACTATTTTTATTTGATTATTAAACCAGCCTACAGAGCAGCATCTGTAGGCTGGTTTTTTTGTTGTATTTTTTCTGTAAGCACATATTAATATTGCTTGAGTAAAGTGTCATTGAATTACGTTATAATTTATTGGACTAAATTATTATTTAAATATTGTTTTAACATGGTGCTTACTTGTTTTTTTTAAACTACGATTAAATAAAGCTGTACAATGTATATATGTCTGTATCTACCTTGTTTCAAAGACTAACACAGTCCATTAAATGACAGTAAATATGCACATAACTACGTACGTTACTGATAATGTATGTAATGATAATGATTTGCTATTATTCATAAAAAAAACTTGTAAAAACTAGTCAAGCGCGAGTTGGTCTAGCTCCGAACCATTATCATTATTATAGATCAACGTAAAACAACTTATAAAAGTTTACAAACTTAAATTTACGAACTTATGTAATAATTTTGTATTAAATATTTCATTTCCTGGCGCGCTAGGAAATGAAATATTTAGCATTTTAAGGATGTTTCTATTATTTTGTTGCCGTTCTTCTACTTTTGAGGTACGAAACCCTAAAAACGACCAAGTTTTCTACGGAGTCGTATTACTAGTGTGAAATCCAAAAAAATATAAGCACACCCCCTGCCTGCGTATGTACATTTACAGTGAAATATTTAGTAAATTTCGAGCGCACGCAACAGATGGGCGCAACCTAACGCCGCCAACTTATAATCTGATCGGTTAAAAATAGTTTTTACAACTGCTCATACTAAAACCTCTTATATTTCATGTTGTTAAAGAACAATAACAATTTAATTTACTTTTCTTCAAAACATTATAAGAGATGAAGCTATTAAAATCCGCTTTACGATATCTTTGACCAAATCACCGTACGTCCATCAACGATTGAGTTTTTGTGGCTTTTCCAACGATCTTTGTTATCTAGGTCGAAACTATAAGAGTGTGTGTTGAAATCCATCTCAGATGACTCGTCTAAAGTTAAAATAAGGTCAACAGCTTCAATAAAATAAGAGAAATATTTCATTATGAAAAATCTATTTTATAATACACGATGGAAAATATTAAATTTGCAAAATAAAACCTAAATCTAACTCTGAATTTAATGGTAGAGTTTTCATTAATATAGTATAATTAAAAAAGTTAATTGTTCATCGAGGCCAGTCGTAGTGGCACGAGGTGTGACTGTAAAACCGACTGGTTGTGTGTTCGATCCCTACTCGAGGAGATGAAATATTTACTTAAATTAATATTTCCATTTCTTCGCACTGGTGTCAAGAACAAACGCGGCGTTGAGTTCTGCCACTCAACACGCAATGCCTCCAGAATTCATCAGAAAGTGGGGAACGGAATGTCTTAACACTAGATTCCCTCTGCCTACCCTGCTGTGTGCGGGATACAGCGTGGAGCTGATTTTTTTTTAATTGATCATTAATTTTTCCGAGTTCAAAAATTTTATATTACCGCGACCAATATTTATTGAAATTAAAATTTATTATTAAATATTTTGAAACATTTCCTCCTAGATTTCTTAATTGACAGCGACTCTTTGATATGAAAAAAGTATTTGTCTTATATTTTTACATGATAAAATATATATTTCGTGAGAAGTTTATATATCATTTACAGTATAAATACATCAAATTTACATAATCATATAGTAATTTTAATTGATTAATTGATTTTACTTTATAATGATAGAGCAAAGCAAAGAAGGTACACCGTTTTCCATCGAATAGTCTAATACAGCGAGAAAGGCAAATTAATGTAATTGAAATATAATTATTTCATCGAAACGAGATTGAACCTATAACCGTCGTATTAACAGCCAGACACTGTCCCACCGTGCCATGACGATTTCAACTGTAGAATGGTGTTTAGTGATAATTGAAATAACTACGGCTCACTCTAAATATAATATTTAAACAAACTGAAAATCAAGTGAAATCAGAAGACAAAGCTATCTTCTGATTTCACTAGATTTTCAGCAAATAATGTGTAATAAATTAAAACTGTTTGTTTCTAAACTTGTTTAAGAACATGTTGTTCTGTGAAACAAGAAATAAATTCATTGAATGCAGTGAAAATGTAGCGTTTCGATTGAAACGAAAAACTATCTGGAGTTCTTTAGTAGTTTATCTTCGACACAGTTAAGTTAAAAGAATGAACTTGCTAACGCATTCTTTCACTTTATTCGCAAATATCAATGCTTTGTGGTTAGATTAAATATCATTTTTGACGATGAAAAAATGTATATAGTTACTTTTATTTGCTTTACTAATATAATTGCTATTGACACAACCGAAACTGCTGGGTCATGTAGGAGTCTTTAGTAATTTTCCGAAGAGCAACACTTATGTATATAGATTTTTCGAAATTTCTATGGGAATGGAAAAATGGAATTTATCTCAACGAAGTTGTGGTTTGAGCTAAAGTAGGTCGTTTGAAGAATTCTGTGCTAAAGTTATAATTTGTATTTTGAAGGATCTACTTTAAAATACAGTTATAAAAATTGGAAATTCACGACTACTATATTATTAATTGGTATATTCAGAAATTTTGTAAGCAACTACTTTTGATATATTATATTACTGAGTATATTTATTTACAATATTTTTTTATCAGTTCCACGCTGTATCCCGCATACAGCAGGGTAGGCAGAGGGAACCTAGTATTAAGACAGTCCGTACCTCACTTTCCGCCGAATTTTGGAGGCATTGCAAATTGAGAGGGGAAACTCCACGCCGTGTTTTCCCTAGACACCAGAGTGAAGAAATGAAAATATACATTTAAATTGATATTACATTTCCTCGAGTGGGGATCGAACCCACAACCAGTCACCTTCCCTGCGCCACAACTAGCCTCTAATATAATAAGTAATAAAAATAATAATTATTATTATTATATTAAACATGATATTTAACCGACGTGCACCGGTTCAAACAAGGTTTCTTACCAACAAGTACTCGTATAACTTAGTAACTTGCACAAGTGAACTAGAAACTTCGTAGCACAGTAGACAAAGTGTAATAAAAGGTTTTTATATATTTAAGCACTTTGAATTGCAGTTTCTTAACTATTTTTTCTTGTTTAATGTCTCGGGATACTTACCTATAATAATATAATCCTCTACAATATCAAAAAAATCAACTTCACCCTGTATCTCTCATATAGCAGGGTAGGCAAAGGGAACCTAGTGTTAAGACACGCCCTACTTCCGCCGAAGTTTTCGATGAATTGAGTATTGAGTGGCGGAACTGAACGCCGAGCTTTTTGCCTTGGTGCCAGAGTGAAGAAATGAAAATATTAATAAATAAAAATGCGTTCCCTCGAGTGGGGAACGCACTCACAACCGTCTCGTTACAGTCATTCCCTTGTGCTAATGTGCCACAACGGTCTCAATATTAAACCTACATATATACAACATTATTTCTCTACAATATTATACATACATATTTTTAATCGTTTACAAAGTTCAAATATTCGAAATGAAAATGTAAACAGAAAATTTAAACCTTTTCCGTCGTATATTCTAATATTTTTTTATATAATATATTTTTTAAATTGAAGTACAAGTCTTGTGATCCACTCGACCTACTTTGGTTCAATAACCTAAATGGTATGCAGTGTAGAGTAACTATTAATTAATACAACTGTAATTCACATAATTAACGAATTCATGAAATAACCTTTGAATGTAATATACATAATTTAGTTAATAATTTTAGTTAATCTGTAAGTTATTATAATTGTGTGAGTTACAAATAAGCCAGCTTCACGCTGTATCCCGCATATAGCAGAGTAGATAGAGGGAACCTAGTGTTAAATCAATCCGTTCCAAATCAATCACGTTTCGCTGAATTTTTGGAGGCATTGTGTAGTGAGTGGCGGAAGTCAACGCTGGACTTTTGCCTTGGTGTCAGAGCGCAGAAATGTAAATATTAATAAAAAAATTAAATTAAATTAGCTTCACGCTGTATCCCGCATACAGCAGGGTAGGCAGAGGGAACCTAGTGTTAAGACACTCCGTTCCCCACTTTCTGCCGAATTCTGGAGGCATTGCGTGTTGAGTGGCAGAACTCAACGCCGCGCTTAACCTCGACACCAGAGCGAAGAAATGGAAATATTAATTTAAGTAAATATTTCATCTCCTCGAGTGGGATTCGAACCCACAACCAGTCGGTTTTGCAGTCACACCTCGTGCCGCTGCGCCACGACCGGCCTCACATATTAATAAATATTAATTAGTTTCATTCCCCCTGAGTGGGGATCGAACCCATAACCGCTGCGTTACAGTCACACTCTTGTGGCGCACTGGTCCACGAACACATTGTTGTGTATCCCAAAATAATAGAATATTTTGAATCAAAATTTAAATTTAACATTAAACCTTATTTTAAATTATCGTAGCTAATCTAATAATAATCGATTTACTTTGCCTTAAAATTATAGCTTGCTTCATTAACGTTAATTCAATAAGGAAATAAAATATAAAATACATTTACATAATAAAATTTTGTTGAGGATAATGGAAGCTATCTTCAATATCCGCACACTCAAAAGCACTATAAATCTAAATAATCGTATAAAATTGTTCATTTCTAAAGAAATTTTAAGTTATTTTTAAAAAAAATTGTGTATCGATTTAAATATCAAATTTAGCATATTTAGGTTTAAATATATTTTATTATATTTATTATCTGCTTAATTACATATACTGTGACGGCTATAAAGAGCAGATATTTATTTTGTATCCCAGTGTAATATAGCCGGGTAGACAGAGGGAACTTAGTGGTAAGACACTCCGTTTGCTACTTTCCGGTCTTTTCAAGGCATTGAGAGAAAACAACGCCACGTCTTGCCTTGTTAACTGAGCGAAGAAATGAAAATAATCATCAATCAAACCAAATAGCCGAGAGGAAATCGAACATACAACCATCCAGTTTACAATCAGATGATGATACAATCAGATGTACCTTTATAGTTGATGAATGTGTCCATATTTTAAAATCTGTATTACAGAAATGACGTAGAACGTAACTATAAAGAAAATAAAGAATCTTTAACCTCTCTTTAAAGAGGCCGGTCGTGGCGCAGCGGCACGAGGTGTGACTGCAAAATCGACTGGTTGTGGGTTCGATCCCCACTCGAGGAGATGAAATATTTACTTAAATTTATATTTCCATTTCTTCGCTATGGTGTCGAGGTTAAGCGCGGCGTTGAGTTCTGCCCCTCAACACGCAATGCCTCCAGAATTCGGCAAAAAGTGGGGAACGGAGTGTCTTAAGACTAGGTTCCCTCTGCCTACCCTGCTGTGTGCGGGATACAGCGTGAAGCTGATTTATTTATTTTTTAAGAATCTTTAAGTTAATTATTATCTATATGTACATATCTAGTCAGTGTTAAGATTTATTTATATGCAGTAGTAGTAGTATAATGCAGTTTTTATCTAATATATATTCTAAACTATTTATTAACATCTATAACTAATATGTATTTATAAACATCTGTAACTAGCTATAGCATCTTTATATCTGGAGCAATTCCATAATTTTCGTAACTTACTTAATAAGCCCATTCAGAATGAGGAGTTCATAACTGGAATCTCATTTCAATTCAAACTTTTGATTGTTTATATGACAAAAACATAATTTTGTATTAAATTATTATGTTACATTCTCTTGCCAAAAGCATAAGTGTAAAGTAAATATATATTTATTTTTATAAATGACCAAAATATTTAATTTTTTTTTATTTTTCTTAGAAATAATTAGAGTGGTGATTATAGAATATATCTTTTGACTACTCTTAGATGTTGATAGAACTGTGATGGTTTCTTTTATCTCAACCCTAAATAAATTTGTCTCACAACAGGGTTCAAGTGTCCACGATATGCTAAGCAATACTTGAATGCACCCCTAACCAATACTTGAATTACTTGAGTCTAACTTTATCAAGAAGATTTTATTCATATCGAATACGAGGAAAAGGTAATTCGGTCATAAATCTGAACTTTTTTTGACTTAACCTATATGTAAATGGTATATTTTCTTCTCGTGCTCATTTAAAAAACTATCAACTTTCATCAAAAGCTGGAGCACATAAAATAAATAGAGATATGATAAGAAAATGTTGTATTCTGTAAATCAGGTAATAAAGAGAATCAAAGCTACTACAATTTGATAATGGAAGCCGGCGAACTCATCGTGACAGAAGCACGTCGGGAAATAAATTTCAAATCGTGTTAGGGAGTGTTTCCGTTGTCTAACGATATATTTGTTATTGTAACGACAATATCAAACGTTATGTACTAAATGTTGAAAACCTAGCCATGCCACGCTTAGACTTATCATATAGACAAATGAATTAATTTCATATTATATAAGACTGGAGTAGTTTTTTTTCAGCAGGACCTGGAATCCTGCCGAATTCTAGAGGCATTTCAATTTGAGTAGCGGAACTTAATGCCGCGCTTTATCTCCACACCAAAGTGAAGAATCAGAATTCGGCAGAAAGTGGGGAACGGAGTGTCTAGGTTCCCTGCTGTGTGCGGGATACAGCATGAAGCTGATTTATTTTTTTATTTATTACTATATTTTTTTAATATAAAAAAAAAGATATAACTTCTCAACAACCTCAGAACAATAAATTTTACCAAAAATAACTTAACTAAATAAACCGAAAGTCACAATATAAACATGAACAAACAATGGAAACCAGCGTTTACTTCACGCCCGGACGACGTTAGTTAAACGAAAAATATTTCTATATCGCCTATGGGTGGGAACCGACACGGCTCATACGATTTTGTGCGCTTTTCACGCTCGTGGCGTAAATTTTCTATTTTATATGGCTGTTCAACCATATTTCTCAAATATGTTATATTCTTCTATCTTATAAAGATATGAATGAGGAAACATTATTTTACTAGATCTAAGTAAATGAATATTTTTTTTATCATAATAATAATTATGACTAAGTGGAGACATTATTATTTAAAAAATTATGTATCGTTATAAACGTTCATTTAGCAGCGACTTATATAAACTTAAAAATTAAAGCGTTACCATACAAAAGAAATTGAATGATTGAAAAATAAGAGCAAATTGTTGTTATTATTGTTGCCTTTTAAGGCTTATCAAAAATATAAAATAAAAAAACAGTATTAATTATTATAAACTTTGTGTTTCAAATACATAAATCGATGGCAGCTTTTAAACATGAACGCAGTGCAGTACAAACAAACAAAGAGAGTTGTTCGCATATTTTTTATAGAAAGCGAAGTGCACGCGCTGTTAACTTACGTACGAGTATATGAGCTGTATAGCGCTAAATTTAATAGAAGTTTATATAGTTATTCAAAAATATTATGTTATAGCAACATTGACAAAAAGGTATTTAAATATTTTTTTTTTCGCTTTTCCACACTTAAAAACAAAGAACATATCAAAATGAAAGATTGGAACCCGCTTCTCTTGGAAATAGTCTTAGAAACTTTTCAAGAGCTGCGGGTTCAAATCCTTCAAATTTTTAGACAATTTCTAAATAAGTAAATAGCTACTTGAGAATAATTATTTTTGAGAATAATTATTGTGATAAATTTAAAGAATGTGTTTTTTTTCATAAACTTACAGTAAGTACATCGAATGCGATTTTTTTACCGAATAATTCATTCTGAATTGCCTAAAGTAACGTTCTGTTTCGTGGCCTACTAAAATGTTTTCAAAGGTGATCTCAAGTACTACAGCCAAAGATTCGAGACAAACTGCATATAATATTAAATACTGAGGTCAGTCGAATCACAGTGGCGCAAAAGTGTGACTGTTAATGCGATAGATTGTGGGTTCGAATCCCACTGAAGGAAATTAAATATGAAATTTTTACTTTTTTTCTTTAGTGTCTCAACACTATGTTCCCTCTGCCTACCTCTGACATGTGCAGAATAAAATGTGAAGCTAAAAAAAAATTAAATACTCTATATAATACATATGTTTAATTTCCTACAACATTTAAACGGCAACAAGTACTCTCACTTAATTTTCGCCGAACGGTTCCATAATATAATATACCTACATGTAGATTCGACATGTTTCGATAAGTCTAATGTTATTTTTGAGGTAGACGCGGGGTCGTTGATTGCTGTCTAGGGCTGGTGCCCCACTTGGGGGAAATTACACTACCGTGCACCTCCATCGAATGTTTTGTATACACGACCTGCATCTCTCCAGTCAGTATAGAGTCGCATTTAAGGCGAAATATACTAAGGGCTTCCTACATCGACTTCAAATGAACTCTGCTCTTTTATTCGGAGATAATAACTTACTCAAAGCCGGGGTTAAAGACTTTTTTTCGCAACACAGTCGTTATTTAAACACAATTCTACACACAAAGGCTGTCGTGGCATAAATGTGACTGTAACTTGACGGTTGTGGGTTTAATCCCCATTCGGGGGAAGAATTATTATTTACTAATATTTTCATTTCATCGCTCTGCCACCAAAGCAAACACTCGGCGTTGAATTCCGCCATTTAATACGCATTGATTGAAAAATTCGGCGGAAAATGAGGATCGGAATGTCATAACAACAGGTTCCCTCAGTCCCCTGCTGCTGTTCCTTGTGCTGATATGTGTGGGATACAGCGTGAAGTTGATATAAGTGCCAATATTTGTTTCGTTCGTGATTAATTAAAATAGCTTTCTATGAGACGACCGCGCTATTGTGATATTTTGCAATTTGCGTTAATTATTGTGATAAATTGGTTGGTATTCATAATGTATAATGTTTGGGATTTCATTTCATAATTACAGTTTTACCTTTGAAGCAATAAGTAGAATTTGCCAAAATTATTTTTGATATGAAACGTTATTCGTGTAAACTAATATTGAAATATGTATTTGAAATAAGTGATTCTTAAGAAACATTGTAAATTCGTGTTATGATAATAGTAAAATTTAAACAAAATAGAAAAATTTTCGAAAGACAGAGATATATATATACATCTCACTACTTGTACGTATATTACCCTACTATCATAGAGATACCAGAAATGAATTTTAATTAAACTTTTTGCATGAAGCTGTAGAACTTAATTAGCGTTGCAGTGAAAAATACCTTATTTCGTAAATATAGTTTATATATATAAGACAACATACATGTAGCATTTGACATATAAAAGAAAATATGTAGACTCAATTAAAAGCATGGGTCGATTCGCAGAGGTTTTGGGTTCGATTTGCACTCAAAGAAATGAAATATTTCATATTTTAATTTCTTTGATTTGGTAAAGTTGCGGGCGCGGTATTGTGTTTCGCCATTCCACAAGACATTTGACGGAAAGTGGGAAACGGAAGTGTCTTAATGTACAACGGAATGTCTTAATGCTAGATATCCCAGGGTTGCCTCTATCTTCTCTGTTTCTCGGGTACAGGGGTAGGCTTTTATCAGCTTCAAGCTGTATCCCACACATAGCAGGGTAGGCAGAGGGAACCTATTGTTAAGACACTCCGTTCCCCACTTTCTGCCGATTTCAGGAGGCATTGCGTATTGAGTGGCAGAACTCAACGCCGCGCTTTGCCTCGACACCAGAGCGAAGAAATGGAAATAAAAATGTAAATAAATATTTCATCTCCTCGAGTGAGGATCGAACCCACAACCAGTCGCATTTACAGTCACACTTTGTGTTTCTGCGCCACGACCGGCCTCTATCGATAATCTTAAAAAAAAGTAGCAAAACAGAATATAATATATTTTAGTATAATATATTGTAGTGGTATTGTCGTTTTACCGGCGAGAATAATAATATTATTCTCACCAATGGTTAAATAATGATAAAAGGACAATGCTAACGTAAATAACATTATTTTGTCGCCATCTCGCTGAATCACCGGAAACAGTCACTAGCGTTTCCGTTATAGAAAACAATATCCCGCTTAGTACGTTCTTCCGATAGACTTCCAATAATATCCAAATAATGACATCATATTCGACTAGCCATTAAATGTAATATTTTTTAATTATTTTTGTCTGTGTGGTTATAATAGACATTTATAGAACTTAGTTTCGATATTTATAAATTATTGTTTTCTAGAAATATTTTGAGTAAAACATACAAATAATTATATTTTATATTTGTTTTATTGATAACATATAAGTTTAACATAGTTAATTTAAATATCTTATACATACATAATAAAATACTTAAAAGCTGTAACTCATACATTATGGTAAAAAAAATATCTCTATTTTTTCCTAAAAATCCACGAAACATCCATATAACATTTGTATTTCAATTCAAATTTACTTCCCAAAAAGGGAGTATTAAAAAGGTTCCTCTAATTAAATTAGTAGTGTGTCACATAAAGTCTCGTTCCGTCGCTAAGTTACATTTGAATCTCGCCACTGTAAAGTCGGCTCACGTCTTGCACTGAATCAATTCCGCGTCAGCCCGCTTCCCTCTCGACGCGGAGCATTCGCATTGCTAACATTGAATATAGTACTTTAAAAAGTATTTTTTTTTTGTTATTTAAATTTTTTTATATAGTGTCCTAATTAAAAAGTATAAATGGATGTATTTTTTTATAGAAATGTTCTTTTTTACGTATTATTATCAAATAAATAAAATTTTGAGGTCAGTCATGGCACAGGGGCACAAAGTGTTTGCGCAACTGATTGTGGATTCGATCCCTATTCAACGAAATTAAATATTGATTTTTCATTCAATTTATATTTCCATTTCTTCGCTCTGGTAGAGCACAGCGCAGTGTTGAGTTCCGCCACTTAACTCGCAATGTCTTCAAAATTCGGTGGAAAGTGGGGAACGGAGTGTCTTAACATTAAGTTCCCTCTGCCAATACTGCTGTATGTGGAATACAACGGGAGGCTGATATAATATTTTAAGAGCTAGAATATGTTATTAAAACTGAGCAAAGAAATTTTTTATATAATATTTATTACACATATACACCTTTACTAGAATCACTAGTAGTTGAGGTGGAATATATTCACCATTATAATGAAGAGATAAATTTACACACTACTACCTGGTGTAAAATAAACGTTGTTTATTTAATCTGAAATTATTTGCAAATCTCTTCCTATTTTAATCTATGGAGAAAAATTCTAAGAATAAAAAAGTAGTAGCTTGCATCCTCCTTTTATTTAAGAATCCTTCTGCTTTTATTTCGTCGATTAAACTTAAGATAAGCTAGAATGTGAAATGATTTTTCTTAAATTATGTTTTGAAATTATTTATAGATATTTTAAACGGTAAAGCTGATACACAGGAAATCTACCACTTCTCTACCATTTTTTACCACTCTATATTTTGCACACATTGAATTAATTTTAGTTTAGAGGCTTTGGTAGCGCAGTGAAACAGCAGCTGATGAAGAATGCCAGTTGTAGGTTCAGTCCTACTCGGAGGAATGAAAAGGAAATAAATAAAAAAATATGGAATATGAAACGATACAACATACATACCACATACATACATACTACATACATACACACTTAAATTCAAATTATTATCTTGAATGACTTTTTGAGTAATAAATGTTATAAGGGACTTTATATACGAACTTTCATTACTAGATGTCACACATGCGAAAGTGAAATACATACATTAAACAATGCAAGCATTGCTCGAGTGTTCAGGTGGAGAGATAATATGACGCTTTTCACATAGCTTAACTAAGTTTTCCGCGTGTACCAGGGAAGGCAGCAAAAGAACCTAGTCTTAAGTAACTTCACTACCCACTTTCCGCCAATTCTGGAGGCATTGCGAGTGCTAACAGTAGGATTAAAACGAAAAATAATCTAAATGTCTTATACATATATAAATTATTTATTTATTCATGCACAGTCGGTTGAAAACAAATACTAAAACCATATGTTAAAAAATATAGTTCTTTTGTAGTATAAAATCCTATTAAAGATCACGCAAAGATTTGATAAAGCAACATATGATAATGATAAAATAAAAATATACATAATACAATACGATTTTAGAATAATAATATTTTGTTATTAATAAACAAATACATAAACATAACACCAAAAAAAAGAAAAAAACGACATATAAATCAATTTTTAAAGCGTCATTCTAGTCACACACCAAACCCAGTACAAGGCAGGACCCCTAGAGTACACTGTGCATAGAGTAAGTAGCCCACTTAAGTAAAATTAGCTCCTTCTGTAAGCGCGAAGCAACACTATTGGATGTTTTATGCTCCTCCAATACTCCCCCGTTTGACGTCCCTAGATTAGAAGGGGTGCACGAGCGGAGGTTTCCCGATACGCTTTGTTTATAGGAGCTGGCTGGCTACAGCCTGCGCCTCTCGTACTTATATGTTGTTAGGTACCCTCACTTTCAAATTCTCTTTCCATTTGCGTACTCAAGTACTAGTACGTCACTTACGTTAAACATGACAGCTATAGTTCAGAGTTCGCATCTGTGTTGTGATCTTTATTTTCTAAGGAACGTATGTATGTTGATTTGATGATGAGCTAGTTAGTGGATGTGGAGGTGGATGTGTTTATTGTTGTTTTATTTTTATTATTTTTTTTTTTTATTTAATATGATGACTACAATAGAGACACAAATTTAAAATATAAATTTTAGTTGTAGCAATAAGCAATGTTATTGTATTACAGACTAATTAAGTAATGTAATTGATTTTATTTTTACAATTATTATTGTTAATCAGCTTCACGCTGTATCCCGCACATAGGAGACAACAAGTTAGACAGAGGGAACCTAGTGTTAAGACACTCCGTTTCCCACTTTCTGCCGGATTCTGGAGCCATTGAATGTTGAGTGGCAGAACTTAACGCCGCGCTTTGCCTCGACACCAGAGCGAAGAAATGGAAATATAAATTTAAGTAAATATTTCATCTCCTCGAATAGGGATCGAACCTACACCAGTCGATTTACAGTCACACTTTGTGCCGCTGCGCCACGACTGGCCTCTTTTTATTATTTTTAATATTATACTTATATTAAAATAAGTAATAATAATGTTGTTATTTGACTGTACTTTACTCAAGCAGTCTGCCTTTATAGTGGAATATAAATGGAATTACCAATAATTCATTGTTTCTTGGTAAACAGTTAAACAAAGTCTTAAGTAATGGTAGTTAAGACTTGTTTTGCTACATGTTAAATGTGGACTTCAATTCCATTCGATTCAATATGTTATTTTACATTAAGGCATATCTTTTATCTGACTAAACTATATATAATAATATTACTTTAATTTATGTTTATATACCTATAATAAATAATTTTGATTTATAGAATCACAATTATCTTTTTAAATCAAATTAGTATCTTAAACGATAAAAATATTAAACGATTTTTTTATTATCCCGCATGTAGCTTGGTAGGCAGAGCTTAGTGTTAAGACACTCGGCTCTTAACTTTCCGCCAAATTCTGAAAGCATTGAGTTTTGGGTGACGGAACTAAACGCCGCACTTTGCCTCGACACAAGAGCGAATTTCATTTTCTCAAGTGGGAATTGAACCCACTATCTGATGCGTTTACAGTCACAAGCTTATGCCCCTGCTCCACGCCAGGCCTTAAGCTGTATTTCTATTTGTTTGTATTCGTATCATGAGCATTTGACATTTAGCCGTACACACTATGGGTAAAGGCTGTGAATTTTAATTTCACTTGACGAACAACAGACAAAAAAAATTGCGTATTTTTTCATCTATAAAGTACGAGAGATGATCAAACAAAAATAATAAAACCATTATACAAAACTAACAAAACTTCCGACATTCATAAAAGAAATAAGAAAATTTTAATATAACAAAAGAAATAATTTACAAAAGAATTCTATTATATATAATATTATTTTATATAACAAACAACTTATTTTTTTACTTTGTAGCATAAACTCTTAACGACAAATCTGCGTTTACAGCCAGCGCCTGCAATTCAATTACAAGCAAAATGTAGCAACGGTGCGTATTGCATCGTAAACTGTCGGCAATAAGGCGTTATGGGTCGCACTAAAAAATAAAAGGAATTCGTTTGATACCTGTCCCTGGATGACCTGGATCTGAACTAGATATTTTTATGCTCTTTTTAAATACGAAATGGGAACATGTTACACGCCTGTCGGGATTTAACCGTTTGCGGGTAACTGGTTTAATGTCATCGAACTGAGTTATTACGTGTGGTGAGAAATTTATAGTGTGAAAAATGAGTTGAAAACTGAACGAGTATGTATGTGTTGAATGAACTAAAAGTGATATATCATTTTTTGTAAAATAAGATAAATTACTAGAAGATACTGGCTTTATAAATATATTTTTTTTTTATTGTTTATCTTTATTAGATGTTGTCATACATTTTGTGTACTAATATATGGCATAGCAAATATAATTTTTATTCACCAAGATTATTTGATTTTCAAGATTATCTGGCTGTGATCATGAAGCCATTCAATTGTATTAGGTATGAAATATATCATTTACAATAATTTATTACTATTTAAAATGTAAGTCATTGTTCAGATTTTTTAAAATACTACCTACTATTAAATAACGGCAATAAGGTCGAAAAATGAGTAAATACGCATAAAGTTACATTGTTATATTATTAGACGTACACTAACTATAAATTTCATACATCGAATTCAGAATACAAGAATTTAACAATGTAATATATAAGTAATGTTACAATGAAGTAGAAACCAGTGTCGAAGATAGTTTCAGTTTGCAATAATAATAACAATAATTTTCTCACAACTTTCCAGTTTTGGATATAACCAAGTGAAAATCCCATTCCTATTTGATGGCGCCGCGTTCGAAAACTCCCGAGAGAACGCCGGCAATAAACTGCTTGTATTGTACCTAATTTTGTTTCCGAATTCTCATTTATAGGTCAAAGTGAAAACTTTTAACATTTCCCATAGAACGGTTAAAATAAACTTTGCAAAGGCACAGTTAGTTTAACTGAAATGAAACTTCGCGCCACCCTTTACACCAGACCACTCGAGACACTTTAGTCCTGATCCCTTCATTATCGCCGTCGATTGGTTAAAAATTTTAACAACTTGCTACGATGCACTCATATTGAGTACCTATCGTAGAATAAATTGATTTTTCCGGTACTTAAATTTTTGCATATATCAATAAATCTCTTATAATTCCTACTGCCGCTGCAATAATAAATACGGGAAATGTATTGTTATTGTTTTGCAAATGGATGAATTTTAATGCTGAATACGGAATATTTATATGTGTTTTTTTTTTAATTTTAATAGTATTTCGTATTTGCATTTCTGTAATTGTTATTAAATTCAATTAGTTTTCCAGTTCGTTTAGTGAGGTTAAGTTAGGGTATTATTAAGTGTTGTATATGAAGAATTTGTGACATTTTTTTACGGCTACACGCTGTGCTCCGCACACAGCAGAGTGGGCAGAGGAAACTTAGTGTTAAGGCACTCCGTTTCCTATTTTACGTAGAATCCTGAAGACATTGCGTGTTGATTTGGGCAAAGAAATGAAAATTTTAAACACTTCATTTCCTCGAGTAGGAATCTATCCCACAACCTGTCGCATTTACAGCCACACTTCGTACTCCTACCCGACTGGCCCTATTATGACATTAATGACTATTAAATATATTGTATTCCTACACTTAACCACATTAAATTAATTAAAATCTAAACTTTACAAATACAGTATTGATTTCTATTAACAAAATACATTTAATCTTAAGATTTCAAAGCAATAAGCAAAACGTCTCTTACAAACAAATAGTAGGTCAACCAACTTTTAAAGTAATCCAATAGCTAGGAGCAACAATTCGTCAACGTCCTCATTTAATCCTCCCTCTCTGAGATCTAAGCCGACCTGTGGAGACGTCGCGTCATCTATTACTGACCAAAACCGCAATCCTTGGCTTTGCCCAAATATTTATAAAACAAAAGTGAATGTAAAAAAGTAATTAGAATTGAAATTTTTCGTTTTTTTTTTCGTTGGACTGGTTCGATGCCCATTCGGTGGAATGAGGTATGTTCATATTTTCGGTGTGGTAATTAAACAAAGCGCACTTATGTGTCGAGTTCCTCCAGTCAACTCGTAATGTTTCGAAAATTGTGCAAAAATGGAGAATTAAGTATATTAACACTATTTTTCCTCTGCCTACCCTCTATGTTATACGGGAAGTACAGCGATAAGGTAAAAAACTAAATTTTCTTGTTATAATAGTGACACTTGTCAAAATATTATTCCTATATGTTATATATAGACATTTTCCCGATTTTTTTGCATAAACTACTAACTTATATCGAAACAACAGGCGCAATTGAATAATATTTTTTCCAAAATAAGATAAGTGTTTTCATAGAGAGCGAAAGTTTGATGTAGCGTTAGTTTTTCTCTATCAACGTGGCAAAATATAGCGGGAGACTCGACTAAAACTAAAAAAATTATATGAAACGACTTTGTAAAAAATAATAACATGCATGCATGTATCTCTTGCATCTATCGATTTTTTATTAATGTATTGTGATCTATACAAGTCGTTTAGTGTAAAAAAATATATGTTATCATTTCTTCGTTCTAGCTAGCAAAGCAACGCGCAGCGCTTAGTTCCGTCACTCAACATGGACTGCCTAAAAAATTCAGTGGAAAGTGGAAAACGGAGTGTTTTAACCCTAGGTTTTCAGGTTCTTTCTGCCTCCCTGATGTGCCCTACCTACCGATGCGCGAGATACAGCATGTACTTGAAAAAAATAATAATAATAAACTAATAGTACACATGAATTATTATAGAAAATGATATAAATAATTATTAAATTTACAAAAAAAACTACACCCACACCCCTACCTACAGGCACCTATTTCGAACCAACACTTAACAGGTCAGCGAAATTTTAAAACGACCCAACGTCTATGAACAGCAATCCGTCAATGTCCTTCACTAATCCCATCCTCTCAATGAGATCTAAGTCAGCCGGCGGAGACGTTGCATCATCTATCACGGGCTGATGCTGTGCTCACTAGCCACCAGCCAGTACAGTATTGATATTGAATTTATAAAGTTTTTAACTGGAAAAGTTTTATTTAGATACTATTTGGCCGTTTGAGCTGATTAAACTGAATTATATTTGTGTTTCAGTATGTTTATAGCGCACTTATAGTTAATTTAAGTAAGAGAACTTTTGAGAATATTTTGAGTAACATAATCATTATTTATATAAGTACAAGTGTTTTTGGATGTTGTTTTTTGCAAAAAAATACAAATTTTATTTTTTTTAATTTTTTTAAAATATTATTCCACATTAATGAAAGAAAAATATTTTAGAAAACGTATAAAAAAATTGCGTACTAAAACTTGAACCTTGTTAATATTAAAAATTACCGCTCTACGTGATAAATCCACGTAAGGTATATTGAATATGTAAAAATAAAGTAACATTGAGAAATAAAGAGAGAGAAGAAATAAAGAAAAAAAAATAATTGTGTATACAGATGTACATCCATTCGATTTCGAACCATTATTGTTTCTTAAACATTTTATCATATAAATATATAAAAAAACATTATTGAGTTTCAACAAGCGCCAAAAACCATTTAAAATAAACCACACAGAAAAAATACCCTAAAATAACAAGTAACTACGATTATATAACGTACGTAATATCCAATATCTTCATCCACATTAATCATCAAAAGACTATTACTACCTAAACAATACCCAATACCCTGAAAATAATAATGTAAGGAGCGGTTACGATATCTGGTGTAGTCGAAACACATCTGGTACCAAATCAATTTATCGTCCACACGTGACGTTTGGGTGGTATCACTACCAATGCTCTTGAAAAACACGAACGTTAAAACAACGATGTATAGATATATAGAGCAATTTATATTTTGTTGAAACGGAGAATATGTTTAGGTAGTCTATTACTTGGGATTTTATCTATGTGAAGTACGTGGACTAACTCGAGACGTTACTCAGCGTATCACTTTTTTTATCTTTAGGATTATGTTTTTTTCTTCTTGACATAAAGAAACCAGTAAATACTTCACCATTTTTCATAAAAGTCGATATTGCGATTATTATATATAATTTTATAAGACTAGATATTATTTTAACTCGATAACAGCGAAATTCGACACAAACCAACCAACAAATATATTTAAATATAAAAATAATAAACTTTAAATTTGAAAATGAATTATACATTTATAGGCAATATACACGTTATAATGGAAAATATTGAAAGTCACTGGTGTTATTAATCCTGTATAGCCGCGGCGGTCTCAATACTTTGGTTTGTTTTAAAAAAACAGATACATTTATTCTTGAAAAAAAAACGACAATTTTTTCCCTTCTTTAAATATTTTTAAGCTTTTTACGAGAAGACCGAATTTTCATTTTTTTGCCCTCCTAAAACATTATTAGCGGACTCGTCTCTTGACCTAATTTGCTGGATGTCTGATATTAGAATCTCAAAACGTGCTGACGGCTTGTAACGTGTCTTTTCACAGCCTTAATTAAGTAACCAGAATTTATAAAAATGTGTTATTTAATTCAAAATATATATTTTATTCGTTAGTTACTAAAAATACCGTTATATTGGCATTCAAATAACAAAATAAAATATCTCATATCCATTACTACTATAGAAAAGCTTGTCTTTTAAAAACATCTTCTATTGCAAAGAAACCAAATAAAACGTAGCCTATAATGTTATTACACTGTAAGAATCTTTTCAAAGCAACAATGTAGCAATTTACAAAATCCTTACTCTCCTCGTATTAGGGCTGAAAAATATCCATTTTTATTACTTACACGGTGTTTCAGCGAGCGCTAGCGCTGTATATTAGCATACAAACGAGTCAAACCGTCGTCGTACAGTAATCTCGTCTAAGATTGGCCCGCTGGAACACTTGCCGTCTCAAGCGAATGAGTGAACACTACGCTCCGTGCGTATTCGTTAAGTTACATACTTTTTAATGAGGTCGTCGTGGCGTTAAGGCAGAAGGGTATGACGCGACGGTTGTGGGTTCAATCCCCATTCGAGGGAATAAATTATTATTATTTATTTATTGAGGCCAGTCGTAGCGCAGCGGCACAAAGTGTGACTGTAAAACCGACCGGTTGTGGGTTCGATCCCCACTCGAGGAGATGAAATATTTACTTAAATTTATATTTCCATTTCTTTGCTCTGGTGTCGAGGCAAAGCGCGGCGTTGAGTTCTGCAACTTAACACTTAACACGCAATGCCTCCAGAAAGTGGGGAACGAAGTGTGTTACACTAGGTTCCTTCTGCCTACTCTGCTGTGTCATGCTCCCGCATACAGCGTGAAGCTGATTTATTTTATTTTATTTTTTATTAATGTAATAATTTTCATTTCATCGCACTGACATCAATGCTCGGTTTCGAGTTCCACCACTCAACAAGCAATGCCACAAAAAAATCGGCGGAAAGTAGAGAACGGAGTGGCTTAACACTACGTTCCCTTTGCCTACTCTGCTTTTTAATCAGATTTTTTTACATACCATACTTCAATGTTCTCCTTCAACCGTATAAGGGTATTAGTTTCTGACTTAGTGAATCTTACGTACGCCTCGAAGTTGCAATTGCAGTCAACAATGTCGTTAGTCGTAAAGTCGAGGCCGGCAGAGCGTTTAATGATATTTTATGGCCCGTATCAAACCTTTGCCCGGTTTATGGGTCGCTTGTCGTTCGCTCTAACTAGTTGTAATACGTAGGTTCAATATGTATGTATATATATATTTAGGTATTACAAAGAAAATCATATGTTATTTTTAATATTTTTAAAGTACAGTTTAATACAATTAAGCAACGATCGAATTTTTATACGTTTTCTAAATTAAAATCGTATATTATTTATATAAACTAAGTATAGTGTTGTTGTTGTTCTTATTTAACTGAAAACAGCCAGGTCCATAATTGGGCGGAAAGTTGGGAATTGGGGAGTGTTAATGGGAACGGGGTGTAGTAACACTAGGTTCCCATATTCTCTCTGTTTATCCTTCTATATGTGGGATACAACGTGAAGCTAAAAAAAACTTTATATTCCCTAATAATAACATTATTATGGCTATGGCTATTATGTATATGAACTCAAGATAATCTCTAGGGGTCGATAGGACGTACACACAATATCATAGTTCTATAAATATTTGTTTATATACACTGTATACACTATTATTATCTTAATACGCTATATACTATATAACAAATAAGTGGAGGCCCTCATGACGCAGGGGAACTAGGATGTAAATGTAACGCGAAGATTGTGGGTTCGATTCCCATTTGAAGGAATAGGTTATTATTTCTTAATATTTTCTTTTCTTCGCTTTGGTAAAAAATCAAAGCGCGGGTTTGAGTTCCGCCACTCAACACGTAATGCCTGGAAATTTCGGCAGATGAGAGAGCATGGAGTGTCTTAACATTAGCTTTCCTCAGCCCTCCGTTCCTCACTTTCCGCCGATTTGATTTCCGATTTTTACCGGGTTCTTGCCTTGGAGCCAAAGCAAAGAAAAAAAATATAATAATAACACTTTATTGAATGTTTACAATTAGATTATACATTTGATTTACACAGTACATGTAAGATCAATGTATAATGGCGGCCTTATCTCTAAGAGCGATTTCTTAGAATGCAAAACGGTGAAAACATATTGCATAATCATTATAATTGTGAACTAAAATAAAAAAAATAATTAATTCCTCCGAGTCGAAATCGTAACAACCTCGAAACCTTTAAGTGACATCCTTGTGCACCACGTACCACGACGGCCTCCAAGTTAGTGGCCTGTTAAGTGTCTGTTTTTGTAAACAAAACCGTTTACAAGATTTTGTCCAAAAAAGTTTAACAAGATGATCGTCCCATTTCCCAGTTTTCTATTAAACTAAATTCAGCATAATATATTGTTAGATAAAACTCACAACTACACTTTTGTGGTTTCCTTTCATATCATTGTAATAATACATTTCATATAACATCTGTGAATGAAATCGGATACACACTGTGGAGTACTTTTTAATTAAATAGAGCGCTCTACTTGTATCACAAACTCTTTTAAGTGATTTCGCGACGGCTTCGCGGCAACGTGAACAAAAGTTGCCAGTATATGAACGTCTTTAGTAACTTTGACATTAGATTTTATGGCACAAAATAAGAAATCAGAAAATACAGATATAAATCCATTTTTATTGTGCCCTTGAAAACAACAATATACTGTAATTGACATTATTTATTTGATATTTGCGAGCGTAAAAGGTTGTATAAAGTTATGTTATTAATAATTAAATCACTTACATATATATATATATATATATATATATATATATATATATATATATATATATATATATATATGTAAGTGATTTAATTATATATATATATATATAATAATAACTATGTAAATTATATAGATAATATATAGACTAAACTTATATTATCATATATTTTTTATATATCTTATCTAAGTATAGCATTTAGCAATTTATTTAATATGGCAAGACAATGTTAGCTGGTCCTGCCATCAAAATCTAATATCACTATAGCTAAATGCCGGGTAGTGCCGTAAAGGCGTTACAACAATGTCGTCAGTGACCACAAAAACTTTACGGTTTCTTTTATCGACCATTTAGGCTATAATAGTTGCCTTTTGTTTTGAAGAACTTGGCTTTAACTGATTTTATGGAGATTACCGTACTCCCTTATGTACGTCTGACCATAATAGCGAAAAATTATATATAAATGACATTCACGCTGTATTCCGCACACAGCAGAATAGGCAGAGGGAACCTAGTGTTAAGACACTCCGTTGCCCATTTTCTGCCAAATTCGACGGCGACCATGTTGAGTGGCGGAATTCAAGAGCGAAAAAATTAAAATATACATTTAAATAAATCTTTCATTTTCTGGAGTTGGGATCGAACCTACAACAATTGCTCCACGAGTCGCCTCATGAAATGAAATGAAATGATATGTAACTACATCGCCAGTACTGACTCAGAAACACTGACTTGAGGGAAAATATAATAAAAGGTCATAAATAGAATTATTGCTATTTTATTTCACTACTTTTATCTCAGCTTTAAAAATTTTAGAAAAAGAAAATATTAACATTATATTTCACCCAGCTTTTGTACGACGTTGGTTTATAACTTAGTTTATTCGTCAATCTGATACTCTAAGTATTTTTCTTTGAACTAAATGTACAGATTTCTTTTTTGCATTTCTCTTTGCCTTCACATTTTGTATTTCGAATAAGAAAAGACTATTGCTTTTTATGAAAACAGTTACAATATGAATTTGAAAACCTTAAACAAGTTGAGTGCTTACTTGGAGACTAGAGTACGCTTCTGGTTTCTAAATGCATCTTAAACAGACTTCTTAAAAACAACTGCAACAGTCAAAGGTAACTAACAGAAATGAAGTCCTTATCTCTACTCTTTTTCCCTTGTGGTGTGGAACAGACGTAAAAAGCAACATTGCTCTTGAGGCCGCTTTCAAGTTTCAGCAAATCCTAGAAACATTTGTATGAACTGGGAATGTTCAATTTTGTGTTAAGCAACCTCCACACAAGGCGTGTTACGTCAGTTTCAATTATGAAGTGAAGCTAATTCTAACTATGCAAGCCATTTTCGGTTTTGTCCCTTAAGTAATAGGATTTCGTCGTCTGGGGTTATATCGTTAGCAATAATTAGATGAACACGTCGTTCTATGTCACTTTGTAGTACATAACACATACTGCTATACATATTCGTAGAGTAAGCCACTTTAATTTCAAAATGAAAGGAATATACAGACATTTTTTATTCACATTTCAAGTGAAAAAGTCGAAGATATTGTTATCTATTAAGAAAACGTATAAAAATTTGAACGTTCTATTTGAACCCGCGCCTCTTTGGAAACCAAGCGCTCTGACCAACTAAGCCATACGTTCTCATCGCGCTACATCGAAATTCTTATACGCTTGTTAACTTATTTCTGTTGTTGGTATATTATATACAAACATCATATACATTTTCTTAATAAGTATTTTTCTTTCTTATGTTTGGAATAACACTTTAAAATGTTTAAAATATTTTTAATTTGTTATCTTCTTTTGTTTCTTTTCTTCTTACTCCAAATAGGCAATAGGTAATTCGCCTTTTTTAGTACTTTTTCTATTATTATATATATTATCGTGTTTTAAAATAAATGAAGTGTGTTAGAAAAATGGTAGAGAATTCAGATAAATTAGAATAATAGACTGAACGAATAATAAGGGAGTAGTCGTATCGAAGAAACATTATAAGTGGATGGTAGTTATAAGTAATGTTTCTTACTCTTTAGATGATAAGAAGCATGGAGTAGTGCCTGGGACTTGCGACCACAGGTGTGGGCTTCAGGGGCCCCTTTACAGATTCTAACACTCGTCCTCACTGCTCAAGCCCCGTGTTCTTAAAAATAGGTCTTAACCACATTCATAATAATCAAGGGTAGTCAGCAGCCAAGACTCCACGTAGATAATTATAAATAGATCTTAACCACATTTATAATTACAATAATAGTTAATTAACTAAATAATTAATTCGGAGGCCGGTCGTGGCGCAGCGGCACGAGGTGTGACTGCAAAACCAATTGGTTGTGGGTTCGATCCCCATTCGAGGAGATGAAATATTTACTTAAATTTATATTTCCATTTCTTAGCTCTGGTATCGAGGTTAAGCGCGGCGTTGAGTTCTGCCACTCAACACGCAATGCCTCCAGAATTCGGCAGGAAGTGGGAAACGGAGTGTCTTAACACTAGGTTCCCTCTGCCTACCCTGTTGTGTGCGGGATACAGCGTGAAGCTAATTTAATTTATTTATTTAATTTAACAAAATAATTAATTATCCAAATAGTCGAGGTATGTCAGCGGCAGAGCACGAGTAGTGCTCCGAACCGCACCAGAACCAAGACTAACCGTACATTTTTTGTTTTCGACTTGAATTTAATGCTGTTGACCTGGACTGGTCTTGACAGCGTCGCCTGGCGGGGAGGGGCGAGAGTAGCTCGTCCCTGAAGAAAAAATTCGAGCTTTGATGGACGCTCGTAAAGTGTTGGCGATTGCAGGGGAATGCCCTGGGTATGCTAATCCCCCCTTGATTTCGACCGTTGGGTTTGTCGCGCCGAGGCGCGGACGTCTCGTGAAATAGGACTGAGCTCGCCGCCTCTTGCGGCGACTGAGAGTATGTCGTGAGACTGAGGAGTGAATCCTGCCTATATATTGGGTCTGTGCGGCTTTTTATATGATCGTTCACAAATAATTAATATTAAATTGTAAAGTAGAATAAATAGGAAATGATGACGCGCCTCATAGTGGCGTGATCATTAGGTGTCGTATTGGCCTAAGATCCCATCGTTTAAAACTGTAGGGATTAGATTTTCTAATGAAACTAATATTTAAGAATGATACATGATAGTAGAATAGATTACACTAGGGTTGCCCAAAAAAATCCTGCCGCAATCACCTTTAATTAATGTTTTTCGTAACTCGTTTTTGGAGAAAATTGCACTCATATGTTTTTTATGTGAATCGCACATCATTTGAAAGAAAATCGCATAAGGAATTGGAAAAACAATGGTTGCCAGCTCTCAGTCTGCCGCAAGTCCAAGGTTGCCTGGTTTAAAGAGGTTACTTAATGTGAATATTTGCACTCATGTGTTTTTTTAATGAATTATATATCAAATTAAAGCTTATTTTTTTGTCATCACTAAAACACATGGTTGCCTGGAAAATGGCTGCCGCAAGCAAAGGTTGCCATCATTCGAAATATTTTATTCTGATTCCGTTTTACTGAGAATAGACTATCAAATACGCGATTTGCCTTATGTTTTAAAGTAAAATATTATAAAATAGAAGGTCAATCTTAAAATTAATATTTATTCTAGCTGTTCACCTGTTAAATGATGATTTTAATCATATTAAGTACATACCAAAAACTATTTAAACATGAAATCATCCTTATTTTTCCATTGAAATAATGAGTCTATGATATTAAGTCTTTGTTAAATCTGTTTTCTAGATATTAATACTCGTTTAAATCGTTATTTTAAAAAGAATAAATTATCATCTATATATATAAAACAAGTACCTGACTGACTGAGGTAAGACGCACGCACAGCCGCTGATGGTAGAAACGTGAAATTTGGACAGATGTTTTTTTTCGTAATCTGGACATCCACTAATAAGGGATTTTAAGAAAATTGAACCCTAAAGGGATAAAATAGGGGCTGAAAGTTTGTATGGGTTTTTTTTTAATCAGCACCGATTTTTATAATATTTGAAATTCAGACTCCTAAAAATACCCCGTAAGGGTTCAAATAAGCGGGCGAAGCTGCGCGCGCCCACTAGTATTAAATAAACGTTTACAAATATCGTTCTATTATAAGGTATTAATTACATAATGTTTTCATAATATAATGTAGGTTGACAATTTTCGCAGATATTTTATTTATTAATCAAGAAAATATGGAAAATTACCTCGTTATAAACTCTCAATCTCTCTCTTCGTCCTCAGAGAAAAATATATAATATTAAACATTAAATTTAATTATACTTATCAAACATTAATTATACTTACGTTTTGCATTAGAAAATAATTGAAAAATAAAAATCAAATCAGATTCACGCTGTATCCCATGCAGCAGGGTAGGCAGAGGGAACCTAGTGTTAAGACACTCCGTTCCCCACTCTCTGCCGAATTCTGGAGGCATTGCGTGTTGAATGGCAGAACTCAACGCCGCGCTTTGCTTCGACACCAGAACGAAGAGATGGAAATATAAATTTAAGTGAATATTTCATCTCCTCGAGTGCGGTTCTTCTTTATATTTTTTTTTACAACAATGAACTTTTTGTAACAAGTGATAACCGTGCATTGTGTTACTATTTAAGAAAATGTTACTGTATATAAAAATCATTTTTTGGCGAAACAACAACATAATTTTACACTTAAGACTCATTATTAAATTCCACACACATTTTCGCACAAAAAACAGATCTTCACTTTTGTCATGTTAACTAAAAACGTCTTCACTCCAAAACGAAAGGTAAGTAACTAAGTAATATGTTCAAAAACATCTCATTTGGCCATCTGCACTGTTATTGCATTTAGAAACAATACATCTACGAAAATAAAATTATTGCATTTTGTTTGCTTTGTATACCACCGCAAAATGTTTATGTATAGTAAAAAGTAGACAACTAATTGATATTTGCCGACTCCTGGTCATAAACCTTAATGATGATTTCATATTTAAATAGTTTTTTATATGTTCTTAATATGATTGTAATCATCATTTAACAGGTAAATATCTAGAATAAACATTAATTTTAAGATTGACCTTCTATTATATAATATTTTAATATAAAACATGAGGCAAATCGCGTATTTCATCGTCTATTCTCAGTCAAACGGAATCAGAATAAAATATTTCGAATGATGGCAACCTTTGCTTGCGGCAGCCATTTTCCAGGCAACCATGTGTTTTAGTGATGACAAAAAAATAAGCTTTAATTTGATATATAATTCATTAAAAAAACACATGAGTGCAAATATTCACATTAAGTAACCTCTTTAAACCAGGCAACCTTGGACTTGCGGCAGACTGAGAGCTGGCAACCATTGTTTTTCCAATTCCTTATGCGATTTTCTTTCAAATGATGTACGATTCACATAAAAAACATATGAGTGCAATTTTCTCCAAAAACGAGTTACGAAAAACATTAATTAAAGGTGATTGCGGCAGGATTTTTTTGGGCAACCCTAGTGTAATCTATTCTACTATCATGTATCATTCTTAAATATAAGTTTCATTAGAAAATCTAATCCCTACAGTTTTAAACGATGGGATCTCCACCTATATAGAAATCTATAAGTTACTTACATGATATACCGACATTTACTTCTTATTATTTAAGAAACATTAAACATACTAATAATTTTATAGTAAATAATTAAAATATTTTTCATCATGATAGAATAATTTGAATATTAATTAAATATTTTATGTTCGTAATAATTTATAAATTATTATAGTAAATAACATTTTTATACACATTTCTTACTATTTAATAACAATTAAATATAATCATAATTCTGTAGTAATCTATTAAGAGCTTATGTTGTATAAATATAAATTATAAAAATTATATCTTATTCTCAAGAAAAACATATTATCGATCTCTTATAGTCTGCTGTCCTAGACGATAACCTTGTTGAACTGAACTAATCCACCGATAAAGATCGTAGATATGTATTTATATTAAAAATTTACTCTATTTTCACTTCTAAGGTGTCGTATTTTATTAAAACGTGATAATATATTTTTAAAGTTATGTTTATAATAAAATTTTGAACTAAACATAAAGAGAATATAATGAATAAATAATTTCTATTTCAAAGAAATCGTATACTCTAATATAAAATTCAAAGAAATATGAAAATTTAATAAATTTCATTTACGCTCATCTTCACATAAGAGACCATAATATATTAGCTCGTATCATCCAATAGCTGTGTTTTGAATCCCTCATTGTAGATTCTATCAGCCTAGCTCACACAATCTTCAGAGAGATAAACAATGTGCATAAATTCTGATAATTTGTTTTAGTATTTAAACATTGTAGAAATTTTTATTATCTCAATTTAAAAGAAAAAAAATATTATTACTTAAAAAATAAATAAATCAGCTTCACGCTGTATCCCGCACACCGCAGGGTAGACAGAGGGAACTTAGTGTTAAGACACTCCATTTCCCACTTTCTGCAGAATTCTGGAGGCATCGCGTGTCGAGTGACAGAACTCAACGCCGCGCTTTGCCTCTACACCAGAGCGAAGAAATGGAAATATAAATTTAAATAAATATTTCATCTCCTCGAGTGGGGATCGAACCCACAACCAGTCGGTTTTACAGTCACACTTAATGCCCACACAATCTTCAGAGAGATAAACAATGTGCATAAATTCTGATAATTTGTTTTAGTATTTAAACATTGTAGAAATTTTTATTATCTCAATTTAAAAGAAAAAAAATATTATTACTTAAAAAATAAATAAATCAGCTTCACGCTGTATCCCGCACACCGCAGGGTAGGCAGAGGGAACTTAGTGTTAAGACACTCCATTTCCCACTTTCTGCAGAATTCTGGAGGCATCGCGTGTCGAGTGACAGAACTCAACGCCGCGCTTTGCCTCTACACCAGAGCGAAGAAATGGAAATATAAATTTAAATAAATATTTCATCTCCTCGAGTGGGGATCGAACCCACAACCAGTCGGTTTTACAGTCACACTTAATGCCCCTGCGCCACGACTGATTGAAGCTGATTGGATTATATCCCTAATTAAATCTTATATTGATTTTACACGATGCTAAATATAAACCATCAACATATAGATATAGTGTCCCAATTATAGGAGTGACCAATCACAACGCTCATAAATATTCCACTACGTATTGTACTCTATGCAACAGTTCGTAGAAAGCCATTTAACCACACACGTCACTCCTGTACTCATTACGGAATTAAGCTTTGAATATTCCACAGGGCAGTGTCCAGAGATAGCTTCTATTACTTATTCAGCTTACGTTATAAGCTATTTATTCTACGTAGGTCACCTACTTGGATATGTAATGAGAAGGATTGTACTAACAATGTTTTCTGTTGTTGGAGGTATTATAACAAAAAAATGTAAGTAAATAAAGATGAGATAAAAACAAAGACTGACCGTGATTTGAAGCTGAACTTCATTTAATTCGATAGAGGCCAGCTGTGGCGCAGGGGCACAAGCGTGTGACAAACGCGACAGATTGTGAAGTCGATTCCCAATCGAAAAAATGAAGTATATAATATTTTATCATTTCTTAAAATTTTTATTATTTCGCTCTGGAACCTAGGCCGGCCTGGCGTTGAATTCCGCCTCTTAACACCCAATGCCTCCTAAATTCGGTGGAGAGTGTGGAGCGTAGTGTCTTAACACTAGCCTCCCTCTCCCTTCTATCTTGCTATATGCGGGATACAGCGTACAAAAGGTGATAAAAAACCTCATTCAATAAGAATATAACAGACGGTAGATATCATTTTATTTACAATGGCGTGGAAAAATTTTGGAGCATTTATACACATCCTAACAAAAATATAAGCAATAGATTTAGTATTACACCTATCAGGTTCACACTGTATCCACTGAGCATGGTAGGCAGAGGGCAACTAGTGTTAAGACGACCCGTTTCCCACTTTCCACCGAATTCTGTTTTGCGGTTGCCAGTTTTACGTGTCAAGTGGCGGAGCTCAACATTGCACTTTGCCTATACCAAAGCGAAGGCATGGAAATATAAATTCAAATAAATATTTCATGTCCTCGAGTGGGGATCGAACCCACAACCAGTCGGGTTAATGAGAATTGATGATATTTTTTTTACCTTTACTTGATTCCATATTTTGCTTCTACAACTTAACTATGAATAAATATGAATGCAACGGATCGAGGCACTATACAAATATATCCGTTGTTCTGGGAATTCTCGGACCATAAATCATTTCGCAATTATATATTATTAGCGTGATTATGGATCCTAGTCCAGAAGCTTTAGGCCTTGATGCACAATGGTCAAGTTGTAGGGTAAAAATGTTAGAATGCGTGTGTCTGTGACATTACAATCTGATGACTGCGACAGCCAGTTAAGGAGAAGAACTTTCTAACTATAAATTTTTTTTTTTTATATTTACTAATACCTTTTCGATAATATTTTATGAGAACAACGACTCGGCAAGTAACGTCTCAATATTTTTGATCACTGATGAAAGTTATCTCACGTAGCACAATTAAAATTTAATATTTGATGTCATTTTCATATTACCTAATAGACTGGATCCCAGAGCCCCCAGACCTATGTAATTTTAACAAAGCTTAAATTTTGAGGATTAATAGTCTAATATGTAGTTAAGATTGTACTGTGTATTTAATAACTTGAAAGTGGGGCCCTTTCAGAGGTAGCGCCATCTTAAGCTACACGCTCACCTAAAGTACGCTCGTACTTAAATATATTTTTAAGAATAATGTAAAAAATCTACATTTATTATTACCAGATCCTTTACGTGGGCCTTTACTCCTGCTAGACGTCCTTAAGATTGTTTAAAGTTGAGGCAAAATACCTTATACTATCAAACTTTAATTTTAGATATATTTTTTACATTTTTTTTTTTATATTAGACTAATAAACCTCAAAATTTCAGCTTTGCTAAAATGACGTAGGTCTGGCGGCCCTGGGATCTGAGTTATAAGTTTATTTAACTTCTTTTACAGTCTTAAACAACGAATGAATTGAAGAATAAAATATTTTACTACTATAATAAAAAAATTAAGCGACCGAAACTATCATGCCATCGTAGGTAGAAATAAATTGTTTATATCTTTATTTTTATTATATTTACTTCACATTTATTTACTTTACTTTTTAAAATAAATTAGATCGAAATCAAAAAGTGCCTACAACTTATATTTTAGGTAATAAATATGATTACATAACATGAAGCAGGCGGCACTGCATCTCTGACATGCATATTTTTTATCTTTTTCGTTATTGTCTCGAGGCCGTCGCTTGCGAGGATGTTCTAATTTATGAGTAGACTAGGGCGTAGATTTGCTTTCTGTTTACAAAAAAAATATCAAAATTTTTACAGTTCTTGCGCTATAGCTAACTTTATTTTTCTTTCTCGTTTTTTTTTGATAGATTAATCTAAAAAATAAAGGAAAAGTTAAATTTTATATTTTTTCTTTTATTTTGCCGGTTAACTTGTAGGCGTGTAAGTTACTTGGTTTTCCCATTAATATGCATCCTTAATTTACTTGTACACTGCTCTTCATTCCTTACATAGAATGAAGTGCAGTGTACTGAGTGCTACATCGTTAGTTTTTCTCTCCCTAGGTAACAAGTCCTTATTATGTGCGCCTGTTTATACTCCAGTGGAATGGTCATGTGGCCATTTTTACTTTAAAAAAATATCTAATATAAACCTGCGCATTAATATAGAATAAAAAATAAATAAATCTACATATATTATATTTGTATATCAATCTTAAGTACGAAAACTGTTTTTCTGTTGTATTTGCTGTCTTTTTTATTACATTCTACTTCAAAATAGAGTTGTTGAGTTAGAGATCAGAAATTTTACAAAAGAGTTGTCTATGGGCCAGTACAATATAGAAAACTGAAAATTAAAGAAAAAGGCTCAGTTTATCAGTTGCTAATTTATTCACGCCATCAACTCGTTTCCTAGGATTTATTAGAAATACTACGTAAGTAATTTGAAACTTAGTAAATATTGAAAAATATAATATATTTTCATAATCATATGTATGTATGTACGTCTAATATATTACTTATATACTGTTTCCATTTAACTAAACCAATAAAGCAATTAGTCCTCCCTTCATTTACCACTTGCTTGTACAAATAATGGCACAGCACTAGGGAACAATAAAGTGTATTTATCATATAAACAATGAGTAAAGTTGTTTTCTTTTCGAAGCTGAAATAAAGTTAGTTCGCCATTCAGTACAAGAGAAGGACGTTTAATCAGAAGAAATCGATTTGTTTTTCACATATACATATCTCTTGGACTGTCATTTTTTTACTTTTCGCTGTATCCCGCACATAGCAGGGTAGGCAGAGAGAACCTGGACATATAATGTCAAGACACTCCGTTCCCATTAAGATACTTCCCTTTCCCACTATCCACCAAATTCTCGAGGCATTGCATATTCAATGGCGGAACTCAACGCCATGCTTTGTAACGATACCAGATTGAGGAAATGAAATATTTCAATGAAATGTTTTCTCCAAGCGGGAGTCTGCGCCACAATGGCCTCACATCTTTCTTGATCCACTTTAAAGAAAATGTCTTAACCTACAAATAATTATAACAAATTAACATTATCATTTTTTTTGTTCACATTCCGATCTCTATTTTTAGATCATTAATAGATTTTTGGCACTGGGTACTGCATGAAACTACTAACTACTTGATGGAATCCAACAAATCATTTCATAAAGACAGACAAGAGTTATATAACCGCAATTATAATTGTTTTCTCAAGTAGCATTCAAATCCATGTCTATAGCGCTAGTTAAGAATTGAGCATTTAACAATATACGAGTGCCTACATAATAGCCAAGGATTCAAGATGCACAAGTTGCCTGGAATTACCTTAGGTATATCAGTGTACAAAAACATAAGTATATATATTTTATTTTTATATACATATATTAAATTCTTTAATACCATTCTATAATCGCAAAATTATTCTTTTTCTTGTAATTATCAAATAACAACTGATCTAAAAAATCTTAGGAAAACTTTTTACACATTTCAATGCAGTAATTCTAAATCCTATGTAGCTTTATCGAGGAACTCAGAGGATTTGACAACAGAGTCCTTTGTTATGTGGAGAAAATGTAAACGGGGTGAATAGAAACATTGTTTCAACATCCTCGTTATACACCACTTGAAATGCCCTAGTAACAAACCGCGGGGCATGCATCTTTTATTCTTCTCTTTTAAATCTTCTTATAAATCTTTTATTTTATTATTTACAAGTATTATTTTCCTAAGCGATAATTTATTTAAATAGATACATATAATATCAAAATGTAAATCAGTTTCACGCTGTATCCCGAACAAAGCATCTACCCTGCTTGCAGAGGTAAACCTAGTGTTATGACACTCCGTTCCCTACTTTTCACTGAAATCTGGAGGCATTACGTATTGAGTGGCGGAACTCAACGCCGCGCTTCGCTTTGTTACCACAGCGAGAAAATGAAAATACGAAATATAACATTTCCTCGAGTGGGAATCGAACCCACAAAATGGCGCTTTTACAGTCGCACGTTTGTGCACCTGCTCCACATCAAAAAATAAATTCAATATTATCATGATACAATAATACTACACATTTCTCGACTATAAAATCCGACTAACAAAATCCAAAAAAATAAATTGTAAAGAAAACATTAAATATGGCCATTTCGTAAAAAAAGACAACAATTCACATTATTCTATTCCACCAAAATCACTTGAGTACAACAAAATTGCCGAACTTGTTACAGAGAAGCCTGATATATTGAGCATTCATGGGGTGATCATGGGTAAGGCAATTAAAGCTTATGTGCGTATAAATCATTTTGCTAATTCCCTTTGGGCCTTAGACGACGTATTCGGGAAAATGTGTAAATTATTAATATATAAATATATTGTTTATAACAAAAATATTAAGTGTGACTGTACACGCGAAAGGTTTAGGCTTCGATATCTAATCGAGGATATGAAATATTCAATATTTTCATTTCTTCGCTCTGGTTTTGAGACAAAGCGCGGCGTTGAGTTACGCCACTCAACACGCAAAGCGTATAGAATACGGCGGAAATGGAGAGCGGAGTGAGCTAGATGTAAGATACAGTGTGAAACTGAAAAAAAAATGTAAAAGAAATTGCAGAAACTTAGGCATTTACTTTTATTTAGGTTTGTGGTTATATTCCCTCTGAAAATAATAAGTTGAGCGTAAAGCGTAATAGGCCACTAAGCAAGTTGACAAATAAAATCCACGAGACGCGGATTCACATCCTGTTATTTTCGAATTTTAGGTAGAAATCCATGTTTGTTACTCTTTTTTACCCTATCTTGCATTGCGAAAACGATTTTAATGAAGTGTATTGAGAATTCGGTGAACCAAATTGATTTATACCTATAGTCTATTGAAATTTATTATCAAGGCTTACGGGACGAATATTGAAGAGAGATATGCCACTAAAATCTCTTTAAAAAAATAAAAATAATTGTTAGTCGGACAAACAACGATCCATAAATGTCAGTAAATTACAATAAAACTTAAAATCTAGTGTTAGTAATTAATAACTAATAACTTCTTCTTTACCCTCTCGCAATATATTTACACATAAAAAAAACACAAAATTTTGCTTTTACGGAATCACCTACCTGCTAACTAGAAATTTTCTTAATGAAGACACTTTCCTAAATGTTATTAGAAAAGTAGGTACTACAGGTTTCACTTTATTAAGTTCTATATGAAACATCCCACGTATAATCGCGTGAGTGTAGATAAAACTTTTAGTCTAGTTTGTTAACGAATGCTGTATAAGTTGGTGGCAAGTTCCCGAGTAATTTCGGATGAACGCGTCGACTATAAAGATTTCAGTTTCAGTTTTATGAGTCACTTGTTCTTGTTTTAATTAAATAACTCATAGTTATAAATTTGATGCGGCAAGTTAAATTATATTCTAAATGACGGAAATTTCTGCGTGGAGTAATTCGTTTTCTGTTTTGATCATAGTTTCCATATATAACAATAGTGTATGTAACATATTAAGGTTTGTATATATTTTTATTTTCTTCATAGAAAAAAGAGTATAAGACAAATTATTGCATTCAGATTGTATCAAATCCCGTAAACCTCTTATATAATGATATTGTAAATATTATTTTCTGACACAGCTGCCAAAGAAATACTCAAGCAAAATAAATAACAAATTATAATTATAATAAACAATTATCACAAACAAAAAACTTTCACAAAAGCGTCTATACATTTTTTTTTCATTAAAGCATCTATGTAGAATGTGAACGTTTTCTCGAACGAAAAAATCACAAGGATACCGATAAATTTTTCATGAAATCTTGGAATGTAAGACAGTAAACTGTGAGTTCCCACGGGGCGCCTCAGTACAGTTCAATTGTTTCCCGCGGCGCCGACTCGCGGTGTGCAATTGATTTATTTGTTTTCTTGCATGTACCATTGTTCTACTTTGCTAACGGAAACCTGAATTTGTTTTAAAGAATCTTAAGAGATATTATAAAATAGTAAGTATACGGCGTTGAATTCCGCCACTCAATGCCTTCAGAACTCGATGAAATGTGGGAAGTGGAGTGTCTTAACACTAGGCTCCCTCTGCCTATTCTGCGACATAGGGAAGTAAGCTTTTAGCACAACACTTTGGAGTCTGTCAAACTACTTAACCTACACGCATACGTCTGAATTTTACTATTAATATTATAACTTTTTGAATCAGATATTTACAATCCTTTGCTACACAATAAAGTTTCAATGTGTTGCGAATGCTGCGTCTGTCGTCACCATTTAAAATATTTTATTTTAAATGCGAAAAGCTGTCGCCACCTTATTATACTTTAAAACCTTCACATTTTTACTACATGAAGGTATGTTATATTAATGAATGAATCTAAAAACCGATACCGTATTACGGCATGTCTATTTAAAAAATAAGCAGCTCTAAATCACAAAAAGATCCAAGTAGCTTAGGTTCAAATTCTGGTACCACACTGGTGTTGTTTTTTTAACTGCGCGCTTCTTTTCGCATATAAGAGTAGGTGACACGCCATGTTTTAGGAATGGAGATTGAACACACAACTATTGAATTTACAGTGAAACGATTTTCAATTCACATTCAAACATATTTTTTTATCAGCTTCACGCTGTATTCCGCACATAACAGGGTAGGCAGAGGGAACCTAGTGTTAAGACACTCCTTTCCCCACTTTTTGCCGATTTCTGGAGGCATTGCGTGTCTGCCACTCAGACAAAACTCAACGCCGCGCTCTGCCTCGACACCAGAGCGTAGAAATGGAAATATAAATTTAAGTATTTTTTTTTTTCTCCTCGAGTGGGGATCGAACCCAATCGGTTTTATAGTCACGCTTTGTGCCGCTGCACCACGACTGGCCTCATAAATACACAAACATAAATGTATTTAAGGATAAAGTAAAATAAAATTAAATTAAATTAGCTTCACGCTGTATCCCGCACACAGCAGGGTAGGCAGAGGGAACCTAGTGTTAAGACACTCCGTTCCCCACTTTCTGCCGAATTCTGGAGGCATTGCGTGTTGAGTGGCAGAACTCAACGCCGCGCTTAACCTCGACACCAGAGCGAAGAAATGGAAATATAAATTTAAGTAAATATTTCATCTCCTCGAGTGGGGATCGAACCCACAACCAGTCGGTTTTGCAGTCACACCTCGTGCCGCTGCGCCACGACCGGCCTTAAGGATAAAGTCAAAATTTTATAACAGTCACTTTTCTTTTTTCTAATTAATAAGAATAAGACTCTTATTTCTCTAAAAACCTTCGTTAGTTTTATCGATCGACCGACCAGGGACAGTCGGCGGTGGTCGCGGAGCACGTACTGTAGAACGCATTTAAGGAGATTTACTTTGGACATTGACAAATTACCGTCAATCGAGCAGCCCGACACATAGACAGCTGAAAGCAAGTTATAAATTGATTTCTACACATTCTATTACGTGTTGGTCATCCCTTAACCCATGCTTTAAAACTTAAGTAGGTACTTAAAGTAGTCTCAATGCCGATAAATTATAAGATTTTTATAAATTATATTTGTATGTAAGTATGCATTTTGTATATTTTTATTTCAGTTTCATGCTGTATCCCGTATTAGTTAGACAGACGGAGTCAAATGCCTTAACACTAGACTCCCTGCTGTGCTGCATGAGGAGATACAGTGTGAAGCTTGTAACGATCCATACCAAAACTAAAATGTGTAGGTAAATAATATAATTAATTCAAAATAATAATAACTTATAATAAAAAAATTATAAATATAATTTATAGCATTATTTAATTTATAGCTTATCATAGATACAATCTTATAATAGTTTAGTTCAGTTCTTTAATTACGCGTTCCGTTCACAAGTAATATTAAAGTGACGTAATATACCGTAGGTAAAATACGCAGATATAAAATATATTTATTAAAAATATTTAATAATTATGTTTAATTATTGTCAATTATAATTTAAAATAAATAATAACATAATTAATATTTTAATTATTGTAAAATATCATGTTGGCTGAATAAGCTACTGTCTACGTCAAAGTCGAGACTATAGGAAAAAAAGAGATGGGAGATGGCGGACGCGTCTGGTGAAGGATAATCATTAAAAATGCTTAGAAAAGTTTTAATTTATAATTAATATAAATATTTAGTTACATCTTATATGTAAAAAGCATGTGAGTTAGTACATGTAATAGTGATATAATTATTCGAGGCTGGCAAGATAAGTTATAAATGCTTGTTATGTATTTACAGTTGTTTTTTTTGGAATACTTCGTCGGTAAGTTTTTAATAGCTTATTATTAAAACAAAGAAGAGTAATATTAATACACATAATGCCGTCAATATCCAGAGATAATTATTATATATTAAGTAAATGGAAATAAATACATGAATATGTTTTTATGAGGTATCAAATTACAATTATATTAATGTACGCAGAATGCCTGCCGCCATCTTCGTTAGATGCGTGTATGGGAATTGAGAAATGAGAGTTAAATAGGTTTGGTGAATTATAATTACTTATAAATGTAGTATCTATATGTATTAGTAAATATTTAACATGTTACTATAAAAGGAAATATAAATATAATAGTATCATTTATATTATGATATAAAATTATTATATCAAAATACGTATTTATAATTTATAAATATTATATAATATGAATCTATTTAATGACCTACAATAAAGGTATTTTGTCAAGATGTTTAATTATTTATCAGATATTAGACAGTAACAAAATATTAATTGTAAACTATTTGTACGATCGTCGGAGTTCATTGACCCTATGTTTTATTAATAACTAATATTGGAGTCGCAACCGACTGTTGCTTGGCTAGGCAAATTGCTGTGGCCTTTTCTTGTTAAATTGCGATCGACGTTGTCTCGCGGTGTGCTTACTATGCATAAGCGATGCTTGTATGGTATTGGACATACATATATGTAAAACAGTTTCTACAGTTGTTGTAAAACTCGTTGCGTGATGAGTAGGTGTGTGGTGCTATTTTATGTCCTGGAACTCCGGTGTATGTAGTAGTGTCCGCCCGTCTTGCATGGGTGTGTGGTGCTATTTTATGTCCTGGAACTCCGGAGTATGTAGTAGTGTCCGCCCGTCTCGTACGGGTGTGTGGTGCTATTTTATGTCCTGGAACTCTGATGTATGTAGCAGTGTCCGCCTATGAGTCTAACAACTTGTTTTAATGTAGAAAACAAATGAGACACGACTGTGGGGTGTGTGTCGTGCGTTTATTTAACATATCGGCCGCCTTGAGGTAGTGCGGTCGATCCAACGACTTATATTGATCTCACGAATCAAAGTCACGAATCACCATTCTAATGCAATCTTAATATAAAAAAGCGTAACCAGTACATTCAGAAAGATCACACACAAACGTCCCGGAGAGTTCAATAAAGACTATCAACCATGGTCTGGTGTCTGGTGTTCACGGTGTAGTGGCGGGGCGGTGCCCTAGCGCTTTCTTCCTTTTATTATAACTAAATATTTTACACAGTAGAGAGGAAGATAGGACGTCTTCGATATACTTAAGAAATGTCACGGGAGATTAAAACGGACAGACTATGACATGTTATTTATCATAATATATTTTATTTGAACTTATATTAAATTTATGGTACATTTCATATTAATATTGTTACCTCTGAATTTCTAAAAGATTTTGGATTACTTACGATCTCTACGAATAATAGAATAGAAAGGGTTCTAACTATATTAGACGTATCACGAGCCATACTAAAATAATAAAATTATTATTTAAATAGTTTTATTTAAATATTTTATTGTTACTGACATCCCACCCTACTCGGGTGGGATGTCAGTTACAAGCTGAAAAAAAAACAATTAAACAGAATTTAAAAATTAAATTTTAATAAATTAAATAAGAAAATTAAACAGAAATTTACTGATAATAAAAAAAAAAAATATAAACAAAAACCAGTCAGGTTCGAGTTAAACTCGCCCGCCGATTGTTCCGTACCAATTTCAGGGTTGAAAATCAGCGGGCTGATCTATACAAGTTACCACACTTAAATATACGGTCGTATGCACTAATTATATATGAAACAAACTAAAATTATAAATTTGTAATAGTTTTAATCTGTAATCATTTACATCAACAATCATTTACTAAATAGTAGTAGTTGTAATTATTTTTTTAACTTCTTAATTTTTTTTTACTTATTTGTATTGTAAGTTCTCACTTCGTACCATATTCATAACCATTGAAAGTACCTTATCGATTTTGTTTACGCGAAGTTTATCATAAATAATGCAGCAAAAATGATGCAAAACGTACCTTTTGATTGCTTCGATTTTGAAGCTTGATTTCTATGTTCCATGAGACTTTAGATCTAAATATTCAATATGAATATCATCTTGATACTTCTACGTGATCTCAAGATCTAAATAGTCTTGATAGACGGACAGCAAAGTGGTAAGTAAAGATTCTATTTTTTTCCTTTTGAAGTACAGACTCTCAAAAAACATTAAATTCTTTTATTTATAGTATTAATAATAATACTATAATTTCCAGCTTTTCTTGTCTTAACTGCGCAATTTAAAGTAATTTACTCATGCAGCCGCTTGTTTCTGTCCTGCGGTACAATCCTCATTATGAAAAGACAAATTAATACAGAACTGCTTGCTCTATGTAGTAAAAGTCACAGTTTTGTCGTAGTAATTGTACTGATTTATATGCTCTGGAGAAACGCTGTAGTCTAGAAAATTCAAGAAATAAAGTGCTTTTAAACATAAAATATTACGTTAGCGGATCGCAAATAGCTATCACAAATGTTTTTAAGGCGTAAATTTGAAGATGAAAATATTGTTTAATCTGTTACTAGTTAGATTTTGTACTGGATCTGTAGGAATCGCTGAGATTTCTTTTTTCTGATTAATAAGAATAAGATTCAAAAATTGTTATAAGATTCTTTAAAAGATATTAGTATTTTAAGATCAGTTTATAGGAAACTTGGATAGGCTTTTCTTTACCTGACTGTGGCGAAGCTCAAAAGAAGGGTCATGTTTTTAGCGTGTATATTCATATGTATGTTTGACTGTTCCTTTGTTTCCTTGTAACAGTTAAACCATTGAACCGATTTTGATAAATTATGGAATGGAACGACATGTTCAACCTTTCACAGAACTTACTTTTGTCTCGAACCGAATGTTGGGCTGGACCAATCGCAATGTAGTTGCATTTTGCGCCAAATATGACACTGTCTTCGGACATGCAGTTTTTTTTGCTTCGTTTACGCGAAACACACATACACACACACACACAGATGTGACGTGAAGAAATAATTGCTATAAATGAAAATTAACAAAATATTATTAATTAATAACAAAAAATAATATCGTATAAAATGAATTTAAAAATGTAACGTAACTTGGCCGATACTTCAAGACGTACAAGCCTATTTTTTCAATGGATCTCTGTAACTGTATCGGTCAAATATTTTTCAGGTATGTATATTTTTGGGTGAGGTTAGACTGTTACTAACTAATGTTTTAGCAGTTAAAAATAACTTGAAGTTGTCGTCATTGTAATATGAAAATCCAATTTGTTTTATACTACGCAAATTAAGCGTTAAACAATATGGCTAATGTAAGGTAAATAGCTCTTGATGAACTATTTGACCGGGTATATCAAGATTTGACCAAAGAGATGAGATTTGGTATATTTAGTATTACATTAATAATTATCTAATAAAATTAATTACATTTTGGTAGTAATTTCATTTTATTACATTTTGGTAGTTAATTGATGATCAGGACAAAATTATAAATAAACACCATTTTTTATATTTACCTTTTTAGTAAAGAGGAAAAGGAAAGATAAATGTAGACTACAGTCTGGTCGCATGCTGTGCATAATTGCTACGTTATTCGTAGCACTCCAGGCACTCCTGAGTCATGAATAAATTCTATAAATATATTCCAGTAATAAACCGCTATGTACTTATATAAATATTAAATATAAATAATCTTAATTAATATATGATCCACTATTGGATTCCGACATGTTAATTGAAAACTAATGTTTTCATACTTTTGAAACGTTGCTTACATTTTAACGTTTCCGATAATATTTCTGTTCACAAAAAATATATAAAAGTTATATCTATTTGATTATGCAAAGTGTTTTCCACTTACTTATTACAGGTGATAGAAATGCGGCTTCGACCGCTTAAACTTATTATTGTATTAGGGGCCGTTCAAGTATTATGTAAGCAGTTTTTTTGCAATTATTGACCTCCCCCCCCTTCACCTATGCCATCAAAAATAAGCAATCTTGTTAAAAAAAATTCATTGAAAACGTCAAAAATAAGCAAACCCAAGACCCCCCCGCCCCCCAACAGTGCTTACGTAATACTTGAACGGCCCCTTATACAAAATCCTTACATAAATTGTAGCCTATGTGTAATTTGGAATGTAAGCTATATTGTTATAAGGTTTCATCTAATTCCGTTCTGTAGGTTTTGCGTGAAAGTGGAACCAACACCCATCCGCACAAATTGTCACATTTAAAATGTTAATACGATTATTCATAAATGCTTGGCCAAGGAAGAAAAAAAAAAGACTTTATTTTGTAAAAAAATGTTTTTGATTCGGAAAAAATTTTATATCACTAAATGCGACTAGTTGTGGTTCGATCGCCACTCGGGTAAATGTAATATTTATTTAAATTTATATTTTCATATCTTCACTCTGGTGTCGAGGTGTTAATCGCAGCGTTAAGTTCCGCCACTTAACACGCAACGCCTCTAGAATTCTGCGGAAAGTGGAGAACGGAGTGTCTTAACACTTAGGTTCCAGAGGGAATCTAAGTGTTAAGACCCCGGCTGTGTGCGGGATACAACAGAAGCTGATTTCATTTAAACACTTTATTAAATGCTGAAAAACAAATCTTTCTGTAATATACATACATTTGAAAAATTTTATTCATATTTTTATCATATCATGTTTTCATAGTAAAGTTTTCAGTTCAAATAAACAAATGCTCCAGTTTCTATTTATTGGTGTGAATCGTAATTTATGAATATTTGTGGTGAAAGTTGGCACAAACGCAGAATAGTGGCGACATTATTTGGCACAGTAGTTTTCATCTGCCTAATATATAATGCATTTTTTGAATTATTATGTTAAATGTGGGAAGTAAATAATAATAATTTTTATATTATTATATGAAAACTTTGAAATTTTGATATTTTTATTGTAAGGTGATTGATGTTCACATCATAAAGCACTTACGTGATTCAAAATAGCTAGTCGTCTAGTATTCATTAAATCTCAACCTACAGCCTTCTGGGTTATAGTTGTATGTCAATTTTAACTCTGTATTTAATTGTAATTAAAAATATTTTCATTTTATAACTTTAAAATAAATCACAATATTATATTTTACTTTCATTTATAAAATATAATTATTAAAAAAAAACCTTAAGTGCAAGTGGGACTCGCCCATCGAAAGTTCTGTATCACATTCAAGATTCTACAATCCTCAATCTACGGGAAAATAAATCTTATAAAAGTTGCTTAAATTTGCTTATGCGCTCATTTTGTATAAAATTAATATTTTTTAGATTTTTTGGGATTTATTTCATTCATTTGTATTGCAAGCTATCAATTCTTGCGAAATTTCATAATTGAAGTCTACTGGAAATATCCTATAGGTTGTGAATGAGTGATAAATGATACGTTGTTGGATTCGTCTTGTCTTGATATATTAATTTAGTTTATACAATCGAGTTTTTTGTTTCTTCACTTTTCTTATTCTATGTTCAAGGGATCGTAGACCTGAATATTTGATATTAAATTTAGCTAAATACCTCCACGGATTTTTCCTTTTGAGGTACGGAATCCTAAAAACTGCTACCACATAATTATGATGATGAACTTTGACGACGCTGTACAAAAAATTTTTAAAAAGTAACAAAAATTTACCACAATATATATTTTTTATAAGCCAATAAAAATATTATTAACCATATTTAATTAGCTATTACTATTTAATACTAAACGTTAATAGGGACATTTTATCTGTTTACTTTTGTCGTTCCGCGTTAAAACATTTAACATTTAAAATTCCGTAATTTCGACCAATAATATAATCGGCTCAAATTTAATTCGAGTGCTGGCATTTTCTGCAAAAGCTTCGAAATTATCTTTATTTGTTTTCACGATCCGCTGAAATTACACCAGCTTGATACAACCCAGCTGCACAATTAAAACCGTCGCTATGACTATATTTACATAATTATTCAACGAATCTCGTCTCTGCTGTAATATATAGTACCCAGAAATTATATCTATATATATAATTTCATCTAGATATAATAATATTTAGAACTTTTTTTCTATACTAATTTTATAATGGGATATCCTTAATGATAGTACTGGTAGCAACCTGAGTGGTGCTTAAAAAATAAATTTTTCTATATAATAAAAAAAACAATTTTCCTTTATAATCGTAATAACAATAAATTTATGATAGTATGGTAGTATATGTGGTCACAGGAGACGAAATGACGTTAATGACATATGTAACTTGACCATTCAAAAGTATTTGTCATTAAAAAAATGATTTTGATTTTAAATAAAAGTCTTAGTCTCAAGTGCGCTGTGTGCCTCTCCAATAAGAGGAATATAAAAATAAAAGCTTAATATACAAAATATTCAAATTCTGGATATTATAAAGTTCAATAAAAGATTCGAATAACTCGGAAACGTTTCAAAAGATATAACTCAAAATTAGACTCGCTCCAACTTTAACCATTCCAAATGTTAGACAAAAATATATCATTTTCTCGAATAATATTCATAAGTTCGTTGGATACAAAAGTCCATTGAAATACAAAACTTTGAATTGATTCAATAATAACTGACGTTTATGGAAAGTTTCTATTTGAATATTCCTTTAAATCTTTTATTAGTAGACTACTACTGTATATTATAAATAAGAAATGCTAAAATAATTAAAAATAAATTATTAAATTTGATTTATTCGCTCTAGAACCAAGGCAAAAGCCCGGCGTTGTGTTCCGCCGCTCTACACACAATACCTCGAAAAATTCGTGAGAAAATAGGGAACGAAGTATCTTATCACTACGTACTACGTACCCTCTGCCTATCCTGCTGTATTCAGAATAGCGTGAAGCTGATTCTGTTTGAAATTACTAAATAAAACATTTTATAAAATTATATGCACTTTCAGAAAAAATCTAAAAGGTTTGCCATAAAAAAATATGAAAATAAAAAGCTTTTGTCGCCTGGTAATTGACTAATATTAATTTAATAAAACAAAATACAATATAATTATGTACTTACATGAACATGTACCCACATGTAAATATAATACATATTTTACCCATACTCTACCATTTTAAGTTCCATGTTATATATTAAGTTTTAAATTATAATGCCCAAATAAACAGCCAGCAGCTGGTACGTTCAACTAAGCAAGAAGGAGGAGACGTCGACCAAATGAGAATTGCGGTGAGCCACGGACGAAACGAACTGTAAAAATAATGGCCTCCCAGCAATGCGACTACATTGCCTAATACTCCCGCTCCGATTACTATACTCTTATATAATTCCTGTATTTTCTCGAGCAGTAAAATGTTCGCAGTTACTGCTGTTGGTACATTTACTGGAACACAACCGTTTTGATGGAATATTATAGTTTTATAACGTTGTGAACGTTTAGATGCTGGCTGTTAAGAATTTCAGAACAGTATTGAATAAATATAATTTTTCAAATTATTATTGTAAAGTGCTTAATGTAAATATGTATTTGTCTAATGTTATAATTTTAACCAGAATGTCTTAGAAAAGCACCTAAGGAGTGTATGTCTTTTACCTAGCCTTAACTGATAGTTTCTATCGTATTTTTTTTGCTCTACAATGGAATTTAATCTGAATATAATACAATAGCAATCCAAAGGGTACTTGAACTAACAAAAGAATGCAAAACATAATAAAATAAATATATTCCCCATTAAATAAACGTCACATATATACATAAATTTTATTAAATAAACAACATCCATAATCCATATATAACAGCCTTAAAAACAAGCACCTATCAAACTATTTCCTCAATGAAAACTCTCCGGAAATTAATACCAGAGAAAAGTCCTACGGGACATTAACTCGCGGAGAAAAGGGGATTTAATTTAAATTTTGCTTTCAACCTTACATTTTGTTTACGAAAAGATCCTTTAGAAGACATTTTCTGAGGAGGAAACCGAATAAGTTTACTAATTTAAAAGCTTTGTAGCAGTTACAAGGTAATGTTTAATTTTTGATTATCGGTCTTGGAATTAATTAAATAAAATCAGCTTCACGCTATATCCCGCACGCAGCAGGGTAGACAGAGAGAACTTAGTGTTAAGACACTCCGTTCCCCACTTTTGGCGACGATTCTGGAGGCATTGCCTGTTGAGTGGCAGAACTCAACGCCGCGCTTGTCCTCGACATGAAATGGAAATATAAATTTAAGTAAATATTTCATCTCCTCGAGTAAGGATCGAACCCACAATCAGCCGGTTTTATAGTTACACTTTGTGCCCCTGCGCCACGACTGGCCTAATTATATTATATGTTATGTAATAATAAGATAAAGCGAGCGAAAGCGCATTATACATATTAAACTATGTTCCATAAATTATTATTTAACTCCGTTCAACAGTTTTTGTGTGAAAGTAGAAATAATAGACATCCATCCTAACAAATTTTCATATTTATAATATTAGCAGAATTACAATCTTTTCTGCGTTAAAAAAACCAAATACAACACCTTTTTATTAAATTAACTGTTTTATTAAAATACAACATTATTACCATATTTTTTAATTATTTTCATATTCGTACAATACAATAATATCTATGTGTGTGTTTTGTTCAAAAGAAGCATTTATATAAGCGTAATTTAACTAAATACTCAAAAGCATACCATTGCTGAATGCTTTATGTCGACAGCATCACTTAGGAAGTTAGGAGTAATAGAATATCTCATTTCTCTTTCTATATTTTACAGACGTGGGGATCAAAGTTTTCTTCTTTGTTTATTTTGCAGTTGTCAAATGCGGAAGCAGCTGAATGCCTACACGAGACAAAAAAAAATAAACATGTACCTTTCATCTTCTTTTTACTTTACTTTACTTTGTGAGTGATCCACGTGAATAAGTCAAAAGAGACTGTAGTATATAACATAAAATAATAAGTACTGTATTTACTTTTTTTCAGCAAAGTAGTTATAGGGAACATAGTGTTAGACCACTTTGGTCCTTACCTTCCGTAGAATTTTTGAGGCACTACGTTTGGAATGGCGGAACTCAACGCCACTTTGCCTTGATACTAATGAAATTGAATAAATGATTTATTGATTTAAAGAAAATATTATATAATAATAATTCGTTACCGCGAGTGAGAATCGAACATACAACCGACGCGATTATCAACGTTTCTATTAACATACAAATAGTTTAAATTAAGTTTACGTCAATAAAATAGAAACGGTTTTCCGTATTGATTAATATTAAACAAATGTTTGCTTACACTTAAGCAATGACCGCTATCAGTAACTTTTAACCTTTTTCGAGATATCTAATCATTTCACTATTGCATCCGAGACTATTTATAAGTACTTGGCAGTGGCTAACGTTCTCTTCTCTTAAATTTAAGTCATTTTTTTCCATATTTTTATAATAATAGCTCTCTTCTTGTAAATTATTAAAGATAAATGTGAATTTTGTGTTTATACATCAAGTATCAGGTATGTGTATTTACAATGTGACATTAATAAATTCTAAATGCAGAAAATAATATATTCGACAAATCTCGTGGTTTTTCAATAATAAATAAACAAATAAAAATAGGAAACGTTCCAATATATTAAAGAAAATTTTGTTTTCTATGAAAACATATATTCATCCATTATTGTCACTCTGTTCATACTAAACTGGCTGTAATAACTTATAAATAGGTACTTCTAAAACGTAAATTATTTCTAATATATCTATCAAACTGTTACTAGTTTTACATGTATGGTAGTATTTCAACGGTTATTTATTTTACAGTGGACTAGTATCCCTGCGGGTCGTCCGTCTACTTTCTTCCTCGCTTGATCCGCTGGGACAACATCCACATCTGCGATCGAAATAGAATCAATTTGTAGAAGAAACATTGAAGGAGTTCGCGCTCCTTAAGCTACATTCTAACTTACAGTAGAGCTCTTTTATTAGAAAACATATGTTGACCGATCAAGATTATATTTAAGTTATTAGTTTTTTTTAACATTTATGTACGTACGTATCGTAAAAAAAATACACTCATAGTAAATTAAATAATTATTTTTAGGAAAAAATAATGTATTTTTTTTATAATTATCTTAAATATATTATAAAAGTTTCAAGAAATAGATTTTAAATAGGTTAGGAAATATTATATACTAGCGACCCGCTCGCGGCTTCGCCCGCTTATACCACAGAATTATTTACTTAACACACTGAAATATGTTCGTGTTTTGATATACCTATTATGTATGTTTGCAATGCAATGAAGATTTTTTATGAGAAAGTTATTAAAACTTTAGGTCGCATTTTTGTATCTCCTATAAGAATCTTCAATTGAATGTTTGAAATAAAAACATAACTTATCGATACTTACAATAAAATCCTAACTCATCAGTGTCTGTACATAGAAGATATTACAATTAACAATGTAATAAAACTTGGTCAGTTGGTCTGTTTGTCTGTGCGTTTCTTCACGATAATCTCAGAAACTGCTTAACCGATTTAAATACTTTTTTTGTTTGTATTTTGGCAAACTACTCTTAAATATCGACTATTAGTTTAATTTTAATCAGCTTCACGCTGTATCCCGCACACAGCAGGTTAGGCAAAGGGAACCTAGTGTTAAGACACTCCATTCCCCACTTTCTGCCGAATTCTGGAGGCATTGCGTGTTGAGTGGCAGAACTCAACGCCGTGCTTAACCTCGACACCAGTGCGACGAAATGGAAATATAAATTTAAGTAAATATTTCATCTCCTCGAGTAGGGATCGAACCCACAAACAATCAGTTTCACAGTCACACTTCGTGCCGCTGCGCCACGACTGGCCTCAACTGGACTGGACTTTATTTTAATCGGCTCACACAAAGTTAAAACCAGATACACGCTTTATCCCGCCTTTAGCAAGGCAACTTAGTGTTAAGATATTGCGTGTAATGTGTGACTGATGTGCGAACTGAAAATATTATTAAACGAAATGAAAATATTATTAAATTATAATTCAATCCTCCAAATGGGTATCGGACCCACACCAGTCGCGTTACAGCCACAACTTTGTGCCCCTGTGCCGCGACGGCCTTTAACAAAGAAGAGATGAGAAGCGTCAGCGCTCCTTTTACGGAAAAAGCATATAGGGTAAAATATTTTAAAGAAATTAAGCAATATACATCAACAGTGAAGACGTAGGTTTTTTTTGTTCATTTCACGATGTTTATTCATATCTATATTTCGTGTGACGCGGTTACGCATAGATACCAATAACGTAAACACATACTACTACAAAAATACTTCTAAAATCTTTAGAACTTTGAACTTTGCCGCCAATATCTACGACTCGATTTCGGAATGAGGTGTATGCGGCGGTTTCCCTTTGATAGGTTTATGTGTACGTGCGTCGTTCTCGACAAATTATATTTTATTTTACAACGATAATTTTATTATTTATTTTGTTTGAAAACATAACTTTTTTATTATTGGGTTTTTTATAGAGTAGTTAAAACTGTGGTTTTATTTAAAGTGGTGCTGACAAAAAAACTTTGTATAATTGAGCATATTTAATATTTATAGTATTTTTTTGATTAATTAATACCAATAGTTATTACAACACTTACGAAGGAAGCATATTTTATGCAATTTTTAATTCTTATACCTTTTGAAAAACTACCAATATTCTTATAGTTAATAAATTATTTTTTCAAATTAAAAATAGTCTGTTTTTCATTATAATGACGGGAAAATATTCAAAATGTTCAAAATTACACTATAATACCAAATAGTATTGACATTGTAGTGTTGATAGTAATGGAAAATAGTTATACTACAGGAGGATACCTTCATATGCACTGTTTAAACCTGTTTTTATAATATAATGTAGAATAATATATTCTATAGAGGAATCACACATTCTTTTTATTCCTTAACTATAACACTTAAATACATTTTTTAGAGGTTTCTTTGTACTAAGATGGCATGGCTCTGTTCCCGCATTTACGTCCCTGATATATTGATATAAATAATAGAAATAAAAAATATTGGAAAAAAAGGAGAAGAAACGCAATTATATTGCATTTTTTTTTCATACTTGAAACGTATTAATAAATTTACATACAATTCATTTGTTTTGAATATAGCATTAAGTTTAGTCAGCTTCACGTTATTTTAACAGATGAAATTAATATATTTGATACTTCGTTAACATGATTATTTAATTTATTTTTATATATAAAATCTTGAGAAAGTTCTCTTGAGAAATGTATCTACTGTAAATGAATGCAACTTTATATATATATATATATATATATATATATATATATAGTTAATAAATTATTAATTATATAGTTAATATATATATATATATATATATATATATATATATAACGCCAATGATTAAAATGTATTGACATCAACGCGTCATCTAAACACAATATAAAGTTTTATAAACTATGAACTCACAATCAGAATTTACTTTCCAAATACATATACAGTAATACCCCGGACTTACGCGGTAGGTGGGACCGAGCGATTGCCGTGTAAGTCGAATTCGCGTAAGTCGGTGTTCAACTTAGCATATAAAGTTTCTTTAATCAGGACCAGAGTTTACAAAAAACATAATTTAGAAGAAAAATGTTTAATAAAGTGTAGGATAATAAAAAAAATTACATTGTTATGAATAAAGTAACCTGAACCGGAATTATTTTGAGCTGGAAGGCTTCATATATTCTAACAATGTTGCCTGCCGAGTTAAATTTTTCTTCTTTTCCAATTCACAAATTTTCATTTTTACTTCAAAGTCTTTAATTATATTTAGTTTTCACTCCAAAGACAGTGTTTTCTTTTCTTGTTATGCTCAAATGACTCATTTTTCGTTCTTTTAGACGTTATAATTAGAGATTATAAGTAAAACGCACAGCGCACGTAAAACAATTTCACGCGGAACATGTTTAAACCTGTCGCAAACTGAAAACTGAGTGTGCAGAGCAAGAGAGCCGATGCGCGGCAATCAAAATGAAAAACCGTGTATCTCCGAATTCGCGTAAAACGGGGTAGCGTAAGTCGGGGTATTACTGTACTTTTTATTGCAGATATCGCCATTTGAGCTAGTCCCGAAAAATATACCTACTTTATTATTTTTGTTAATGTCACCAACGTTGACGTTTAAAATAATAATTATGGTAGACTAAACAACTATTAATTGTACTTCTTTTTTCAGCTTCACGCTGTATCCCGCACGCAGCAGGGTAGGCAGAGGGAACCTAGTGTTAAGACACTACTTCCTGTTTCCTACTTTCCGCGGAATTCTGTAGGCATTGCGTGCTGAGTAGTGAAACTCAACGCCGCACTTTGCCTCGACACCAGAGCGATGAAATGGAAATATAAATTTAAATAAATATTTAATTTCCTCAAGTGGGAATAGAACCCACAACCAGTTTATGCTTTGTGCCCCTGTGCCACGAACGGCCTCAATTTACTTTCTTCTTTTAAGTTGTGGTTAAATACAATAATCGTAATTTAATTATGTCAAATTTCTATTAACCGACTTCTTAAAACAGAAGGTCATCAATTCGACTGTATTTTTTATCCTTGTTACCTCAGAACTTTTGACTGTGTGAACCGATTTTGATGAAACTTTTTTTATTTGGAAGCTAGTGCGTCCCGTGTAGTCCTATTTTAATTTAGTTCATTTCCGACAATGGTATCTATGAAAAAATCATATAAATCTCAAATTTACATTATGTATGTGCGCGATAAATGAACTAATAATATCTCAATATCAACTCAACCGATTTTAATGATTCTTTTTTATTACAAAGGGTACACATAAAGGGTAGTTTGGTGAAAGTTTGGTTAAGTTCAGAGTATGAAATCCGATTGAAATTGAAGAAGTCGATTTTTTTTATAAAAAAATATAATTATGTTATTTTTTCTGGTAAAATTTCTTTGTACTCTATGATAAAAACTATTCTTAAGATTGCATTAGGTTTTGAACTATTACCATGCTAAAAATAAATTAATTTCATACAGTAGTTATCGGTATTTTAAGTAATTTACATTTTTCAGTTTTTATTTTTTTTAAATAAAACTATAATGAAATTCGGAATGAAACTCAAAAAAAGTGTACTTTGAGACCCTAGGCTAATACCATGCAAAAATTCATCAATTTCTGTCCAGTAGTTTTTGCGTGATTGACGAACAAACAAACAGACAGACAGACAGACAGACAGACAGACAGACAGACAAGAATTCTGTTGAGTGGTTTTTTAGGTTCTATAATCGACATATAAACCGACCTAATTTTTATTTTTTTTATATCTTTCATGTACAGAATTGACTTTTCTATCCTTTTATTATATATAGAGATAAATACATTAATACAAACACGGTACTCAATAGATTTGGAGCAATTACTAAGGCCTAGTTGCCTTAGTTCGTAGTCCTACCGGACTCTCACCGCAACATTGGAAATTTATAGCTACATTCCTAACAATAAATCGTGTGATTCTAAATAACGAAATTGTTGTACGAAATAGTAAATTTTATATACAATTCATTAAGCAACGACTTTCGCAATGTTTTACAGAAAACAAATACGTATTTGTTGAGGCCAGTCGTGGCATAGGCTAGTTGTGGTTTCGAATCTCAAGAAAATTAAAAATATAATATTGTCATTTCTTCGTTCTAGTGTCGAGGCAAAACGCGGCGTTGAATTCCACTCAACACGCAATGCCTCCAAATTTCAGTGGAAAGTGAGGAGGACCCCCTCCTTCTTAACATTAGACTCCCTCTGTCTACTCATCTACATATCATTTTCATTAGTAATAGGGCTCATTCTGAATAAAAATGGCAATTATAACAAAATTTATATTTATATATTTTAATTTTAAGTTCAGAAAAGATGCTTGCTTCAAAAATCATAGTACCGGCGCCCAAAATCGAAAACCGAATCTTTAATAAGCCCTTGTTCTGCGGTCCCGGGCCGTGTGACCTGTGGCCTTCGGTAGTCGAGGCACTGACAAAACCTGTGGTGTCACCAATATGCGATGAATTCTATCTTGTGAGTATTGAACATAGATTCATGATACAACTTTTACTTTATTATCAAAAAAAACCAGTCGTGGCGCAGGGGTACAAAGTGTGACTGTAAAACCGACTGGTTGTGGGTTCGATTTCCACTCGACGAGATGAAATATTTACTTAAATTTATATTTCCATTTCTTCGCTCTGGTGTCGAGGCTAAGCGCGACGTTGAATTTCGCCTCTGAACACGCCTCTAAAATTGGAAAATGGGGAATGGAAGTGTATTAATGGGAACGGAATACCTTAACATTAGATTCCCAGGTTCCCTCTGCTTACCCAGCTCCGTGCGAGACACAGTGTGAATGTTGTAAAACACAAAAGTAAAACATAATCAGAGCATAAATCTCTCGTTTAATAAACCTTTTTATTGATAAAACACACTCACAGTAGAAACTTTGTGGAAAATCAACATTTATGATTCAACATAACATAACATACCTTGAAATTAAACAGAATAAAAATGTTACGTTCGTGATAAATTGCTGCATAAAAACTGTTTTATTAATAGAGTAAGCGTCCAGTTTAAAATAAATTGAATCAGTTGCATTTACCCAACACTGATTTACGGTCCGCTTTTGTAAATAAAGAATATATTAATATTGCACTATGTAATTGCGATTCTGTGTTGAAATTTGGAACAAATAAAATTAGGCAGGACTCTATGCGTATTCTATGTGCCTTTTCAATTGCAATTCGCTATGACTAACATGTGTAATTAACTTTGTCATGTTCATTTGAACAAGTTTGATTTATAAAGGATTATAAATCGGTGAATAATTATAAATGTGATATTTTTTGTTTTAAATCGATATTTTATAACATGAAAAAAACTTGCCTCTGAATCAGTAACTAAAAAAACTTATTACACGATTTTAAAATAGATACTATGAATAAATAATCAACAAATAAAATCTTTAAAAACTCCGTAATGTTTGATAATTTTTCTCAGCAATATTGTTATTATTTCAGATTAAGCAAGAAATTTGTGAGGGTGTATGTGTGTGTGTGTGTGTTTGTTTGTGTGTGTGCGTGTGTAGACAAAACTTTTGTGTACATGTGTGGCATAACATATACAGCAACAACCTATTAAGAATTTGGTGAAGATATCAACAACTTAAAGCTCATGCAACTTAGTCTTAGCTTTCTCATTTCAAAGCCATATAGACCAAAAATTTTATATAGAACATATCTTTTCAAGCTTACTTTACGTGTCATACACACTTAAGCTATATTTGTCTTATAATATTATTAAATACTATTCTATCAACATTATTACTAATCTAACACCATTATTCTTCACTTTCATAGATCCTGGCAGATATACGAGCCGGACTAAAATATTTGTTTCAAACAAAAAGCGACTTGGTATTAGCGATGAGTGGCTCAGGCCACACTGGATTGGAAGCTGTTATCAGTAATCTCGTTGCACCTAAGGAGACGCTATTAATTGCGAGTCGAGGCATCTGGGATGAGAAGGCTTTGAATATTGCAAAGAGATATGGTAAGTTTCATTCACTTCTAAAGCACTTATAAATAATTTATATCGTCTAAGTTTTAATATTAATATATCATAAATATATCATAATTATAAAGTAAACTTAAAACTAAAAAAAAACCTCACTAAGCAATATTATCTGAACTTGATAAACTTTTTTTTAAAAGTATTTCGATATACGTTAATTTTGAAATATTATTGTATTATAATGTTACGCAAAAATAATATTATGTAAACCAACCATTCGTCATATTTTAGGTGAAATGTAAAGAAAACATATGGGATAAGAGAACCATAAATTACATATTTAATAATATAAATAAATCAGTTTCACGCTGTATCCCGCACATTAGGGTAGGCAGAAGGAATCTAGTGTTAAGACACTCCGTTCCCAACTTTCTGAAGAATTCTGAAGGCATTGCATGTCGAGTGGCAGAACTCAACGCCGCGCTTAGCCTCGACACCAGAGCGAAGAAATGGAAATATAAATTTAAGTAAATATTTCATCTCCTGGAGTGGGGATCGAACTCACAACCAGTCGGTCTTACAGTCACACCTCGTGTCGCTGCGCCACAACTGGCCTCAATAATATAAATGTCATCAGAATAAATATTGTTTTCAGATATCAATGCAATACAATTCTTTGTTCCCTTCAACGCTACATTCAGTTTGGAGCAAATAGAGCTGGAATTGAAAAAAGTAAGACCAACAGCTCTTTTTATCACACATGGGGATTCTTCAACGGGTACCGTTCAGAACCTGGTAGGCCTTGGAGATTTGTGTCACAAGTAAGTGGAATACATTGATTTTTCGCACTATATGTGATTACTAAAGTGTTCTTGAAATATTAGATTTCATTTTTATTCCTTAGATTATAATGTTTTGACGCCAGTCGTGGCGCAGAGGTACAAGTATGTGACTGTAAGCGCGATATTTTGTGGGTTCGATTCCCACTCGAAAAAATGAAATATTTAATATTTTTTATTTTCATGCTCTGGTAGCGAGGCAATTTACATTTATTTTAACTGAAATACAAATGTTACATCAAATATTATAATTAAATATAATTTGTAATGAGTTTTCTTCAGAAGCTTTCAACTATTTAAACTCAAGTCTCCTTAACAGCAATACAGTCTAATTCTTGTGGCCACTAGACCTCATTCTATTACATTCACATCTACCTGTACATTTGCATTGCATTTAAATCGCACATAATAAAAGGGTTGTGACACGTTTCAAGGTAAATTTCAGTATTTTAATACACACGAGGTTTTGCAATATCAACATGCCTCTAAAGTGTTTATTTTTAATCTGGAACGTCCATTACTTGAACAAACACAAGCCGGCAACTATAATTGGACGTTTGTAATATAAAGCTTAATACAAGAATAATAAAAGGCAATTTTTAGGGTTCCGTACCTCAAATAGTCAAAACAGAACTCTTATAGGATCACTATGTTGTCCGTCTATCAAGACCAATCAGGCTGAAATTAATATCAAATATTTAAGTCTATGATTCCTTGAAGCACAGAAGTTATCAAAATCATAGCAATCAAAACATACGAGCATTTATGAATCGATTTTGCTGTATTTAATATGAAAATTAGTGCATAGTCAACTTTATTTCATTTACTAAGTCTATTCCACGAGAAGTGGGCAGTTATGAAATAAAGCAGAAAGGAAAATTTATAGGTATTTCTTAGAAAACGATAATTACAAACTTATTTTTCCCTTGATACTTCACTCCAAATACTTCCCAATGATCTACTATCCCGAAATTGGTACGGGAGCCTCGGTGAGCATGTCCGACTCGCACTTACCCGTTTTTTATCTGTGCTAAAGTTTCTTTCTCTAACGAATGAGTGACAAGAGTTCTTGTTAGTAAAAAGTGTCACGCTGCTATATGATTTAAGGCTAGTGGAGTCACGGTTCACGCTGGCTTTCATGTTGATATTGTTTGTAGGGCGGCTTTGTTTCTTTGTTATATGAAAAGAGCCAATCTAGAGATAACTGCGCGAATAAAGCTTACTTGTAGTACCTATAGTAATAAAAGATTTTTTTTGTTTCATATGTATTAAACATTATGTGTAATTATGTGATTAAAAAAAATAGACTTTTTTTGCTGGACGCTGTGTCTCGCACACAGCAAGGTAGACAGAGGGAACCTATTAAGACACTCCGTTCACCATTTTCCGCCTAATTCTGGAAGCATTGCGTGTCGATTGACAATTCAAAGCCACTCTTTAACTCGACACCAGAGCGAAGAAATGTACTACATAACTTAACTTCACGCTGTACCCATACCAGGGTAATCAGAAAGAACGGAGTGCCAAACGCTACGATACGGCGAAAAAAATTAAATATTAGCTTTTTTATTTCCCCGAGGTAGTCTCATGCTTGTGCCCTTTATATAATTTACTGAATAGGATTTTATTATAATATATAACTTATTATAACTTAAGAAAATAATATTACCAGCAACACCGAAAATAATAATAAACGACTGTTTTCGTTGTATCTGCTCTATTAGTTAAATTATGCCAAAGAATTTCCAAGAGAACACTTCCACTTTAACTGAGAAGGAGCCAAAGTAGAAAAACTATTTCATCTCTCGGGCCGGAACGAGAAACTGAAACTGAACAATCTAATTATACAAGCCGTCTCTTTCCCTCGTGACTTAATTTTTTTCTTACTTCTTAGGTCCCAGAACGCTTTCTAGTTGAAAACTGTTTTAATTACATCCTCTCAAGGAGTCCGCAATTAACATGCAGTGGAAACGAGCAAAAACATGGCGAAATTTAACACAAATGTTTACTTTTAAAATAGGAAAACCGCAAACTCGGCTGACATTTTTAATGTACTTGCGACGTACACTGTTCTATATTTTCCCAGATGGATTTAAATCTTAAAAAGATTGAATGCAGAAAGACAGCTACATTTTCACATATCGCTTCTTAGATATATATCTATATATATATCTAAGAAGCACATATACCTATATTTACATAAATGTAGACGTGTTTTGATATTTATATGAATGCGACATAAATACGTATTTACAAATATTTATCACACACCATGGCAATGGTGAGGCCCATTATGGTGCTGGGGCACAAGCATGCAATTGTAAATGGAACAGGCCGTGGATTCAATTCCAGTCGAGGAAATGAAATATTTAATATTTTCACAGCGTGAAGATATATTTCATATCCTCGCTCTGGTGACGTCGCAAAGCGCGGCATTGAGTTCCGCCACTCAATACGCAATATCTCCAGAATTCGGCGGAAAGTGGGAACGGTGTCACTAGGTTCCCAGCTACATTACTACGTGCAGCATACACCGTGAGATTACGAAATACGAATGACCAACTACATATACAAACTCGCGTCTGTGGCTTCACACTGCCTGTCGCAGCGGATTTTTTAACTCTATATAATGCATATTATTAGATTCTAGTCTTAATTTTAAGCATTTTCATAATAATAATCTTTATTATCTTTATTTTATAAAACATATATCATCATATATACATCCTTTACAGGTACGGTGCTCTCCTCCTGGTGGATACTGTAGTATCCATAGCCGGTGTGCCATTTTTCATGGACGAGTGGGGTATCGACGCGGTATACGCTTCAGGGCAGAAAGCACTTAGTGGACCCGCCGGCATTTCCCCGGTTGCATTCAGCGCAAGAGCTGAGTAAGTTACTATGTGTTATATGACACAGCTTAATGATGGCAAAAAATATTAATTAAATATAAAATATTCTTACAAACATTTCTAAAGTGTTAATCCACACTTAGTAAAGAAATATACTTTTTAGAAAACATATAAATATATGAACATAGTGGAATTTGAGCCCGCGCCTCTTTGACGTAATTTTTTATGTTTTCTAAAAAAATTTTTTCGTACAAACATGATTGATAAAAATATTAATAGAAATAAATATGTTTAATAAAAATTTTAGTAGAAACATTTTAATTATTATAAGTGTCATAATAATAAAATTCTTTCATTTCGATTGCATAAATCGGGGTAAGCGATATAACTCAGAGATAAGTTCGCCTTACTTTTACTAGTTATTTTTTTAGTTTCACGCGGTATTCCTCATATAGCAGAGTATGCAGAGCAGTGTTAAAACACCCCGTTTCTATTAACCGCAACTTTCCGTCAAATTCTCGAGGAATTGCATGTTGAGAGCTGGAACTCAACGGCGCGCTTTGCCCCGTTACCAGAGCGAAGAAATAAATATATATAATATTTCATTTGTTCGAGTAGAAATCAAACCTACAACCTATCGCGTTTACGTATCCCTGTGCCACGAATCAAATCAAGTAAAATGACAACATATAATTTGAAATTTAAAAATTATATTATGTTTAATTTAAAATTAGATTTTATTATTGAAATAATAACTTTATTTACAGAAAAAAAATAAATGAACGTAAGCACGACCCACCATTTTACTTCGACATCAAATTGTTGGCACAGCAATGGAACTGTTACGGAAACACAAGAGCGTTAGTATTATCTTATCTTAGAACTTGCATTAGGATCAGCACTTTTAAGCAGAGCTGTATACCATGTTTAGCTTTTCCAGGACTTGTTTGAAATCTAATGTGTTATTGATATAGTATTTGTTTCTTATTTCTTCTGTTTCTATTCCCTATGTATATAGTATAAAGTATTTATAGTACCTATAATAATAATCTCTATCTCTTCTCTATATATAATAAAAGGATAGAAAAGTCAATTCTGTACATGAAAGATATAAAAAAAAGAAAAATTAGGTCGGTTTATATGTCGATTATAGAACCTAAAAAACCACTCAACAGAATTCTTGTCTGTCTGTCTGTCTGTCTGTCTGTCTGTCTGTCTGTCTGTCTGTTTGTTTGTTCGTCAATTACGCAAAAACTACTGGACAGAAATTGATGAATTTTTGCATGGTATTAGCCTAGGTTCCCAAGGTACATTTTTTTTGGGTTTTATTCCGAATTTCATAATAGTTTTATTTAAAAAAAATAAAAACTGAAAAATGTAAATTACTTAAAATACCGATAACTACTGTATGAAATTCAATTATTTTTAGCATGGTAATAGCTCAAAACCCAATGCAACTTATAGAATAGTTTTTATCATAGAGTACAAAGAAATTTTACCAGAAAAAATAACATAATTATATTTTTTTATAAAAAAATCGACTTCTTCAATTTCAATCGGATTTTATACTCTGAACTTAACCAAACTTTCACCAAACTATCCTTTATGTGTACCCTTTCTAATAAAAAAAGAATCATTAAAATCGGTTGAGTTGATATTGAGATATTAGTCCATTTGTCGCGCACATACATAATGTAAATTTGAGATTTATATGATTTTTTCATAGATACCATTGTCGGAAATGAACTAAATTAAAATAGGACTACACGGGACGCACTAGCTTCCAAATAAAAAAAGAATCATCAAAATCGGTTCACACAGTCAAAAGTTCTGAGGTAACAAGGATAAAAAATACAGTCGAATTGATGACCTCCTCTTTTAAGAAGTTGGTTAATAGAAATTTGACATAATTAAATTACGATTATTGTATTGGACCACAATTTAAAAGAAGAAAGTATATTGAGGCCGTTCGTGGCACAGGGGCACAAAGCATAAACTGGTTGTGGGTTCTATTCTCACTTGAGGAAATTAAATATTTATTTAAATTTATATTTCCATTTCATCGCTCTGGTGTCGAGGCAAAGTGCGGCGTTGAGTTTCACTACTCAGCACGCAATGCCTACAGAATTCCGCGGAAAGTAGGAAACAGGAAGTAGTGTCTTAACACTAGGTTCCCTCTGCCTACCCTGCTGCGTGCGGGATACAGCGTGAAGCTGAAAAAAGAAGTACAATTAATAGTTGTTTAGTCTACCATAATTATTATTTTAAACGTCAACGTTGGTGACATTAACAAAAATAATAAAGTAGGTATATTTTTCGGGACTAGCTCAAATGGCGATATCTGCAATAAAAAGTACAGTAATACCCCGACTTACGCGAATTCGGAGATACACGGTTTTTCATTTTGATTGCCGCGCATCGGCTCTCTTGCTCTGCACACTCAGTTTGCGACAGGTTTAAACATGTTCTGCGTGAAATTGTTTTACGTGCGCAAAGCGTTTTACTTATAATCTCTAATTATAACGTCTAAAAGAACGAAAAATTGGTCATTTGAGCATAACAAGAAAAGAAAACACTGTGTTTGGAGTGAAAACTAAATATAATTAAAGACTTTGAAGTAAAAATGAAAATTTGTGAATTAGAAAAGAAGAAAAATTTAACTCGGCAGGCAACATTGTTAGAATATATGAAGCCTTCCAGCTCAAAATAATTCCAGTTTAGGTTACTTTATTCATAACAATGCAATTTTTTTTATTATCCTACACTTTATTAAACATTTTTCTTCTAAATTATGTTTTTTTTTTAAACTCTGGTCCTGATTTAAGAAACTTTATATGCAAAGTTGAAAACCGACTTACGCGAATTCGACTTACACGGCAATCGCTCGGTCCCACCTACCGTGTAAGTAATACCCCGGTTACTGTATATGTATTTGGAAAGTAAATTCTGATTGTGAGTTCATAGTTTATAAAACTTTATATTGTGTTACAATACAATGTCAATACTATTTGGTATTATAGTGTAATTTTGAACATTTTGAATATTTTCCCGTCATTATAATGAAAAACATAGACTATTTTTAATTTGAAAAAATAATTTATTAACTATAAGAATATTGGTAGTTCTTCAAAAAGTATAAGAATTAAAAATTGCCTAAAATATGCTTTCTTCGCAAGTGTTGTAATAACTTAGTATTAATTAACCAAAAAATACTATAAATATTAAATATGCTCAACTATACAAAGTTTTTTGTCAGCACCACTTTAAATAAAACCACAGTTTTAACTACTCTTTAAATACCCAATAATAAAAAAGTTATGTTTTCAAACAAAATAAATAATAAAATTATCGTTGTAAAATAAAATATAATATGTCGAGAACGACGCACGCACACATAAACCTATCAAAGGGAAACCGCCGCAACATTCCGAAATCGAGTCGTAGATATTGGCGGCAAAGTTCAAAGTTCTAAAATCTATTATTAGTATTTTTGTAGTAGTATGTTTACGTCATTGGTATCTATGCGTAACCGCGTCAGACGAAATATAGATATGAATAATCATCGTGAAATGAACAAAAAAACCTACGTCTTCACTGTTGATGTATATTGCTTAATTTCTTTAAAATATTTTACCCTATATGCTGTTTCCGTAAAAGGAGCGACGCTTCTCATCTCTTCTTTGTTAAAGGCCGTCGCGGCACAGGGGCACAAAGTTGTGGCTGTAACGCGATTGATGTGGGTCCGATCCCCACTTGGAAGATTGAATTATAATTTAATAATATTTTCATTTCGTTTAATAATATTTTCAGTTCGCACATCAGTCACACATTACACGCAATATCTTAACACTAAGTTGCCCTGCTAAAGGCGGGATAAAGCGTGTATCTGGTTTTAACTTTGTGTGAGCCGATTAAAATAAAGTACAGTCCAGTTGAGGCCAGTCGTGGCGCAGCGGCACGAAGTGTGACTGTGAAACTGACTGTTTGTGGGTTCGATTCCTACTCGAGGAGATGAAATATTTACTTAAATTTATATTTCCATTTCGTCGCACTGTTGTCGAGGTTAAGCACGGCGTTGAGTTCTGCCACTCCACACGCAATGCCTCCAGAATTCGGCAGAAAGTGGGGAATGGAGTGTCTTAACACTAGGTTCCCTTTCCCTAACCTGCTGTGTGCGGGATACAGCGTGAAGCTAATTAAAATAAAACTAATACTCAATATTTAAGGGCAGTTTACCAAAATACAAACAAAAAAGTATTTTAATCGGTTAAGCAGTTTCGGCGATTATCGTGAAGAAACGCACAGACAAACAGAACAACTGACCAAGTTTTATTACATTGTTAATTGTGATATCTTCTATGTACAGACACTGATGAGTTAGGATTTTATTGTAAGTATCTATAAGTTATGTTTTTATTTTAAATATTCAATTGAAGATTCTTATAGGAGATACAAAAATGCGACCTAAAGTTTTAATAACTTTCTCTAAAAAAATCTTCATTGCGCTGCAAACATACATAATAGGTATATTAAAACACGAACATATTTCAGTGTGTTAAGTAAATAATTCTGTGGTACAAGCGGGCGAAGCCGCGAGCGGGTCGCTAGTATGTAATAATTCAGCTTCACGCTGTATCCCGCACACAGCAGGGTAGGCAGAGGGAACCTAGTGTTAAGACACTCCGTTCCCCACTTTGTGCCGAATTCTAGAGGCATTGCGTGTTGAGTGGCAGAACTCAACGCCGCGCTTAACCTCGACACCAGAGCGAAGAAATGGAAATACAAATTTAAGTAAATATTTCATCTCCTCGAGTGGGCATCGAACCCACAACCAGTCGGTTTTGCAGTCACACCTCGTGCCGCTGCGCTACGACTGGCCTCATAATAATATGTACCTATAATATAATAATAATAATATGTATATACGATTTTTGTTCGTATATGCTCATTCATGTGTTTCATTCACACATTTTTTATTCTATATTTGCAATTATAAAAAAAAAATAACTTCTATATAATAAACAAAATTAATAATACTATAAAAAGATTCCAGTAATATACCCAAATACATTTACTTACTAATATTATTTTTACAAAAAGTTCTTATATTTTAACAGCTACCACCACACTATGAGCCCGCCTCTTATCTGGGCTCTTCGTCGTTGCCTAGAAGAGATATGCGAAATTACTTTACCAAAATTCTGGGAGCAACACGCCCGAACTACGGCACATTTTCACAAGCGATTGCAAGAATTTGGTTTTAAGTTTCTTGTGCCAAAACCTGAAGATCGGCTAACAACTGTAACAACTATAGTGCTACCAGATGGTTATAACTACGTTCAATTTATTAAATATATGAGGGAACGGTAAGAAAATAATGTGAATAAATATATTACGTAATTATATATAGTATTTGCAATTTTTTTAGCGTCACACTGTACCCCGCACATAATAGGGAAGGTAGAGGAAACATGGGAAACTAGCGTTCCCATTAACACTATTCCGTTCTTCATTTACTAGTGATTTTCTCAACGTATTGCGTGTTGAGTGGCGAAACTCAGAAACCGGTCTCAGCCAGAGGAAATAAATAATATTAAATATTTCATACCCTCAAGTGAGTATCGAACCCACAACGTCGCGTTTACTGTCGCATGGTCGTACCCCTGCGCCACGACGTCTATATTGTTTATTAGTTTAATATCATCTTAAAACTACGCTGGATTAGTAAAAGTTTCTATACATATCTATCTTTGAGACCAGTCGTGGCGCACTGGCACAAAATGTGACTGTAAAACCGACTGGTTGTGGGTTCGTTCCCTCTGCCTACCCTGCTGTGTATGGGATACAGCGTGAAGCTGATTTATTTATTTGTTTGCCTACCTTGCTACGCGGGCAAGAAGCGTAAAGCTTAAAAGCTGAAAAAAAATCTATATATACGTACATAATACTACAAATATTCTATAATACATAAAATTTTCAGACACAATATTCTGATATTCGCCGGCATTGGACCCACAGTCGGTAAAGCACTACGCATTGGAATCATGGGAGTGAACTCTACCATCCAAGTGGCTGACGCTGTAGCTGAAGGAATGAGGGATACTTTAAGGGCTTTAACCAAATCATCTCTATAAATTACCTACTAACTTATAAATCATTGAAAGTTATGATTCAAAAATGCTTGTTAATTAATAAATAGCACTAATTTAATAGATAGCTGTCTGGTAATTCTATGGATTTTTGTTTTGAATCAATTAAAAATATACATTTTTGTACAAATTCTTTGGTGTTTTTTTATCTCTTACGTTTCACATCCCGAAAACCTAATTTCCTGGACTCGAACCCGCGCCTTCTGGAAACCGACAAATTTAAAAATGAACAAACGTAAAAAAAAGCAAATAAAATACTTTTTATTAACTGTTATATTAAAATACAACATTACTAACATTTTTTAAAATTATTTTCAAACAACCGTAGACCGTACCGTACAATACAATAATATTTTCGTGTTCAAGAGAAGCATTTATATAAGCGTAACTTAACTAAATACTCAAAAGCATACCATTGCTGAATGCTTTATGTCAACAGCATCACTTAGGAAGTTAGGAGTAATAGAATATCTCATTTCTCTTTCTATATTTTACAGACGTGGGGATCAAAGTTTTCTTCTTTGTTTATTTTGCAGTTGTCAAATGTGGAAGCAGCTGAATGCCTACACGAGACAAAAAAAAAAAACATGTACCTTTCATCTTCTTTTTACTTTACTTTACTTTGTGAGTGATCCACGTGAATAAGTCAAAAGAGACTGTAGTATATAACATAAAATAATAAGTACTCTATTTACATTTTTTTTAGTAAGGTAGGTATAGTGAACCTAAGACTGGTCCCTACTTTCCGTAGAATGGCGGTGCTTTCCGCCGCACTTTGCCTTGATAATAATGAAATTGAAATATTTATTTATTGATTTGATGTAAATATTATATAATAATAATAATTCGTTACCGCGAGTGAGAATCGAACCCACAACGCGCTTATCTATATTTCTATTAACATACAAATAGTTTAAATTAAATTTACGTCAATAAAATAGAAACGGTTTCCGTATTGATTAATATTAAACAAATGTTTGCTTACACTTAAGCAATGACCGTAATCAGTAACTTTTAACCTTTTTCGAGATATCTAATCATTTCACTATTGCATCCGAGACTATTTACAAGCACTTGGCAGTGGGTAACGTTCTCATCTCTTTATATTCAACTCATTTTTTTTCCATATTTTTATAATAATAGCTCTCTTCTTGTAAATTATAAAAGATAAATGTGAGTTTTGTGTTTATACATCAAGTATCAGGTACGTGTACTGTGACATTAATAAATTCTAAATGCGGTAAGATAAAATATTTGACAAATCTCGTGGTTTTTCAATAATAAACAAACAAATAAAAATAGGAAACGTTCCAATATATTAAAGAAAATTTTGTTTTCTATGAAAACATATATTGAACCGTTATTGTCACTCTGTTCAAACTAGTTTAGTATGCTGTAATAACTTATAAATATTTTAAACATTTTTAAAGTGTTAATCCACACTTAAGAAAGAAAAATATATAAATTTGAACGTAGCGGTACTCGAACCAGCGTCTCCTGGAAACCGACTAGGAGGCGCGGGTTCGAGTACCGATACGTGCAAATTTTTATACATTTTCTAAACAAGTATTTAACTTATAAATAGGTACTTCTAAATTATTTATAATAAAATAATATTAAACTATTACTACTTTTACATGTATGGCAGTATTTCAACGGTTATTTATTTTATAGTGGACTAGTATCCCTGCGGGTCGTCCGTCTACTTTCTTCCTCGCTTGATCCGCTGGGACAACATCCACATCTGCGATCGAAATAGAATCAATTTGTAGAAGCAACATTGAAGGAGTTCGCGCTCCTTAAGCTACATTCTATCTTACAGTAGAACTCTTTTATTAGAAAACATATGTTGACCGATCAAAATTATATTTAAGTTATTAGTTTTTTTTTACAGTTATATACGTACGTTTCGTGAAAAAAATACACTCATAGTAAATTAAATAATTATTTTCTAGGAAAAAATAATGTATTTTTTTAATAATTATCTTAAGTATATTATAAAAGTTTCAAGAAATAGGATTTTAAATAGGATAAGAAATATTATATATAAATACATTAATACAAACACGGTACTCAATAGATTTGGAGCAATTACTAAGGCCTAGTTGCCTTAGTTCGTAGTCCTACCGGACTCTCACCGCAACATTGAAAATTTATAGCTACATTCCTAACAATAAATCGTGTGATTCTAAATAACGAAATTGTTGCACGAAATAGTAAATTTTATATCAACAATTCATTAAGCAATGACTTACGCAATGTTTTACGGAAAACAAATACGTATTTGTTTGAGGCCAGTCGTGGCGTAGGCTAGTTGTGGTTTCGATTTTCAAGGAAATTAAAAATATAATATTGTCATTTCTTCGTTCTAGTGTTTAGGCAAAACGCGGCGTTGAGTTCCACATTAGACCCCCTCTGTCTACCCTGCTACATATTATTTTCACTAGTAATAGGGCTCATTATTAATCACATAGTAATTATAACAAAATTGATATTTATAATGTATATTTATTTTAATTTTAAGTTCAGAAAAGATGCTTGCTTCAAAAATCATAGTGCCGGCGCCCAAAATCGAAAACCGAATCTTTCATAAGCCCTTGTTCTGCGGTCCCGGGCCGTGTGACCTGTGGCCTTCGGTTGTCGAGGCACTGACAAGACCTGTGGTGTCACCAATATGCGATGAATTCTATCTCGTGAGTATTGAACGTAGATTCATGATACAACTATTACTTTATGATAAAAAAGCCAATCGTGGCTCAGGGGTACAAAGTGTGACTGTAAACTGGTTGTGGGTTCGATCCCCATTCGAGGAAATGAAATATTTACTTAATTTGATATTTGCATTTCTTCGCTCTGGTGTCGAGGCAAAGCGCGACGTTGAGTTCTGCCACTCAACACGCAATGCCTCCAGTATTCTGCAGAAAGTGAGAAACGGAGTGTTTTAACACTAGGTTTCCTCTGCCTACCTTGCTGTGTGCGCGATACAGCGTGTAGCAATTTTTTACTTTATGATATTTATATAAAAATTATACTATAATAAAAATAGGAATATTGTGTGTTGGCATAACTAAATGTAGCTACAAATATTTTATAAAAAATAAAATAAAAATTTGTAATCATCATAACCAATTTATAGCAATGTTTTTTTACTCTTTCTCTTGTTAATTATTATCAAAATTTTAAGCTTTGTTTGCATTAGGTACTATATTTTTGTTTAATTTAAGTTTTTATATATTTAAATTTTATGTTAGTTTATCATTCAGTCTTGTGAATAATAAATAAAAACTCATTAATATTTTACAAATCATTCCTGATTTCATTTTTATATATTAATATTTAGATATATTGTGAAACACTGATTTCAGTCGTGGCGTAGCTGGGCACAAGCGTGCAACTGTTAACGCGATAATTTCGGCAAAGTGCGGCGTTGAGTTTCGCCACTCAACACGCCTCTAAAATTGGAAAATGGGGAATGGAAGTGTATTAATAGGAAGGGAATACCTTAACATTAGATTCCCAGGTTCCCTCTGCTTACCCAGCTCCGTGCGAGACACAGTGTGAATGTTGTAAAACACACAAGTAAACATAATCAGAGCATAAAGCTCTCGTTTAATAAACATTTTTATTGATAAAAACACACTCACAGTAGAAACTTTGTGGAAAATCAACATTTATGATTCAACATAACATACCTTGAAATTAAACAGAATAAAAATGTTACGTTCGTGATAAATTGCTGCATAAAAACTGTTTTATTAATAGAGTAAGCGTCCAGTTTAAAATAAATTGAATCAGTTGCATTTACCCAACACTGATTTACGGTCCGCTTGTGTAAATAAAGAATATATTAATATTGCACTATGTAATTGCAACACAGAATCGTGTTGAAATTTGGAACAAATAAAATTAGGTAGGCTTCTATGCGTATTCTATGTGCCTTTTCAATTGCAATCTGCTATGACTAACATGTGTAATTAATTTTGTCATGTTCATAATCGCATGCTTATTGGAATACTGACATAACTCAAAAAAGACGATTTTTGGGAAATAGCAAAAGAAGATCGTGCTATGAGGTCTTATCCTCGTTGTTGATGATTTTTATGCAAACTGATTATTAATTGATTATGAATGCTTGTTTTTTTTATGATATGGTAAGCTATTAATTAGATTTCAATAAAAAAAATAACAGAAACAAATTCTATCTCTTTTAAAAACATGTTATAAAAAGTATGTTTCAAGTTAGGTCATTGTTTTATAAATGTGAAGAAAATATTTTATAATACAAATGTACCATTACTTTTTAAGCCTGTTTCAGTTTAAATAATTCATTAATTATATTAACAAATTAAGTATTTAGTCTGTACATGATTACATGAAGAAAATGAATTTAAAGATTAGGTCTGTTTATTCACGTTAGCAGACCGTGAATAAATTATATATTGGTATTTTTTCATTAATAAAAAGACATAAATATAATCATCAATTTATTGCAACACCCATTCACACATAAAAATAATAAAATTAAATTATAAGTCTTATATACGGAGAAAATCGCTACTTCTAATTTACTTAAAAAAATAAACCCTTTTCATATATTTGGAGCAAAAACCGTCGACAGTGACCTTGATGCTGCGCCCAGTGAGAAAGCTGGTGATCCACTTGCATAAATTTTCGGGAAGCCCATAGGATGGAAGTTTAGCCCGGAGCACCCCATGCCACACTCGATCAAATGCCTTCGCCATGTCCAAACTAACTGCCAGGCCCTCTCCCTTGCTTTCAATAGCCGCATCCCAACGGTGGGTAAGGTAAACCAGAAGATCACCGATTGAGCAAACATGGCGAAAGACATATTGTCGGTCATTAATCAATCGGTGATCCTCTAGATAAACCAAGAGCTGGCTATTGATAATGCTCTTCATGACTTTTAAGAGCAGGGAGGTGATAGCAATAGGCCTGTAGTTAGATGGATCGGAACAATCGCCTTTCTTTGGGATCGGGTGGATAAGAGCGCTCTTCCATGAGTCTGGGACAACGCCGACTGAGTAGTAGTGCCGAAACAAACGCGTTAGCACCGGTGTCAGCTCAGGAGCACAAGAACGGAGCACTAAGGAAGAGATGCCATCTGGCCCGCTCGACTTGTGGATGTCCAAAGAGGACAGAGCTCGCCTAACAGCTATTTGGTTAAACTTAACCTCAGGCATTGAGCTCTGGCACCGCGGGATGGTCGGCGGCGTTGTTCCTTGGTCATCCAAAGTCGAGTTTGAGGCAAAGAGAGCGCCCAGGAGATCGGCTTTCTCTTTTGCCGTGTGGACCAAGATGTCATTTCCCGTGCGTAATGGCGGAAGCGAAGGCTGGCTAAAGTTGCCAAGTGCCGCCTTTGAGAGCGCCCAAAATTTATGAGTTCCGGATGTGTAGCTCTCAAGCTTCTCACCAATTTTGGCGATATGGTCGGACCTTGCTCTGGCAATTTGCCGCTTAAAGAACCTAGAGGCTCGGTTATACTTCCTTTTTGAGGTTTTCACCTCCGGATCCTTAGTAACAACTGCCTCAACCCAGACTTAATATGCCCTGCGTTTGGTAGAGGCAGCAAGCTTGCAAGACGGGATGTATGTTGGATCTTGATCACTTAAATCGACATCGCTATTTTCAAAATTTGAATATCTCTCATCAGTGCAATCAACATTACTGACTAAAGCCGCTTCCAAAGTTTGAAAATATTCCTCTACGTTTGAGTAACGCCGATTTTCGGGCTTATTTGTTATATCAGCTAAAATTTTTTAAAAAATGTGTTTTTAGCAACTATAAAACAAAGAAGAAGAAAAGCTAGTTTAGAAAAAAGCTAGTTTATAAAGTTATAGTTGGTTGTTACCTGCACTTGAGTCGATGGTACCGAATCATCAAGTTCTTTATCTAGTGTGACTGGTTGTGGCGCAGGGTTTTGAGCTTCAATAAGCTGCATTATCTTTTTTGATCTATTGGAAGACATTATGAACCTAAACATAAATAAGTGTATTATGTCTATTGTTGAAATCAATACATTATAAGCTATATTTAAACAAACAATGACTTAACATAAAAATATTATAGGCTATGAAAAAATTACGCGTTAGATTACATTAATTTTTATTCATACAAAGACTCAAGTAATACTGCGGCGCCTAAGTGACAATAGTCTTTAGTAGAAAATAGACTTATACTTGAATATTAGAAATGTTATTTTTAACAATAGATAGGTTTTAATGGTAAACGGACTTAATTTATAATGGGTCTAAAAAAATAAAATTACGTTAAATGATAAACTATCTTAAAATTAAATGTTTCACAAAATATATTATTAAAATAAATAGTAAACTAACCTAAAACTTTAACGTCAATATAAGATTTAAAAAAAATAATGCCTTACCTTTAAATTTAGTCGTAAACACACTCAATAACGATTGGGTCTTCGTTCAATAAAATAAAAATAACCAAATTGCGCAAACGTCAGACACAATCCGGCGTGAGTCGCTATTCAATCAAAATACAATGAGAAATCTCATAAGAATGAAAGAGACGCATATATCACTGAGGTGGCAAAGATGCGTAACTTCAACATATTTTAAATAGTAGACGGTAGATAGCGCTAATAGAAACCCGAATCTGTACGTAACTCAATTTTGACCTATCGACTAATAGGTCAATATTCCATTAAGCATGCAATATGAACAAGTTTGATTTATAAAGGATTATAAATCGGTGAATAATTATAAATGTGATATTTTTTGTTTTAAATCGATATTTTATAACATGAAAAAAAACTTGCCTCAAAATTAGTAATTAAAAAACTTATTACACATTACATTGAGATATTACATTACATAGTAGCCTACTTCGTATCTACTTGTACCTTTTTGAAGAATTTATATACATTCCTATATAAGTGTATGATTTTAAAATCGATACTATAAACAAATAATAATCTCTATATATAATAAGACAGTAAAAATATTTTGTCTGTACATTTGGTAATTTTGACTGAAATGGAAAGAGAGACACTTAAAAAGAATAATAGAAAGCAAAAATATTGTTTTTGAATTTCTTGTCTGTCTGTCGTTATTTATGTCCACGTTTTTCTCTGAAAGTACTAAAACCGATTTACTTAAAAGTTTCACCAATTGCTTTGTTTTAACTCAACTTAACTACTAAAGTTTGGTTCATAAAATCGGTTCATTAAAAAAAAAGTTATCGTCATTTGAATGAACTCAAGGCATTAGTTTGCCTGCGAATATTATATAGCAATCGCGCTGTAAGATTCTTGGCTAAAGAATGACATTCGAAACATCTTGGTTATATGACTGTTGATAAAAATATATATTTTTCAAGCACTATTATACAATATTTTATACAACAAAGTAAACAAAATTAAACTGTTAGTGGAGATTACCTTCATAAATCATAACAGTTAAGCTTAACAAAAAAAATCTTTTTGCTTTCTATTATTCTTTTAAGTGTCCCTCTATCCATTTCAGTCAAAATTACTAAATGTACAGACAAAATATTTTTACTGTCTTATAGTATAGTTATAGTCATTATAATTGGCAATCAATTCTGTTTTTTAAATAAATAATCATGTAGTTAAAGCGGGCGAAGCCGCAGGCAGGCCTCTAGTCAACAAATAAAATCTTTAAAAACTCCTTAATGTTTGATAATTTTTATCACTTATCTGAAATGTTATTATTTTGTGTGTGTGTGTGTGTGTGTAGACAAAACTTTGTGTGGACTCTCAAAATTTTCTCTGGACGTTTCACATAAAGCTCGTGCAACTTAGTCTTAGCTTTCTCATTTCGCAGCATCTTTTCAAGCTAATAATATTATTAAATACTATTCTATTTTTTATATTATTAATTATTATACAATTTTTAACACTATTATTCTTCACTTTCATAGATCCTGGCAGATATACGAGCCGGACTAAAATATTTGTTTCAAACAAAAAGCGACTTGGTATTAGCGATGAGTGGCTCAGGCCACACTGGATTGGAAGCTGTTATCAGTAATCTCGTTGCACCTAAGGAGACGCTATTGATTGCGAGTCGAGGTATCTGGGATGAGAGGGCTTTGAATATTGCAAAGAGATATGGTAAGTTACAGTCACTTCTAAAGCACTTATAAATAATTTATATCATCTAAGTTTTAATATTAATCTATACTAATATTATAAAGAGGTAAGATTTGTATTTTTGTATGTATGTATGTATGTATGTTTGTATTGTTTTCACACGACAACTACCGGACCAATTTCAAAAATTCTTTCGCTATTAGAAAGCTGCATCTTCACCGTCCCACATAGGCTATATTACATTTTCAAAAAAAATAGGGATCCCTAAGAAAAATGCAATAATGTAACCCAAGGTGTGAAGAAATTGATCTAAAAATTTTTATCATCGCGTGCGCTGCGAAAACTATTGATGATAGAACAAAATAATGTTCTACAGTATTATAGAACGCATCGATATCTATAAAAAACCGCGATACCATATGTCCAACAACTATAGTTATGACAATATAACTACATTTTTATATTTTATAAGTTGATGAAAGTGCCGGCAATAATCAAACCATTTTATTCATACCTCTGCATTAATCCTTATTCTATTAAATTATATTTTATTAAAGATAATTTCAATATGTGTAAAGTGCTTTTTACATTAACAAAATCGGACAATCCATTCAAAATGTATAACGAATTTAAAAATATCACTCTAAAGAAAATCATGAAATTATTATTTCATAAAAAATACGGAGTGTAGCCTCGCGCACCATAGCGAGTAACTCTGCAGAGTGGGGGGGAAGTTGCATCGGTATCACTAACATTATGAAGACAACCGATTAGGTGTTTTGTTTCTTTATTTGAATTGAAAAGGCCCTGAAACTACGGGGCCGATTTGGAAAATTCTTTTACAATTGGGCGATTAACGTAGAAAAAAATACCAAAAAAACCTTATATCGCGTACGCTGTGGAAGTTATTGACAAAAAATTGTGGAAATTATTGGGCAAAGTAATTTACTAAAATTTTATAGAAGACATCAATATCTACAAAAAAGTTTACGATACCATGTGTAACTGTTACAGTTACGCCACTAATTTTCAAAGGAAAATGTGCAAGAACAGAGCCGCCATCGAAGGGCAGAGGGACATCTCAAAATATATGTATTATTGTGAAAGCATAAAAAGAGTGTGTAGTTTCTCTATAGATTATAAATCATAAGAAATCTGCCACCTGTATTAGTGATAGAATAAAACATTGCCTTATCTCTATATATTATAAAATAAGAACGCCTTCCGCCTCTGTCTGGCCTTTCTAACTCTTCTTCTTCAAAACCACCCAACGGATTTTGATGCGGATCACCGTTAGGTAGAGTATTAACTACGTGACAGAAATTGGAAAAACATATTACCATAGTAATAGTTCATAGAGTATAAAGAAATTTTAGCAGACTAAAACATTTATATTTTTTATTAAGAACTCTCCCAACTCTCCCAACTCTCCGAACTCTCCCAACTCTCCGAACAACTCTCCGAACTCTCCCAACTCTCCCAACAACTCTCCGAACTCTCCCAACTCTCCGAACAACTCTCCGAACTCTCCCAACTCTCCGAACAACTCTCCCACCTCTCCGAACTCTCCGAACAACTCTCCCAACTCTCCCACCTCTCCCAACTCTCCCAACAACTCTCCCAACTCTCCCAACTCTCCCAACAACTCTCCCAACTCTCCCAACTCTCCCAACTCTCCCAACTCTCCCAACTCTCCCAACAACTCTCCCAACTCTCCCAACTCTCCCAACAACTCTCCCAACTCTCCCAACTCTCCCAACTCTCCCAACTCTCCCAACAACTCTCCCAACTCTCCCAACAACTCTCCCAACAACTCTCCCAACTCTCCCAACTCTCCCAACAACTCTCCCAACTCTCCCAACTCTCCCAACTCTCCCAACTCTCCCAACTCTCCCAACTCTCCCAACTCTCCCAACTCTCCCAACTCTCCCAACTCTCCCAACTCTCCCAACTCTCCGAACTCTCCCAACTCTCCCAACTCTCCCAACTCTCCCAACTCTCCCAACTCTCCCAACTCTCCCAACTCTCCCAACTCTCCCAACTCTCCCAACTCTCCCAACTCTCCCAACTCTCCCAACTCTCCCAACTCTCCCAACTCTCCCAACTCTCCCAACTCTCCGAACTCTCCCAACTCTCCGAACTCTCCCAACTCTCCCAACTCTCCGAACTCTCCCAACTCTCCCAACTCTCCGAACTCTCCCAACTCTCCGAACTCTCCCAACTCTCCGAACTCTCCGAACTCTCCGAACTCTCCCAACTCTCCCAACTCTCCGAACTCTCCGAACTCTCCGAACTCTCCGAACTCTCCGAACTCTCCGAACTCTCCGAACTCTCCGAACTCTCCGAACTCTCCGAACTCTCCGAACTCTCCGAACTCTCCGAACTCTCCGAACTCTCCGAACTCTCCGAACTCTCCGAACTCTCCGAACTCTCCGAACTCTCCGAACTCTCCGAACTCTCCGAACTCTCCGAACTCTCCGAACTCTCCGAACTCTCCGAACTCTCCGAACTCTCCGAACTCTCCGAACTCTCCGAACTCTCCGAACTCTCCGAACTCTCCGAACTCTCCGAACTCTCCGAACTCTCCGAACTCTCCGAACTCTCCGAACTCTCCGAACTCTCCGAACTCTCCGAACTCTCCGAACTCTCCGAACTCCTTTTTTCTTTTTTCTTTTTTTTATATTTATTATTATAAATATTTATTTTATTTTTTTTTTTAAAACGTAAAATTTTCTTTTTTTATTATTATTTACGTGTTATAAATAAATAACGTGTTATAAATAAATAACGTGTTATAAATAAATAACGTGTTATAAATAAATAACGTGTTTTTATTTTTTTTAATTTTTTTAATTTAATTATATTAATATTTTTTTAAGGTTTAGGTAATTCATAACATTGGCTCTTACGTGAGTGATATTCGTAATTCTTTACGAAATGTATGTATTTTGTATTTATTGACATGTTGTTGCCACTATAAATAAATATTGTGTTAGTAATGTTAAATAAAACTACTTTTATTAATCAGTTACATGGATTTTAGTAGTTTTGTTCTACTCACCCATGTGAACACATGACATATGTACAAAAAGCAATTTTAACATAAATACTTTTAGCAAGGTAGTTTCAAATAGTAGCTGAAGGCATAAATAACTGAATGATTTCTAAAGTAAGCAATTACAAATAGGTGTTAACCACATTCATAACTACGATAATAATTGATTAACTAAATAATCAATTACCCGAATAGTCGAGATTATGTGGCAGAGTACGAGTAGTACTCTGAACCACACCAGAGCCAAGACTTCACGTAGATAATTATAAATAGGTCTTAACCACATTTATAATTAAAATAACAATTAATTAATCAAATAATTAATTGTCCAAATAGTCGAGGTTAGCCAGTGGTAGAGCACGAGTAGTGCTCCGACCCACACCAGAGCCAAGACTGAACGTACAACGCCCGTGCAGCCTTTTATATCATCGTTCACAAATAAGTTGCAGGGTAGAATAATAAGAATTGATGACGCAATCGCGTCATAGTGGCGTGACTCCTGTACTCAAAGCATAAATTGCGCAGGAAGTGAAAATCTTAAGTTTTTCGATATACGTTAATTTTGAAATATTATTGTATTATAATAAAAAATAAAATAAATAAATCAGCTTCACGCTGTATCCCGCACACAGCAGGATAGGCAGAGGGAACCTAGTGTTGAGACACTCCGTTCCCCACTTTCCGCCGAATTCTGGAGGCATTGCGTGTTGAGTGGCAGAAATCAACGCCGCGCTTAACCTCGACACCAGAGCGAAGAAATGGAAATATAAATTTAAGTAAATATTTCATCTCCTTGAGTGGGGATCGAATTCACAACCAGTCGGTTTTACAGTCACACCTCGTGCCGCTGCGCCACGGCTGGCCTCAATAATATAAATGTTATCAGAATAAATATTGTTTTCAGATATCAATGCAATACAATTCTTTGTTCCCTTCAACGCTACATTCAGTTTGGAGCAAATAGAGCTCGAATTGAAAAAAGTAAAACCAACAGCTCTTTTTATCACACATGGGGATTCTTCAACGGGTACCGTTCAGAACCTGGTAGGCCTTGGAGATTTGTGTCACAAGTAAGTAGAATACATTGATTTTTCGCTCTATATGTTATTACTAAAGTGTTCTTGAAATATTAGATTTCACTTTTATTCCTTAGTTTATAATGTTTTGAGGCCAGTCGTGGCGCAGAGGTACAAGTATGTGACTGTAAGCGCGATAAGTTGTGGGTTCGATTTCCACTCGAAATAATATTAAATATTTTCATTTTCATGCTCCGGTAGTGAGGCAATTTACATTTATTTTAACTGAAATACAAATGTTACATCAAATATTATAATTAAATATAATTTGTAATGAGTTTTCTTCAGAAGCTTTCAACTATTTAAACTCAAGTCTCCTTAACAGCAATACAGTCTAATTCTTGTGGCCACTAGACCTCATTCTATTACATTCACATCTACCTGTACATTTGCATTGCATTTAAATCGCACATAATAAAAGGGTTGTGACACGTTTCAAGGTAAATTTCAGTATTTTAATACACACGAGGTTTTGCAATATCAACATGCCTCTAAAGTGTTTATTTTTAATCTGGAACGTCCATTACTTGAACAAACACAAGCCGGCAACTATAATTGGACGTTTGTAATATAAAGCTTAATACAAGAATAATAAAAGGCAATTTTTAGGGTTCCGTACCTCAAATAGTCAAAACAGAACTCTTATAGGATCACTATGTTGTCCGTCTATCAAGACCAATCAGGCTGAAATTAATATCAAATATTTAAGTCTATGATTCCTTGAAGTTCAGAAGTTATCAAAATCATAGCAATCAAAACATACGAGCATTTATGAATCGATTTTGCTGTATTTAATATGAAAATTAGTGCATAGTCAACTTTATTTCATTTACTAAGTCTATTCCACGAGAAGTGGGCAGTTATGAAATAAAGCAGAAAGGAAAATTTATAGGTATTTCTTAGAAAACGATAATTACAAACTTATTTTTCCCTTGATACTTCACTCCAAATACTTCCCAATGATCTACTATCCCGAAATTGGTACGGGAGCCTCGGTGAGCATGTCCGACTCGCACTTACCCATTTTTTATCTGTGCTAAAGTTTCTTTCTCTAACGAATGAGTGACAAGAGTTCTTGTTAGTAAAAAGTGTCACGCTGCTATATGATTTAAGGCTAGTGGAGTCACGGTTCACGCTGGCTTTCATGTTGATATTGTTTGTAGGGCGGCTTTGTTTCTTTGTTATATGAAAAGAGCCAATCTAGAGATAACTGCGCGAATAAAGCTTACTTGTAGTACCTATAGTAATAAAAGATTTTTTTTGTTTCATATGTATTAAACATTATGTGTAATTATGTGATTAAAAAAAATAGACTTTTTTTGCTGGACGCTGTGTCTCGCACACAGCAAGGTAGACAGAGGGAACCTATTAAGACACTCCGTTCACCATTTTCCGCCTAATTCTGGAAGCATTGCGTGTCGATTGACAATTCAAAGCCACTCTTTAACTCGACACCAGAGCGAAGAAATGTACTACATAACTTAACTTCACGCTGTACCCATACCAGGGTAATCAGAAAGAACGGAGTGCCAAACGCTACGATACGGCGAAAAAAATTAAATATTAGGTTTTTTATTTCCCCGAGGTAGTCTCATGCTTGTGCCCTTTATATAAATTTACTGAATAGGATTTTATTATAATATATAACTTATTATAACTAAAGAAAAAATATTACCAGCAACACCGAAAATAATAATAAACGACTGTTTTCGTTGTATCTGCTCTATTACTTAAATTATGCCAAAGAATTTTCAAGAGAACACTTCCACTTTAACTGAGAAGGAGCCAAAGTAGAAAAACTATTTCATCTCTCGAGCCGGAACGAGAAACTGAAACTGAACAATCTAATTATACAAGCCGTCTCTTTCCCTCGCGACTTAATTTTTTTCTTACTTCTTAGGTCCCAGAACGCTTTCCAGTTGAAAACTGTTTTAATTACATCCTCTCAAGGAGTCCGCAATTAACATGCAGTGGAAACGAGCAAAAACATGGCGAAATTTAACACAAATGTTTACTTTTAAAATAGGAAAACCGCAAACTCGGCTGACATTTTTAATGTACTTGCGACGTATACTGTTCTATATTTTCCCAGATGGATTTAAATCTTAAAAAGATTGAATGCAGAAAGACAGCTACATTTTCACATATCGCTTCTTAGATATATATCTATATATACATATACCTATATTTACATAAGTGTAGACGTGTTTTGATATTTATATGAATGTGACATAAATACGTATTTACAAATATTTATCTTTAGCACACCATGACAATGGTGAGGCCCATTGTGGTGCTGGAGCACAAGCATGCAATTCTAAATGGAACAGGCCGTGGATTCAATTCCCAGTCGAGGAAATGAAATATTTAATATTTTCACAGCGTGAAGATATATTTCATTTCCTCGCTCTGGTGACGTCGCAAAGCGCGGCGTTGAGTTCCGCCACTCAATACGCAATGCCTCCAGAATTCGGCGGAGGGTGGGAACGGTGTCTTAACACTAGGTTCCCAGCTACACTGCTACCTCTTTACCTTTACTTTTTTCTTCTGTATAATGCATATAATTAGATTTTATTCTTAATTTTAAGGATTTTCATAATAAGAATCTTTATTATCTTTATTTTATAAAACATATATCATCATATATACATCCTTTACAGGTACGGTGCCCTCCTCCTGGTGGATACTGTAGTATCCATAGCCGGTGTGCCATTTTTCATGGACGAGTGGGGTATCGACGCGGTATACGCTTCAGGGCAGAAAGCACTTAGTGGACCCGCCGGCATTTCCCCGGTTGCATTCAGCGCAAGAGCTGAGTAAGTTACTATGTGTTATATGACACAGCTTGATGATGGCAAAAAATATTCTTACGAACATTTCTAAAGTGTTAATCCACACTTAGTAAAGAAATATACTTTTTAGAAAACATATAAATATATGAACATAGCGGAATTTGAGCCCGCGCCTCTTTGACGTAAATTTTTGCTTTCTAAAAAATTTTTTTCGTACAAACATGATTAATAAAAATTTAAATAGGAATATGTTTAATAAAAGTCTTAGTAGAAACATTTTTATTATTATAACTGTTATAATAATAGAATTCTTTCATTTCGCTTGCATAAATCGGGGTAAGCGATATAACTCAGAGATAAGTTCGTCTTACTTTTACTAGCTATTTTTTTAGTTTCACGCTGTATTCCTCATTTAGCAGAGTATGCAGAGAAGTGTTAAAACACCCCGTTTCTATTTCCGTCGAATTCTCGAGGAATTGCGTGTTGAGAACTGGAACTCAACGGCGCGCTTTGCCCCGCTACCAGAGAGAAAAAATAAAAATATATAATATTTCATTTGCTCGAGTAGAAATCAAACCCACAATCTAACGCATTTACAGTCACGCGATAATATCCCTGTGCCACGAATCAAATCAAGTAAAATGACAACATATAATTTGAAATTTAGAAATTTTATTACGTTTAATTTAAAATTAAATTTTATTATTGAAATAATAACTTTATTTACAGAAAAAAAATAAACGAACGTAAGCACGACCCACCATTTTACTTCGACATCAAATTGTTGGCACAGCAATGGAACTGTTACGGAAACACAAGAGCGTTAGTATTATCTTATCTTAGAACTTGCATTAGGATCAGCACTTTTAAGCAGAGCTGTATACCATTTTTAGCTTTTCCAGGACTTGTTTGAAATCTAATGTGTTATTGATATAGTATTTGTTTCTTATTTCTTCTGTTTCTATTCCCTATGTATATAGTATAAAGTATTTATAGTACCTGTAATAATAATATGTACCTATAATATTATATAATAATAATAATATGTATATATGATTTTTGTTCGCATATGCTCATTCATGTGTTTCATTTACACAATTTTTATTCTATATTTGCAATTATAATAAAAAATTAACTTCTATATAATAAACAAAATTAATAATACTATAAAAAGATTCCAGTAATATACCCAAATACATTTACTTAGTAATATTATTTATACAAAAAGTTCTTATATTTTGCCAGCTACCACCACACTATGAGCCCGCCTCTTATCTGGGCTCTTCGTCGTTGCTTAGAAGAGATATGTAAAATTACTCTACCAAAATTCTGGGCGCAACACGCAGAAACTACGGCACATTTTCACAAGCGATTGCAAGAATTTGGTTTTAAGTTTCTTGTGCCAAAACCTGAAGATCGGCTAACAACTGTAACAACTATAGTGCTACCAGATGGTTACAACTACATTCAATTTATTAAATATATGAGGGAACGGTAAGAAAATAATGTGAATAAATATATTACGTAATTAAATATAGTATTTGCTATTTTTTTAGCGTCACACTGTACCCCGCAAATAATAGGGAAGGTAGAGGAAACATGGGAAACTAGCGTTAAGACACTCCGTTCCCATTAACACTATTCCGTTCTTCATTTACTAGCGATTTTCTCAACGCATTGCGTTTTAGTGGTGAAACTCAGAATCCGGTCTCAGCCAGAGGAAATAAAAAATATTAAATATTTCATACCCTCAAGTGAGTATCGAACCCACAACGTCGCGTTTACTGTCACATGGTCGTACCCCTGCGCCACGATTGCCTCTATATTGTTTATTAGTTTAATATCATCTTAAAACTACGCTGGATTAGTAGAAGTTTCTATATATATATCTATCTTTGAGGCCAGTCGTGGCGCACTGTAAAACCGACTGGTTGTGGGTTCGACCCCCACTGGAGGAGATGAAATATTTACTTAAATTTATATGTCCATTTCTTCGCTCTGATGTCGAGGCTAAACGCGGCGTTGAGTTCTGCCACTCAACACGCAATGCCTCCAGAATTCGGCAGAAAGTGGGGAACGGAGTGTCTTACAATAGGTTCCCTCTGCCTAACCTGCTGTGTATGGGATACAGCGTGAAGCTGATTTATTTATTTGTTTGCCTACCTTACTAGGCGGGCAAGAAGCGTAAAGCTTAAAAGCTGAAAAAAATTCTATATATACGTACATAATATTACAAATATTCTATAATACTTAAAATTTTCAGACACAACATTCTGATATTCGCCGGCATTGGACCCACAGTCGGTAAAGCACTACGCATTGGAATCATGGGAGTGAACTCTACCATCCAAGTGGCAGACGCTGTAGCTGAAGGAATGAGGGATACTTTAAGGGCTTTAACCAAATCATCTCTATAAATTACTTACTAACTTATAAATCATTGAAAGTTATGACTCAAAAATGCTAGTTAATTAATAAATAGCACTAATTTAATAGATAGCTGTCTGGTAATTGTATGGAGTTTTGTTTTGAATCAATTAAAAATATACATTTTTGTACAAATTCTTTGGTGTTTTTTTATCTCTTACGTTTCACATCCCGAAAACCTAATTTCCTGGACTCGAACCCGCGCCTTCTGGAAACCGACAAATTTAAAAACGAACAAACGTAAAAAAAAGCAAATAAAATACTGTTATATTAAAATACAACATTACTAACATTTTTTTAAATTATTTTCATACAACCGTAGACCGTACCGTACAATACAATAATATCTATGTGTGTGTTTTGTTCAAGAGAAGCATTTATACAAGCATAATTTAACTAAATACTCAAAAGCATACCATTGCTGAATGCTTTACGTCGACAGCATCACTTAGAAAGTTAGGAGTAATAGAATATCTCATTTCTCTTTCTATATTTTACAGACGTGGGGATCAAAGTTTTCTTCTTTGTTTATTTTGCAGTTGTCAAATGCGGAAGCAGCTGAATGCCTACACGAGACAAAAAAAATAAACATGTGCCTTTCATCTTCTTTTTACTTTACTTTACTTTGTGAGTGATATATCCACGTGAATAAGTCAAAAGAGACTGTATATAACATAAAATAATAAGTACTGTATTAACATGTTATTTTTTAGCAAGGTAGGTTTCCTATGAACCTAATGTTAAGACACTTTGGTCTCTACCTTCCGTAGAATTTTTGAGGCACTGCGTTTGGAATGGCGGAACTCAACGCCACACTTTGCCTTGATAATAATGAAATTGAAAAGTTGATTTATTGATTTAAAGAAAATATTATATAATAATAATAATTCGTTACCGCGAGTAAGAATCGAACACACAACCGACGCGCTTACCAACATTTCTATTAACATACAAATAGTTTAAATTAAATTTACGTCAATAAAATAGAAACGGTTTCCGTATTGAATAATATTAAACAAATGTTTGCTTACACTTAAGCAATGACCGCTATCAGTAACTTTTAACCTTTTTCGAGATATCTAATCATTTCACTATTGCATCCGAGACTATTTACAAGTACTTGGCAGTGGCTAACGCTCTCTTCTCTTTATATTTAAGTATTTTTTTTTCCATATTTTTATAATAATAGCTTTCTTCTTGTAAATTATAAAAGATAAATGTGAGTTTTGTGTTTATAAATCAAATTAGGTATGTGTATTTATAATGTGACATTACTAAATTCTAAATGCGGTAAGATAAAATATTTGACAAATCTCTTGGTTTTTCAATAATAAATAAATTATTGTCACTCTGTTCATACTAAGCTGGCTGTAATAACTTATAAATAGGTACTTCTAAAACGTAAATTATTTCTAATATATCTATCAAACTGTTACGAGTTTTACTGTTACTAGTTTTACACGTATGGTAGCATTTCAACGGTTATTTATTTTATAGTGGACTAGTATCCTTGCGGGTCGTCCGTCTACTTTCTTCCTCGCTTGATCCGCTGGGACAACATCCACATCTGCGATCGAAATAGAATCAATTTGTAGAAGCAACATTGAAGGAGTTCACGCTCCTTAAGCTACATTCTAACTTACAGTAGAACTCTTTTATTAGAAAACATATGTTGACCGATCAAGATTATATTTAAGTTATTAGTTTTAATTACATTTATGTACGTACGTATCGCAAAAAAAATATATTAATAGTAAATTAAATAATTATTTTCTAGGAAAAATAATGTATTTTTTTAATAATTATCTTAAATATATTATACAAGTTTCAAGAAATAGATTTTAAATAGATTAGGAAATATTATATATAAATACATTAATACAAACACGGTACTCAATAGATTTGGAGCAATTACCAAGGCCTAGTTGCCTTAGTTCGTAGTCCTACCGGACTCTCACCGCAACATTGAAAATTTATAGCTACATTCCTAACAATAAATCGTGTGATTCTAAATAACGAAATTGTTGTACGAAATAGTAAATTTTATATCAACAATTCATTAAGCAATGTTTTACGGAAAACAAATACGTATTTGTTTGAGGCCAGTCGTGACACAGGCTAGTTGTGGTTTCGATTCTCAAGGAAATTAAAAATATAATATTGTCATTTCTTCGTTCTAGTGTTTAGGCAAAACGCGGCGTTGAGTTCCACTCAACACGCAATGCCTTGACTCCCTCCTTCTTAACATTAGGTTCCCTCTGTCTACCTTGCTACATATTAATATTTATTTATTTTAATTTTAAGTTCAGAAAAGATGCTTGCTTCAAAAATCATAGTACCGGCGCCCAAAATCGAAAACCGAATCTTTCATAAGCCCTTGTTCTGCGGTCCCGGGCCGTGTGACCTGTGGCCTTCGGTAGTTGAGGCACTGACAAGACCTGTGGTGTCACCAATATGCGATGAATTCTATCTCGTGAGTATTGAACGTAGATTCATGATACAACTATTAATTTATGATAAAAAATAAAGCCAGTCCGTTTTACAGTCGCACCTTGTACCCCACAAAGGATGACTGTAAAACCGACTGGTTGTGGGTTCGATCAATCGAGGCGATGAAATATTTACTTAAATTTATATTTCCATTTCTTCGCTCTGGTGTCGAGGCAAAGCGCGACGTTGAATTCTGCCACTCAACAAGCAATGCCTCCAGTATTCTGCAGAAAGTGGGGAACGGAGTGTCTATAAGGAGTGGCGATAATTTCGGCAAAGTGCGGCGTTGAGTTTCGCCACTCAACACGCCTCTAAAATTGGAAAATGGGGAATGGAAGTGTATTAATAGGAACGGAATGCCTTAACATTAGATTCCCAGGTTCCCTCGGAGCAATCGGAGCCTACCCAGCACCGTGCGACACACAGTGTGAATGTTGTAAAACACAAAAATAAACATAATCAGGGCATAAAGCTCTAGTTTAATAAACATTTTTATAGATAAAAACACACTCACAGTAGAAACTTTGTGGAAAATCAACATTTATGATTCAACATAACATACCTTGAAATTAAACAGAATAAAAATGTTACGTTCGTGATAAATTGCTGCATAAAAACTGTTTTATTAATAGAGTAAGCGTCCAGTTTAAAATAAATTGAATCAGTTGCATTTACCCAACACTGATTTACGGTCCGCTTGTGTAAATAAAGAATATATTAATATTGCACTATGTAATTGCGATTCTGTGTTGAAATTTGGAACAAATAAAATTAGGTAGGACTCTATGCGTATTCTATGTGCCTTTTCAATTGCAATCTGCTATGACTAACATGTGTAATTAACTTTGTCATGTTCATATGAACAAGTTTGATTTATAAAGGATTATAAATCGGTGAATAATTATAAATGTGATATTTTTTGTTTAAAATTGATATTTTATAACATGAAAAAAAACTTGCCTCAAAATTAGTAATTAAAAAACTTATTACACATTACATTGAGATATTACATTACATAGTAGCCTACTTCGTATCTACTTGTACCTTTTTGAAGAATTTATATACATTCCTATATAAGTGTATGATTTTAAAATCGATACTATAAACAAATAGTAATCTCTATATATAATAAGACAGTAAAAATATTTTGTCTGTACATTTGGTAATTTTGACTGAAATGGAAAGAGAGACACTTAAAAAGAATAATAGAAAGCAAAAATATTGTTTTTGAATTTCTTGTCTGTCTGTCGTTATTTATGTCCACGTTTTTCTCTGAAAGTACTAAAACCGATTTACTTAAAAGTTTCACCAATTGCTTTGTTTTAACTCAACTTAACTACTAAAGTTTGGTTCATAAAATCGGTTCATTAAAAAAAAAGTTATCGTCATTTGAATGAACTCAAGGCATTAGTTTGCCTGCGAATATTATATAGCAATCGCGCTGGTAAGATTCTTGGCTAAAGAATGACATTCCAAACATCTTGGTTATATGACTGTTGATAAAAATATATATTTTTGAAGCACTATTATACAATATTTTATACAACAAAGTAAACAAAATTAAACTGTTAGTGGAGATTACCTTCATAAATCATAACAGTTAAGCTTAACAAAAAAAATCTTTTTGCTTTCTATTATTCTTTTAAGTGTCCCTCTATCCATTTCAGTCAAAATTACTAAATGTACAGACAAAATATTTTTACTGTCTTATAGTATAGTTATAGTCATTATAATTGGCAATCAATTCTGTTTTTTAAATAAATAATCATGTAGTTAAAGCGGGCGAAGCCGCAGGGAGGCCTCTAGTCAACAAATAAAATCTTTAAAAACTCCTTAATGTTTGATAATTTTTATCACTTATCTGCAATGTTATTATTTTGTGTGTGTGTGTGTGTGTGTAGACAAAACTTTGTGTGGACTCTCAAAATTTTCTCTGGACGTTTCACATCAAGCTCGTGCAACTTAGTCTTAGCTTTCTCATTTCGCAGCATCTTTTCAAGCTAATAATATTATTAAATACTATTCTATTTTTTATATTATTAATTATTATACAATTTTTAACACTATTATTCTTCACTTTCATAGATCCTGGCAGATATACGAGCCGGACTAAAATATTTGTTTCAAACAAAAAGCGACTTGGTATTAGCGATGAGTGGCTCAGGCCACACTGGATTGGAAGCTGTTATCAGTAATCTCGTTGCACCTAAGGAGACGCTATTGATTGCGAGTCGAGGTATCTGGGATGAGAGGGCTTTGAATATTGCAAAGAGATATGGTAAGTTACAGTCACTTCTAAAGCACTTATAAATAATTTATATCATCTAAGTTTTAATATTAATCTATACTAATATTATAAAGAGGTAAGATTTGTATTTTTGTATGTATGTATGTATGTATGTTTGTATTGTTTTCACACGACAACTACCGGACCAATTTCAAAAATTCTTTCGCTATTAGAAAGCTGCATCTTCACCGTCCCACATAGGCTATATTACATTTTCAAAAAAAATAGGGATCCCTAAGAAAAATGCAATAATGTAACCCAAGGTGTGAAGAAATTGATCTAAAAATTTTTATCATCGCGTGCGCTGCGAAAACTATTGATGATGGAACAAAATAATGTTCTACAGTATTATAGAACGCATCAATATCTATAAAAAACCGCGATACCATATGTCCAACAACTATAGTTATGACAATATAACTACATTTTTATATTTTATAAGTTGATGAAAGTGCCGGCAATAATCAAACCATTTTATTCATACCTCTGCATTAATCCTTATTCTATTAAATGATATTTTATTAAAGATAATTTCAATATGTGTAAAGTACTTTTTACATTAACAAAATCGGACAATCCATTCAAAATGTATAACGAATTTAAAAATATCACTCTAAAGAATATCATGAAATTATTATTTCATAAAAAATACGGAGTGTAGCCTCGCGCACCATAGCGAGTAAGTAACTCTGCAGAGTGGGGGGGAAGTTGCATCGATATCACTAACACTATGAAGACAACCGATTAGGTGTTTTGTTTCTTTATTTGAATTGAAAAGGCCCTGAAACTACGGGGCCGATTTGGAAAATTCTTTTACAATTGGGCGATTAACGTAGAAAAAAATACCAAAAAAACCTTATATCGCGTACGCTGTGGAAGTTATTGACAAAAAATTGTGGAAATTATTGGGCAAAGTAATTTACTAAAATTTTATAGAAGACATCAATATCTACAAAAAAGTTTACGATACCATGTGTAACTGTTACAGTTACGCCACTAATTTTCAAAGGAAAATGTGCAAGAACAGAGCCGCCATCGAAGGGCAGAGGGACATCTCAAAATATATGTATTATTGTGAAAGCATAAAAAGAGTGTGTAGTGTCTCTATAGATTATAAATCATAAGAAATCTGCCCCCTGTATTAGTGATAGAATAAAACATTGTCTTATCTCTATATATTATAAAATAAGAACGCCTTCCGCCTCTGTCTGGCCTTTCTAACTCTTCTTCTTCAAAACCACCCAACGGATTTTGATGCGGATCACCGTTAGGTAGAGTATTAACTACGTGACAGAAATTGGAAAAACATATTACCATAGTAATAGTTCATAGAGTATAAAGAAATTTTAGCAGACTAAAACATTTATATTTTTTATTAAGAACTCTCCCAACTCTCCCAACTCTCCCAACTCTCCGAACTCTCCGAACTCTCCCAACTCTCCCAACTCTCCCAACTCTCCCAACTCTCCCAACTCTCCCAACTCTCCCAACTCTCCCAACTCTCCCAACTCTCCCAACTCTCCCAACTCTCCCAACTCTCCCAACTCTCCCAACTCTCCCAACTCTCCCAACTCTCCCAACTCTCCCAACTCTCCCAACTCTCCCAACTCTCCCAACTCTCCCAACTCTCCCAACTCTCCGAACTCTCCCAACTCTCCCAACTCTCCCAACTCTCCGAACTCTCCCAACTCTCCCAACTCTCCGAACCCTCCCAACTCTCCCAACTCTCCGAACTCTCCGAACTCTCCGAACTCTCCGAACTCTCCGAACTCTCCGAACTCTCCGAACTCTCCGAACTCTCCGAACTCTCCGAACTCTCCGAACTCTCCGAACTCTCCGAACCCTCCGAACTCTCCGAACCCTCCGAACACTCCGAACTCTCCGAACTCCTCCGAACTCCTCCGAACTCCTCCGAACTCTCCGAACTCCTCCGAACTCTCCGAACTCCTCCGAACTCTCCGAACTCCTCCGAACTCTCCGAACTCCTCCGAACTCTCCGAACTCCTCCGAACTCTCCGAACTCCTCCGAACTCCTTTTTTTTATATTTATTATTATAAATATTTATTTTATTTTTTTTTTAAAACGTAAAATTTTCTTTTTTTATTATTATTAACGTGTGTTCCAGTAGTGGTTTGAATATGGGAATAATAAAACGAGCAGCGTCACATTCTGTTTAGTTTATTCGACTGATCATGGCTAACGAAACTGTCTATTTATATATATTTGGACATACTGTCAAATGAGCAACTTTTATATGATAAATTTATACAATCATTAAAGTATTCAAATTCAAAATATTACTTATTCAAATAAACTCTTATAAGCACTTTTGAATCGTCGAATTAACATGGAAACAAACAAGAAGCTACTACCGGTTCGGAAGGCAGTTCTGCTGAGAAGAACCGGCAAGAAACTCAACAGTGGCTCTTTTATATAATGTATTTATCCATATACTATATAATTCAATGTGTAATTAATTATTAGCTATAATTGAATTGAGAATAATATTGTTTATAGGTCTTAAAATAAAAGTTACGCAAAAGGAAATTGAATAATTCTATACAGTGTTGCTAGTGATTTTTAACAGTACTTCTTATATGTTAAACTTATAAAATATATAAAGTTAATGAATCTACTCAATTTGCCAATTAGTGCCAATACTATTATGTATAATTAAATTGATAATAACATACTCTTTTAATGTACTAAAATAAGTATATGATAATAGATAGGAATATTCCATATGGTCTTGGTCGTGCTGTTTAACACTCGGCCATCCTGCAAAGCCGTGTCCCACGGCTGGTCTGGCACTCGCTGCTATCATCATCACCAATACGCCTTTTCTTCGTAAATCAAACTGTAACATAAAATTTTAAAGCAGTAATATTGTATTGGACAAATTATACTCGATACAACTTTCTCAACTGATTTTTTTAAATTATTACAAAACAATGTTAATTTCTGAATTGCTACGAGACTTTCTTTTTTTTTGGCATCATTTATTTTTATCATAAATTGAAAAGTAAAAGAATTGATATGCACATAGAATTTTTTTTAGCGTTACGCTATATCCCGGACATACCAGGGTAGGCAGAGAGCACATAGAATATAAAATTCTATAATAAATAAGTACGATCAACATTAAAGTTAGCATTTTTTTACCAATATTATATTATAACTGCAAGCATTATTTTGTTAATATTTTTTGGATATTTATGTTTAAATAGAGACAAAATTCAATTTATAACAGTTTTCTTTAACACATTAATCTTTAACCACATAGTATTATCTTTTTCCACTCAGTATTATCTATAATCACAGATTAATATTTTACCACACAGGATTATCTACAATCACACAGATAAATGTTTAACCACACAGAACCTATTATCTTTTTCCACACAGGATTATCTATTATCACACAGTTTTTTTTTTTCCACACAGGATTATCTATTATCACACAGATTTTTTTCCACACAGGATTATCTAAGATCACACAGATCTTTTTCCACACAGGATTATTTATTATCACACAGATTTTTTTCCACACAGGATTATTTATTATCACACAGTTTTTTTTTCCACACAGGATTATCTATTATCACACAGATTTTTTTCCACACAGGATTATCTATGATCACACAGATCTTTTTCCACACAGGATTATTTATTATCACACAGATTTTTTTCCACACAGGATTATTTATTATCACACAGATTTTTTTCCACACAGGATTATCTATTATCACACAGATTTTTTTCCACACAGGATTATCTATGATCACACAGATCTTTCTCCACACAGGATTATTTATTATCACACAGATTTTTTTCCACACAGGATTATTTATTATCACACAGATTTTTTTATATATTATATATATAAATGTCTTTAGCCACAGAGAGCTGTGTCACACAAAGTTATGTCAAATATGTTTTATAAGAAACTTAAATAATCTCCACAACTATTACTAAGCTCAGTGCACTCAACTCATATACATATTTTATATTCTTTCGGATTGCTCATTATATACTAGCTTAGTAAATACGAAAGCTTTTTACTTCCTAAGACTATTCAGAAGAACAATATAAAGCAATGATTCGTTGTCCACGTTGTGTACGTACGTAGTAGGTAAGCCGTGCAGTGAGTGAAAAGAGCGGTAATGGAGCCCCTGGCTCGGTGAAGCCCAATACAACGTTTGCCTACAGTAGAATTATTTCCTCAATCAACAAAAAATGTTTTGACGTTTTAATTTATTAAAATACGTTCATTTATTTATTTATTAATATTTATTGAGAAATTCTATTAATACATACTTACAGAAAATTTTTGCTAAAACATTATTGTGTCTTTCTCTCTCTATGCTCTATTTAAGCTCCTATTGAGTTGGTTATTAAAGTTTGTTCATTTTTATTATACCTTCATAGTGGTTTCCGTTAACAAGAATGATATAAAAGTGGTCCTTGGTCAAGAAAAGATTTGTAACAACTGATATAGAGTTTAATAATGTGTTTATTTACAATATCATTAACCTCGTGCGTATTTGAGAAGTGATTCCCACTGTTTTCAAATTACAATACCGTTTCGTTTCTATTAATTTTGACTTATAACCAGTAACTTAACCTCAAACTTAAAGATAACATATTTAACTTGAATAACTCCAATCATCTGTCCGCAATTATAATAGAATTCTTTTGGCGAACTTAAAATTATTACTAACTCAAACGGTCTTATTTTATGGACCTCTTAAATTTACTTCGATATTCTGTGTATTTAAATATTTTTATATTACAACAATTCACACAGCACGTTTCGTATTCTAGCTTTCATAGAATTGTAGAACACTAGCTGATAGCTCACACAGTATTATATATCTTAGCTTTCATAGAATAATATAGAATGATACATTATAATAATATTAATAATGAATAGGGAACAAAAATAAGCTATACGAAACAAATCATGACTATATAAAATAAGATATACTAATATGTATTAATTTTTCCAGTTAATATTTATTCTTCCTTTTTTAACAACTACTAAACTCATACGGAAGTGTCACGTCGTGTTATTGGTATTTAGTATATTTTTCAATCTGTAATCTTCATGTTTATGAAGCACTGAAGAATTTAACTTATAGCACTTTCTATACGAAATTATAAAAATATCCGTAATTAACAATGCATCTTAATTACAAAATTTTGTATATATATTTATTTGTGATTTGTTATAATTGTATATTTTTATTAACAAACACACTCAAACTTATATATTATAATTTTTATTTACTCATCCGATATGCAACAGCCACCCCCGTACGTATTTATTGAATTCAGACATGAAATCTACATTGCGACGTAAACCTTTTTTTTTTGACACTACTACCTATCTACGATTTCATACAAGTGACACAGCAGTTTATCAATTACATAACCTACACAAGATATTACAAGATATGTTGTTACTAATTTACTTTCAACAATAGGTTCCTATAAGTATATATACATACATAATACATATTAATATATATTTCTTAATGTATTTTATTTATGTTGCAGTCTTATTGAAATCTTTAAGCGTGCTGATTTGCTTTATGATTTAAATTTTAAAAGTTACATAATTATTAATTATAATAAATGACGATTCGATGTTGTTCAATTTGCGGATTATTTGTTCTAGTCTTTGTAAGCTATACGCTGCTACTATATATGACCAATCGTTTACTAGATGATCTGATCGATAGCGTAAACCGTTGTTAGGCAAACCCACGTTCAGTTCATATTCGTTATTTCTCTTCCTTATTAGAGTAAGTCTTTACTGCAGACATTGTATAGCTAGACATGTATTCTTTTGAAGTTCTACATTCTCATTAAACATGAAACTATACTGTAATAAAATGTACTATACTGTAATAAACAAAATACGTTCGTATATATTTTTTGAGATTTAAAAGTTTCCTCTTTATAACTGATAATAAACTAACTAATACTAAATAATCTTTAAGAATATTAAGTAACCTTTGAGAATATTAAATATTTATTTCTTTTTATTTGCTTGCTCGATAGACTAAATGTACTTACAACAACAGTCCGCTACAGTTTTCTCTAATCAACAACAATATGTTGGCTATTTATTAGATTATTTTCCGTTTTGGCGGTTTCTGGTTAAATAAACTAGGATTTTATGATATCACATTACGAATATTTGTTGCCTCATGATTTGAACTTAACTTAGATATATAGTCGTGTTACACAAGACGTGTTACAATAGATTTATATTGTACTAATAACTTAAGACTGTTAGTGGAAATAACTATTTAATAAAACTTACATATTAATAAATATATACTTAAAATTAGAACTATAATTGTTATATATGTAGTTTACAGAAATTATGAAGTTATCTCTAATGACGCATTTGTAAGCTTACAGAATTAATGGCAATAACAATTAATTTAACACTAGTATTTTATTGTAAAATTGCATAATGTGTAATAGTATTTGTCTAGTTATAGGCTAGCTCAAAGCTAGCCTATAACTAAACGCTTCACTAAGATCAACCTTTTTGACATTCCATATAAAAATGAGCTTTAATATTAGTACCGGTTCATATCGGTGCGGTGACGCCACTTGACAAACGAATATTACTCTTAATGTAGGTAATTGACAAAAGAAAATACGTATAAAATAAATTACGCATGAACTGCAAGTCTGTAATGTATTAATCTTTACTTATAATAAAGTAAATTAGTAGCTGATCGCTGTCTGTACACGAATGATTTATGAAATTATCTATTATTGGAGGTTCATCTATGTAACAGCACTCAAAACAATAATGTTGAAAATTTTTGCCCGTTTAACTGTAAGTCGGTATGTTTAAGTGCAATTTTCAATAACGTATTTACCGCAAACTTCCTTCAATATTCGAAACAAAACCATTGTAGAATAAATTTTATCCTATAATTGCATAGCTTATTTAAAAATACCCACAAATAAGATAACAAATATTAATTAGTAATGTCTCGGATATACAATTGTTATCACTAAAAAGAAAAACGCTGTGTACTACTCTTCAGTATAGTATCTACAGTATTAACATAGTCTACTATTATATTAATGTCTTTACTTCTTGGATTTCAACCTAGCTCGGAAACCGCTATAATTTAATGCGCTACCCTCGCGTACAAATAATATTCTTAATAAAAACGCCTAGAATTGATATACCTATTTCTTTTGCAAATATACTTCTTTGCTATCATAATTACAATATATACTTAATACAAGACAATCATAATATCATAATTTATCATTACTCTATACTCCTCTTCGCGTCTTTGTTAAAAACGTGCGATTATTTGTAATATCTTTTGTATACTATGTATTCTTCAACGGTTATTACTTAAACGTATTGAAATGTGTAGAAAGACCAGAAATTGAAGATTATACATAAATTATATATTAATGCATATATTATATCTATAATTGTGATAAAACTTTCTGTAAACGTTAACTCGAAACAACACTAAGCATTCACACCACTCTTGTGTACATCACCTTACGCACAATGGTTTTATATGAAAATTTTACTAACCTTTCATAGTTTTGATCGCGTTGAACCTGCAACCAGCGTTGTAGATATGCGTAGTCGTCCCATCGTCATGGCTCAATCTTCTGTTGTTGGGTGGAGTTCTTCGTCTCGAGATTGGTTTGATCAGAAATATTCGTCTTCCAAAGTATACGTGGATACGCATCAGCAATGATATTGTAGGTAGATAAGAAAAAAAAAAATGACTTTTGAAATTTGTGGGCCGTGGTTATTATATATTTCCATATCATCCCACTTCTGAAGTGTTCCAGTAGTGGTTTGAATATGGGAATAATAAAACGAGCAGCGTCACATTCTGTTTAGTTTATTCGACTGATCATGGCTAACGAAACTGTCTATTTATATATATTTGGACATACTGTCAAATGAGCAACTTTTATATGATAAATTTATACAATCATTAAAGTATTCAAATTCAAAATATTACTTATTCAAATAAACTCTTATAAGCACTTTTGAATCGTCGAATTAACATGGAAACAAACAAGAAGCTACTACCGGTTCGGAAGGCAGTTCTGCTGAGAAGAACCGGCAAGAAACTCAACAGTGGCTCTTTTACATAATGTATTTATCCATATACTATATAATTCAATGTGTAATTAATTATTAGCTATAATTGAATTGAGAATAATATTGTTTATAGGTCTTAAAATAAAAGTTACGCAAAAGGAAATTGAATAATTCTATACAGTGTTGCTAGTGATTTTTAACAGTACTTCTTATATGTTAAACTTATAAAATATATAAAGTTAATGAATCTACTCAATTTGCCAATTAGTGCCAATACTATTATGTATAATTAAATTGATAATAACATACTCTTTTAATGTACTAAAATAAGTATATGATAATAGATAGGAATATTCCATATGGTCTTGGTCGTGCTGTTTAACACGTGTTATAAATAAATAACGTGTTATAAATAAATAACGTGTTATAAATAAATAACGTGTTATAAATAAATAACGTGTTATAAATAAATAACGTGTTATAAATAAATAACGTGTTATAAATAAATAACGTGTTATAAATAAATAACGTGTTATAAATAAATAACGTGTTATAAATAAATAACGTGTTATAAATAAATAAAAAGTTTAATTTTATTTTTTTGTTTTTTTATTTTTTTAATTTAATTATATTAATATTTTTTTTAAGGTTTAGGTAATTCATAACATTGGCTCTTACGTGAGTGATATTATGGTGGTCGTCAGAAATGTATGTATTTTGTATTTATTGACATGTTGTTGCCACTATAAATAAATATTGTGTTAGTAATGTTAAATAAAACTACTTTTATTAATCAGTTACATGGATTTTAGTAGTTTTGTTCTACTCACCCATGTGAACACATGACATATGTACAAAAAGCAATTTTAACATAAATACTTTTAGCAAGGTAGTTTCAAATAGTAGCTGAAGGCATAAATAACTGAATGATTTCTAAAGTAAGCAATTACAAATAGGTGTTAACCACATTCATAACTACGATAATAATTGATTAACTAAATAATCAATTACCCGAATAGACGAGGTTATGTGGCAGAGCACGAGTAGTACTCTGAACCACACCAGAGCCAAGACTTCACGTAGATAATTATAAATAGGTCTTAACCACATTTATAATTAAAATAACAATTAATTAATCAAATAATTAACTGTCCAAATAGTCGAGGTTAGCCAGTGGTAGAGCACGAGTAGTGCTCCGACCCACACCAGAGCCAAGACTGAACGTACAACGCCCGTGCAGCCTTTTATATCATCGTTCACAAATAAGTTGCAGGGTAGAATAATAAGAATTGATGACGCAATCGCGTCATAGTGGCGTGACTCCTGTACTCAAAGCATAAATTGCGCAGGAAGTGAAAATCTTAAGTTTTTCGATATACGTTAATTTTGAAATATTATTGTATTATAATAAAAAATAAAATAAATAAATCAGCTTCACGCTGTATCCCGCACACAGCAGGATAGGCAGAGGGAACCTAGTGTTGAGACACTCTGTTCCCCACTTTCCGCCGAATTCTGGAGGCATTGCGTGTTGAGTGGCAGAAATCAACGCCGCGCTTAACCTCGACACCAGAGCGAAGAAATGGAAATATAAATTTAAGTAAATATTTCATCTCCTTGAGTGGGGATCGAATTCACAACCAGTCGGTTTTACAGTCACACCTCGTGCCGCTGCGCCACGGCTGGCCTCAATAATATAAATGTTATCAGAATAAATATTGTTTTCAGATATCAATGCAATACAATTCTTTGTTCCCTTCAACGCTACATTCAGTTTGGAGCAAATAGAGCTCGAATTGAAAAAAGTAAAACCAACAGCTCTTTTTATCACACATGGGGATTCTTCAACGGGTACCGTTCAGAACCTGGTAGGCCTTGGAGATTTGTGTCACAAGTAAGTAGAATACATTGATTTTTCGCTCTATATGTTATTACTAAAGTGTTCTTGAAATATTAGATTTCACTTTTATTCCTTAGTTTATAATGTTTTGAGGCCAGTCGTGGCGCAGAGGTACAAGTATGTGACTGTAAGCGCGATAAGTTGTGGGTTCGATTTCCACTCGAAATAATATTAAATATTTTCATTTTCATGCTCCGGTAGTGAGGCAATTTACATTTATTTTAACTGAAATACAAATGTTACATCAAATATTATAATTAAATATAAATTGTAATGAGTTTTCTTCAGAAGCTTTCAACTATTTAAACACAAGTCTCCTTCCAAGCTGCAATACAGTCTAATTCTTGTGGCCACTAGACCTCATTCTATTACATTCACATATACCTGTACATTTGCATTGCATTTAAATCGCACATAATAAAAGGGTTGTGACACGTTTCAAGGTAAATTTCAGTATTTTAATACACACGAGGTTTTGCAATATCAACATGCCTCTAAAGTGTTTATTTTTAATCTGGAACGTCCATTACTTGAACAAACACAAGCCGGCAACTATAATTGGACGTTTGTAATATAAAGCTTAATACAAGAATAATAAAAGGCAATTTTTAGGGTTCCGTACCTCAAATAGTCAAAACAGAACTCTTATAGGATCACTATGTTGTCCGTCTAGCAAGACCAATCAGGCTGAAATTAATATCAAATATTTAAGTCAATGATTCCTTGAAGCACAGAAGTGATCAAAATCATCGCAATCAAAAGATACGAGCATTTATGCATCGATTTTGCTGTACTTTATATGAAAATTAGTGCATAGTCAACTTTATTTCATTTACTAAGTTTATTCCACGAGAAGTGGGCAGTTATGAAATAAAGCAGAAAGGAAAAATTATAGGTATTTCTTAGAAAACGATAATTACAAACTTATTTTTCCCTTAATACTTCACTCCAAATACTTCCCAATGATCTACTACCCCGAAATTGGTACGGTAGCCTCGGTGAGCATGTCCGACTCGCACTTACCCGTTTTTTATCTGTGCTAAAGTTTCTTTCTCTAACGAATGAGTGACAAGAGTTCTTGTTAGTAACAAGTGTCACGCTGCTATATGATTTAAGGCTAGTGGAGTCACGGTTCACGCTGGCTTTCATGTTGATATTGTTTGTAGGGCGGCTTTGTTTCTTTGTTATATGAAAACAGCCAATCTAGAGATAACTGCGCGAATAAAGCTTACTTGTAGTACCTATAGTAATAATAGATTTTTTTTGTTTTATATGTATTAACCATAATGTGTAATTATGTGATAGAAAAATATAATATAAGACTATTTGCTGGACGCTGTATCTCGCACACACCAAGGTAGGCAGAGGGAACCTATTAAGACACTCCGTTCACGAATTCTAGAAGCATTGCGTATCGATTGAAAACTCAACGTTTCTCTATGACTAGACACTGTACCCCTACCGTTGTAGTCAGAGAGAACGGGGCGCCAAAAACTACGGTACGGTGAAAAAAATTAAGTATTAGGTATTTCATTTCCTCGAGGTAGTCTCATGCTTGTATTCTTCCACCATGACTGGAATTTAAATATTTTTTTTATATAATTTACTCAATAGAGTTTTTTTTATAATATTGAACTTATTATAACTAAAAAAAAATATTAGCAGCAACACCGAAAATAATAATAAACGACTGTTTTCGTTGTATCTGCTCTATTACTTAAATTATGCCAAAGAATTTTCAAGAGAACACTTCCACTTTAACTGAGAAGGAGCCAAAGTAGAAAAACTATTTCATCTCTCGAGCCGGAACGAGAAACTGAAACTGAACAATCTAATTATACAAGCCGTCTCTTTCCCTCGCGACTTAATTTTTTTCTTACTTCTTAGGTCCCAGAACGCTTTCCAGTTGAAAACTGTTTTAATTACATCCTCTCAAGGAGTCCGCAATTAACATGCAGTGGAAACGAGCAAAAACATGGCGAAATTTAACACAAATGTTTACTTTTAAAATAGGAAAACCGCAAACTCGGCTGACATTTTTAATGTACTTGCGACGTACACTGTTCTATATTTTCCCAGATGGATTTAAATCTTAAAAAGATTGAATGCAGAAAGACAGCTACATTTTCACATATCGCTTCTTAGATATATATCTATATATACATATACCTATATTTACAAAAGTGTAGACGTGTTTTGATATTTATATGAATGTGACATAAATACTATTTACAGTATTTACAAATATTTATTTTTTGCACACCATGGCAATGGTGAGGCCCACTATGGTGCTGGGGCACAAGCATGCAATTGTAAATGGAACAGGCCGTGGATTCAATTCCTAGTTGAGGAAATGAACTATTTAATATTTTCACAGCGTGAAGATATATTTCATTTCCGCGCTTTGGTGACGTCGCAAAGCGCGGCGTTGAGTTCCGCCACTCAATACGCAATATCTCTAGAATACGGCGGAAAGTGGGAACGGTGTCACTAGGATCTCAGCTACACTGCTATGTGCGGCATACAGCGTGAGGCTACGAAATACGAATAACCAATCACATATACACACTCGCATCTGCGGCTTCACACTGCCTATCGCAGCGGATTTTTTAACTCTATATAATGCATATAATTAGATATATCATCACATATATCATCTTTACAGGTACGGTGCTCTCCTCCTGGTGGATACTGTAGTATCCATAGCCGGTGTGCCATTTTTCATGGACGAGTGGGGTATCGACGCGGTATACGCTTCAGGGCAGAAAGCACTTAGTGGACCCGCCGGCATTTCCCCGGTTGCATTCAGCGCAAGAGCTGAGTAAGTTACTATGTGTTATATGACACAGCTTGATGATGGCAAAAAATATTCTTACAAACATTTCTAAAGTTAATCCACACTTAGTAAAGAAAATACTTTTTAGAAAACATATAAATATATGAACATAGTGGAATTTAAGCCCGCGCCTCTTGGACGTAAATTTTTGTTTTCAAAAAAAAAATATTAAATACAAAAACATTAATAAAAATATTAATAGAAATATGTTTAATAAAAGTCTTAGTAAAAATATTTTTATTATTATAAGTGTTATAATAATAAAATTCTTACATTTCGCTTGCATAAATCGGGGTAAGCGATATAACTCAGAGATAAGTTCGTCTTACTTTTACTAGCTATATTTTTAGTTTCACGCTGTATTCCTCATATAGCAAAGTATGCAGAGTAATGTTAAAACACCCCGTTTGTATTAACCGCCACTTGCCGTCAAATTCTCAAGGAATTGCGTGTTGAGCTCTGGAACTCAACGCCGCGCTTTGCCCCGTTACTAGAGCGAAGAAATGAAAATATATCATATTTAATTTGCTCGAGTAGAAATCAAACCCACAACTTATCGCGTTTACAGTCACGCGATAGTATCCCTGTGCCACGAATCAAATCAAGTAAAATGACAACATATAATTTGAAATTTAGAAATTTTATTACGTTTAATTTAAAATTAGATTTTATTATTGAAATAATAACTTTATTTACAGAAAAAAAATAAACGAACGTAAGCACGACCCACCATTTTACTTCGACATCAAATTGTTGGCACAGCAATGGAACTGTTACGGAAACACAAGAGCGTTAGTATTATCTTATCTTAGAACTTGCATTAGGATCAGCACTTTTAAGCGGAGCTGTATACCATTTTTAGCTTTTCCAGGACTTGTTTGAAATCTAATGTGTTATTGATATAGTATTTGTTTCTTATTTATTCTGTTTCTATTCCCTATGTATACAGTATGTGGTATTAATAGTACCTAGAATAATAATATATAATTCAATATATATATGTTTTATACCTAATACATGTGATGTGTAATATCTAATACACATTTTTTATTCTATATTTGCAATTATAATACTAAAATATATTTTTTTGCCTTTTTTAATTGTACTATAAAAATATTACAATAGTATACGCAAATACAATTACTTAGTAATATTATTTATACAAAAAGTTCTTATATTTTAACAGCTACCACCACACTATGAGCCCGCCTCTTATCTGGGCTCTCCGTCGTTGCTTAGAAGAGATATGCAAAATTACTCTACCAAAATTCTGGGAGCAACACGCCCAAACTACGGCACATTTTCACAAGCGATTGCAAGAATTTGGTTTTAAGTTTCTTGTGCCAAAACCTGAAGATCGGCTAACAACTGTAACAACTATAGTGCTACCAGATGGTTACAACTACATTCAATTTGTTAAATATATGAGAGAACGGTAAGAAAATAGTGTGAATAAATATATAACGTAATTATATATAGCATTTTCTATTATTTTAGCGTCACGCCGTATCCCGCGCATAGCAGGGAAGGTAGGGGGAACATGAGGAAATGTTAAGATACTTCGTTCCCATTAACACTATTCCGTTCTTCATTTATAAGCGATTTTCTCAACGCATTGCGTGTTGAGTGGTGAAACTCAGACTCCGGTCTCAGCCAGAGGAAATAAAAAAAAATTAAAAATTTAATTCCCTCAAGTGAGTATCGAACCCACAACGTTGCGTTTTGCAGTCGCACGACTGCCTCTATATTGTTTGTTAGTTTAATATCATCTTAAAACTACGCTGTATTAGTAGAAATTTCTATACATATATATCTTTGAGGCCAGTCGTGGCGTATGGGTGTGGGCCCTATTCCCATGTGATTGAATGGATTGTTTATATTGAAAATTATTTTTACTGTCTCGCTTTGGAAGACAAACCGCGTTGGGTTCCGCCGGACTATTATGGACGACTACCTTGCGATGCGGGCAAAAAGCGTAAAGCTTAAAAGCTGAAAAAAAAACTTTATACGTACATAATATTACAATTATTCTATATAATATAACATTTTCAGATACAACATTCTGATATTCGCCGGTCTTGGACCCACAGCCGGCAAAGCACTACGCATTGGAATTATGGGAGTGAACTCTACCATCCAAGTAGCAGACGCCGTAGCTGAAGGAATGAGGGATACTTTAAGGGCTTTAACCAAATCATCTCTATAAATTACTTACTAACAGTAAATAATTATTTTATAAGAGTTTAATTTGGTTAGATGGGCTTAGTAAACATAAAAAAAATACATAATAAATCGTTGAATGTTATGACTGGAAATATTGAGTAATAAATAAATAGCACCAATTTAATTAGTAGCTGTCTGGTAATTGTATGGATTTTTTTTAATCAATTAAAAATATACATTTTTGTATAAATTCCTTGCTGTTTTTTATCTCTTACGTTTCACATTCCGAAAACCTAATTTCAATATGTTAGCAAGCATCCGGTGATACGAATCAGAAGGAAAGGAGTGAATGAATTTTCTAAAAAAAATAAATATTTTTAACAATTTTAAAATATTATTCCACACTTAGGAAAGAAAAATATTTATTTAGAAAACTTATACAAATTTTAACGTAGCGGGACTCGATAGTCCAGTTTTCTAAATAAGTAAAAATTAAATATGTTGACAGATGTTAATTTATCCGTTTGCTGTAAAGAGGCCAGTCGTGACGCAAGGACACAAGGTGTGACTGTAAAATCGACTGGTTGTGGGTTCGAACCCCACTCGAGGAAATTAATATTAATTTACATATTTACTTTTCTTCGCTCTGATGTCGAGGCAAAAAGCGGCGTTGAGTTCCGCCACTCAACACGCAATGCCCCCAGAACTTAGCGGAAAGTGGGGAACGGAGTGTCGTAATATTAGGTTCCCTCTGTCTACCCTGCTGTGTGCGGGATGCAGCGTGAAGCTGATTTATTTATTTGATTTACTGTGCTGATGTAGTCATTGCTTGGAGATTTTTTTTTGTTTTACGGTGTGTTCCGCATATAGCAGGTTTAGCAGATGTACCTTGGGAACCTAGTCTTAAAATACTCCGTTCCCATTAAGACATTTCCGATCTTCATAATCTGTCAAATTTTTGGAGGCATTGCGGGTTGAGTGGCAGACCTTTACGTCGCAGAACAAGGAAAATAAACATTATAACTATCTCATTTCCTCGAGTGGGAATCGAACCCATAACCCGTCACACGCTTGGTCTTCGTCACGCGCCACGACTGATCTCAAAGTCAAAGTGTGATTTAATATATTAATATTAAAATAACATTTATGTATTGATAATTAAGTCTCATAGAGCCTCTGCAATCAGAATTAAAAATATCAATAGAAATACACATAAAACCACGTTCAAGTTTCAGAAAATGAAGTCATACTGTAAATGAGGAAGTCCATAAACTCTGTTACTAATGTAGGTATCGAAGACCAATAGATTTGCATCTGTCCCTAATGGCTTTGCGGTTCGGGAGCCGTAGCATTGTCTCGTCGTAGATTAATATCGATTAAGTGAATTAATAGATAATTTGGAGCCAGTCGTGGCGCAGGGGCACAAGGGTGTGACTGTAAGCGCGGAAGTTGTGGATTCGGTCCCTCCTCTAGAAAATGATATATTTCATATTTTTATGTCTTCGCTGTGGTTTCGAGGCAAAGCGCGGCGTTGATTTCAGCTATTTAATACGCTATGCCTCTAGAATTTGGCAGAAATAGGAGAGCGGAGTATCTTATCATTTGGCTCCCTCTGCCCGCCCTGCTATATGCGGAATACAGCGTGAAGTTGAATAAATGAATTATTATTGTACCGAATACACAGTATTCACAGGTATTTAATATATATAATTAATTTATCTTAATAAAATTATCAGAGCACCCCACTATATTTAATAAAAAAGCTCAAATGAAATATTCAATTAACAAGATTATCATGGCATAAAAGCACTTAAAACGATACATGGAATAAATTTGATAAACTCGCAGCTACACTTGATTTAAGTGGTGTTATGGCTTTGTAGTTATAGTGAACAAAATATATGCGGTTTTTACTATTTACATTGCTTTTTCAAATTAAAGTTATAATTCGTTTCATTAAATTTCAAGCCTCGTATAGTTAGTTAAAGTCAAATAAATCAGCTTCACGCTATAACCCGCATGTAGCAGGGTAGGCATAGGGAACCCTAATGATAATACACTTCGTTTCCCCATTTCCACCCATTTTTTTCTAGGCATTATGTGTTTAACTCTGCCTCGACACCCGAGCGAAGAAATGAAAATATTTCATATTAAATTTTTTCGAGTAGATATTGAATCCAAAACCGTCGCCCTATCACATCCTTCTGCCCCTGCGCCACTACTGGTATCAAACTTACAATAAGTTTTGAAACCATATTTAAAGAGCTCACATGCATCAGTCAATAATGAATAAAATCAATCAAAGCCATTATTCTATTTATATTCTACCAAAATTTACTTACTTTGCACTTTGAAACAAATTACGTAAGCAATATCGCCGCAAACGAATTCGATTTACCCCAAATACGTTGTAGGAACGCGATTTCTGATTGATTTCCGGTGGCGCATACATTCTCCCGTGTCGTCAGGTGCCTGCGTTCCCCACAAATAGTTATTCTATTTGGTATAGATTGACAGATTGCGTGAGTGAAAGCCCTTCGTGTATACTTGTGAAAAGAAATATTGTAAAGGTTCTATTTTCAACGCAACGTTTTTAAGATTTGTGTAAGAAACTACAATAATATAATGATATACTTACAATGCTTATAATATTTTCTTTCATCTTCACCTTGTATATATATAGAGAGGTGTTAAGACGCAATGGCCTAAGATCCCAATGTTTCAACAAAAACGCATTATTTAATTAAAGGTGATTGCGGCACGATTATTCTAAGAAACTCTAGTGTAATCTATTCTACTATCAAGTATCATTCTTAAAAATAAATTGAATTAAAAAAACAGACACCTGCAGATTTATGCACTGAGATCTCGACCTATAAGGTGACAATTTTTCTGGTCGATCAGTTTAAAAAAAATCGTCTTTTTCGGGGAAACCCCTTTGCTATGAAGTGAAAGAGTGTTAAGAACAAAATTAACATACACATCTATAAAGTTATGTTTTATAATAGTATGTACGTATTTTTCGTTTTTCAGCCTCACGCTGTATCCCGCACACAGCACGGTAGGCAGATTGAACCTAGTGTTAAGACATTCCGTTCCCCACTTTCGCCGAATTCTGGAGGCACTGCATCTTGAGTGACGTAACTCAACGCCGCGTTTTACCGCCACGCCTCGACGCCAGAGATGGGGATCTATTCTGTCGCATTTACACTCTTGTCCAACAACTGACCTGAACACACGTATGTACTAAAAATACGTATATATTAAAAAAAAGTCCGCTAAAAAAACAAAACATACATTTCACAATAATCATAACGAATACGATTATAATAAGAAACAAAAACCATTATAATATTTAATCTAGACTAGTACGCATAAAATATAACTGTAAATAACAGTGTAATCTGACACACTCTCGGCGGAATACTTTTTAATTAAATAGAGCGCCCCATCCCCGCTGCGAACTCTTTTAAGTAATTCCACGATGACTCCGTAACAACCTGAAACAAAACTTCTCTAACTATATTGCGCTCTTTGCACTTAATAGCTTATCTGTTGCGTGTTTTTACAAAGGGAAGAATTTTCAGAAAAACAGATTTTAAGTACCACTCGATAAAGGTTTGTAATTTTAAACGGTTCAGGAGCTTAGGAGTTCAGTTATTCAGTTTGCCATATAGTTAATATTAATGTTATACCAGATTTCAATTTATTAAAAAATTAAATTAAATCAGCTTCACGCTGTATCCCGCACATAGCAGAGTAGGCAGAGGGAACCTAGTGTTAAGACGCTCCATTCCCCACTTTCCGCCGTATTTGAGAGTCATTTCGTGTTGAGTGGAACTCAACGCTGCGCTTTCTCTTCTTCGCTTTCTTTCCTCGACACCAGAGCGAAGGAATGGTAATATATAATTACATAAATATTTCATTTCCTCGTAGGGATCGAACCCACAACCGTCGCGGTAACTGAGAATAACTATCATATGAACCTATGTTCATAAAAATAATATATTGTATAAATATAAAGAGATTGATAGATCTCTCAAATACTTAGAGACGAGTCGTGGCGCATGGGAATAAACGTACGACTGTTAAACGTGATAGGTTGAGGGTTCTATCTTATTTCCTTGCTCTGGTTGTACGTTGGAGGCAAAACGCGGCGATGAGTTCCGCCACTCAACATGCAATGTTTCCAGAGTTCATCAGAGAGTGGGGATGTTTTAATGATATCAGACTGTCTCAACACTACGTTTCCATATAAAGAGAATATAATTTTAAGCATGTTTATCTTTTCAGTTCAGTTTTTAAAAACTTACTTTGGTATTCACCCACCACGTTAATTTGGATAAAATGTAAATAATTTATTCACGAATTGGATTTTTTTTAAGCTTTAAAAATGAACCTAATGTTAAAAGCTGCTTGCCTAGCTGCCTCGTTTATCGCCAAATTTTCGAGGCACTGCGTGTTCAGTCGCAAAAATTAGATGAAAGTAACAATTACATGAAACGATATATAAAACGATAAAATTGCGAACGTGCTTTTGACTGGATGATAGTGACAGAATATAGAACAATAAAAATATTAAAAATACTATAATAAGGGCAATCAATGACAATATCCACCATATATGTACATTGTACATATATTCAATGATATATGTATGTACCTATATGATAAAGATATGATAAATAGATTATTACATTTCACATTCATGTATTAATTTGAATGGCTTCATAAATAATATAACTCAAACTGTTGTCTTAATTTAAGAAAATTCCGTTTACTACGTGTATTTAGGCTTTTAAGAATTTTCCTTTTTCTTTTCAAATTTGGCCAAATAGGTAAATCTAAAATTTTCTATATAAAGATTTTGTTTCCTGCCTGATCTCAGCTGTATACTGAAATAAACATTGTGTTAACAATGAAATGCTTTCATCACATTCCTTTACTCTATTTTCATGTTAAAAATGATCATACTATCCCAGGAGGTTTAGAATAATATTTGGTTTCATTTTTCATTATCTTAAAACTACTATGTATGCTTTTTTAAAAATCATATTATGCCCTGTAATATATCCCTCGTATGGAGTTCTAGGGTTGTATATTTACACAAAAGTGGAATTATTATGTCTATACAGCTGTAACAGCAATCTTGTTTACTTCTATGATTTATACATTATATTATTATGAAATACATTTTCTTATTTTTATATGAAGAACTATAGCATTTGGTGGTAAAAATTACGGTAAAGTTTCACTGACTAATGAGTTGGTTAAGAAATCAAATCTTACTTTCAGAAATATTTTGATTATAATGTTATATATAGATGGAGAAAACTTCTCATTCTAGCTAGACAAAGTGCGGCCTTAATTTATATCTTCTTTTTCTGTCTTCTAGTTAAAAAAAAACATTCTTAAGATCCCTAAAATATAATCCATCTATCTATACTTAACTTAATTTTTCAAATATTAGTACTAAACTAACTAAGAATGCCAAGTATTTTTCTAGTGTTTGTTACAAAGTAATAAAATAGCGAAGCTAGAGTTGTTAATGAGCATAGAAGTTGGAGAAAGGAATAATAGGGCGGGTGTTTGAGACAGTGCCCGACCGCAGACAATTGTATGTGGCGCCATTGGCAGCGCACCCAGTTGTAAATGACTGTACAGCATACACTCATAAAACTAATAATAAACATTAAATTGTAAAACGCTATTCCTTCTTTGTCGTAAAAAGCTTTGAATATAACTGCTTATAATCTTATGTAATTAGAATTAAGGTGAAACAAGCTTAAATGAGCACAATTAGGGATGTTACAAAGGTAGTTTTAATGGAACCGAAGCCAAGGTCGGTTTTAAAAATTGTTTTATCGGAGTCGGAGCCCGAAAGGGAACGTCTTCTCACAAAATTTACTTGTACCAAGTACTTTTCGTGAATAAATCTTCTCCCAAAGTAGTTTCAAAAACTTTTGTTTCACTTCATCCCTCAGTTCAAAAAAATTAAAATATTATACTTTCGAAAATATTTAATTTAAGGGGACGCCCATAAAAGAACATATGACAGTTCTCTATATATGAAAAAATATCAATACAGACAGACGGGAGACAGAGTACCTAATTGACCTGTAGAGCATGTAGAAAGGCATTTTGTCACCCGCGTGACAGTTTTTTTATACATGTTGCTATAGCGCCACCTCCCATTGAATTGTGAACTGAGGTCAGAGTCAGAGGTGTTATATCAATCGGATGTGCCGACCTATTGGAACCGAAGCGGAAGTTTCGCATCATCCCTTAGCACATTAATAATAAAAACTTACACGTCGCTCTAATTTTCAATTGTTTTACAAATTATTTATTTAAAAAAATCATTTTCTTTGAGAGGGTGCTTTATCTAAAAATATAAAAATATAGCTCGTCAACTCATCAGCTAATGTTCTTCCTACATTTTTCCAGGTAAGTAGTGATTTTTCACATAACTATTCTCCGCTTTCTACTCAAAAGTATCGCAGACCAGAAATACTAAAAATCGGACTATAGTATGGACAGTAGGTAGTTAGAAGAATACTGAAATACATAGGTAACTATTACACCATTAAACACCATAATTAATAGCTAGTAAAATAAAACTCAATTATCTTGGTCCGCTAACTAACAATAACTTTTCCATTAATTTCATTGAAATTTAAACTACGGATTTATATACATATACGTATAAACTTAAAAATTTTTTATACGTCTCCCATATTACAATTGTAATAGAAGAAAAGAGTGACCTACCACTAGCTGACGTCATAAAACAAGGTTATATAAATTAAAACACCACTCCCGTAAACCCAACTCTACCCTGCTACTGTCGTTGGTGACCGCAAAAACTTTAACGGTTTCTTTTATCGACCATTTGGGCCGTAATGGTCGCCTTTTGTTTCAATGCAAGGCCTAATCTTTTAAGCACTCGTTTACTTGAATCGGGTCACTGAAGGTATTATACAAAGTATTAAATGCTTGTATCGAATAGCGTATCGAATAACCTAAAGTACCACAATCCGATTATATATTTATAATGTAATTAGTCTTCTCGATGTGTATGGCGCTTAATCGTTTAACGTTAAATTTTAGGAGTTTTAATAGTTAACTACTATGTGTTTTTTTCAAATATGCACATATACATATATAATAGACTATGTAAAAGGTAGCTTCAATATATTTTAAAATCATTTTATCCTATTATATATAGTCGTATCCATTGATAATTTTTTTTTAATATCCGGACCAGTAATAGCATTTTTATTATATTATACAAGATTATGTCGACAATATAAAATGTATAATATTTCTAAAGTAGATATTTGAATTATAATTCAATAATCAGCTTCACGCTGTATCCCGCACACAGCTGGGTAGGCAGAGGGAACCTAGTGTTAAGACACTGCCCACTTTCTGCCGAATTGTGGCAGGCATTGCGTGATGAGTAGAATATAAAAGTAGAAGTGTAGAATATAAATTTAAGTAAATATTTCATCTCCTCGAGTGGGGATCGACCCACAACCAGTCGGTTTTACAGTCACACTTCGTGCCGCTGCGCCGCGACTGGCCTCAGCCATTGAATTTTGAAGTGACTATTTGCCGTTCAAAGTGTTAAAAGCATTCAATTTACTGAAGCCTTCTAATCAGGTATCTATCACGCGATTTACGACGGCTCCGCGAGAACGATCGCCGAACGATCCATTTCCACGCATTGCAAAATCCCTACATAATTAAATAGACGAAGCCGTAAACAAAATTTGGTATTCCTCTATAAATGAAATTTATGATAAAATATACTTTCTAGGTTAAGATGACGCTTTCGTGACGCAATGGCACAAAAGTGTGGTTGTAAGCGCGACAGGTTGTGGGTTGGATTCCCACTCGAAGAAATGTAATAAATTTCATTTCTTTGCTCTGGTGTCGGCAAAGCGCAGCGTTGAGTCATTCAATATGCAATGACTCCAGAATACGGCGGAAAGTGAGGAGTTAAGTGTCTTAACACTGGGCACCCTCTGCCTACCGTGCTACATGCGGGATACCGCGTGAAGCTGAAACAAAAGGTTAAGACGAAAGTTCAATATAAGAAGAAAATATAATATAATTTTCCTTATGAATATCTATAAAAATTTTATTTTGTTCAATAAAATATTTAATATACGCTAGCTCGTATTCTATATTCTACTAAATGAAGAGGTGAATACGTTGATGTTTTCATGTATATTTTTAGAGGGTAAAAACAAAAGGATGAAGTGCTGTGCATCGCAGTCCTGACACACATCTCTCTTTCATCTCATCCGCCGTTGTCTCCATGCCGCTCTAAGAGCACTTCTAATTTATAACTTTAAGGGCTTCGTTGAAAAAAAATACTTAACGATGTAATAATTGAATCGTTACCTACATTATCATTTTATATTTTATTAAAAATATAAAAATAATCTTTATTTCATTGTCATAAGTTATTTATAAAAAATAATAATAATAATTTTACTCTGTATCCCAAATGATAATGTGTTATGAGTTAAAACACTCCGTTCTCCACTGCGGAACTCAACGCCATGCCTTTCTTGTTAGCAGAGAGAAGAAATTATACAATCTATATTAATTACTGTTTACCTACAAATTACTCTGAATGAGAATGCAACTCAAGACTATCGCCTTTACAGTCAGACACTTGCGTCGGCACCCTAAATAAAACAGGATAATAATTATATAAAAAATATTAGAAATTTAATAAGAGTTTGAAACACATTTTATAAATTTTAAACTAGATTAAACGCTGAAGGTAAATATTTTAGCAAAAGCTTTCTAAGTAATAAGCTCTTTCTAAGTAACTTACATTAGGTCCTAATGGTCGTATAGTTATTATGGATTGAAATTTCTATGTAGTAATAAGAAATAAATACCTAAAGTAGAAACTCTATTATCCGGTCCTCAGTTATACGGATTCGCGATTATCCGGACTACAGACCAACTGTATAAAATATACCTACAAGTGGTATCAATGCAAGCATGAACGTGTCGAATCTGGCGTCCCCCGCCCGCGCCGCGTCCCATCGTCGTATATCTTAAGATATCTTAATAAACATTGATTTTCACTTTATGTATTAGTTGTTTTAATTAAATTTATATCACAACGTATGTGTATACTTACATATTCTAAATACCCGATTACCCGATTTTCCATACTTTGGATTATCCGGATTTTCGATTATCCGAATGCCTAGCAACAACAATTAGTCCGGTTAATCGAGTTTCTACTGTACATATCAAAGATTATCTACCTCAACATAATTGAAACCTCGGTGTGCTTTGTTGAACCAGAACAGACAAAGAGAAAAAAATACTATATAAGAGTATATAGCTAAGTAACTGAAATATTCCATTTAAGTTTAGTTTTTGAAATGTTATATAATTTGTAACGATTAGTTAATTAGTGGCACCGTCTCGCTGTAAACGCGACGATTGAGATTTCAATTGGCAATCGGAGGAATTATATTTTTTCTGCCACGAAGATAAAGTGCGGCGTTAAGTTCCGCCACTGTTTCGTTGATGCAAAAATTGGGCGAAAAGTAGAGAACGGAGTGTCTTAACTCTAAATCCCCTCTGCCTATCCTGATATACAAAGTACACAACGAGACGCTAAAAAACCATTACATTTACTAAAATAAACAAACCTAATGAAGAACATTTTACAATTGTAAATTTCCCTATTTTTTTTTCTCTAAAACTCATATAAAAAAAAATATAACTAACATGTGATACTTGGCCAATTACACTTACTCGAGTGCTCACTTACAGAAGACAAGCTACTTACTCTACGTAACGTACGCTTTGACTTAACAAATGAAAACATAAGAGTGTAGTATTCTTTGTTCTTGCAATTTACATATATTATATATACCGTAAATTACCGTAGAAAGTGGGAAGTAACGAGAGGACAATATGCCTCCCTCGTTAAATCGACGAGTGTTGGAAGAGGTAGTGATTTGTTGACGATTTGTTTGATGCGTACTCTATTGAAGCGTTTTTTGTGGCTTATGCGTACTAGCCTAGAGACTTGCTCGCGGCTTCGCCCGCTTATACTACATAATTAATAAGTTATTAATCTGCATTACTTTCGTTTTCTAATAATAACAACAATTTAAAAACATTGTCTAACCCTATATTGAAAACTACAGTTTGAGCTAATTCATTAAAATATTTATAGCAATTTTGACGAATAACATATTTACTTTTTTATTTATGAATCGATAAAATAAAACGAACAATAAATTTTAACGAAAACTTGCCAGTAGTAGTGAAAACTGCAATTAAATCAATTAAGCCGTTTCTGAGATTAGCGTAAACAAAAACAAACTATCTCTATATCAATAAAATAATTGAACTGTAAAAAGCTTCACATTTTTAAATGACAATAATATTATATTATAATATATAGTGCAAATAAAAAAATAGCAAAATGAAACTGTAGAATTCCTTGCACTTGTACGCTTCTCAATACTTGTTCAACCACAGACGGTGAAGGAATTGAAAGTAGAGCCCTTGTTATTTCGAGTACACGCGGAGGGAAGTATAAAGGGGGGAACATTGTCTCAGCTTCCTCGTTATACGCTGCTTCAGATGTTCTGATAACAAACCGCAGGTTAGACTTGCACTCCAAGTAAAATATTATTTTATACTCTACAAACAATAGATAAATATTTACAATTTAAATTATATGTACTGGTTTATAGTTTATAGTTCCAAGTCACCATTCATAGTTTAAATATAGCTATTGTAGATAGCAATTTCATGCAATTAATGCAAAAGATTAAAGAGAAAGAGAGAGAGAGAGAGAAAGTTATATTATATGCTTTTTTAGATAACGTGTAAAAATTTTAACGTAACAGAATTTGAATTCGCGTTTATGCAAATCGTCCAATCTGCAGCTCTTGGAAACTGCCCTGACCACTAAGCCATATGTTCTATCAAGCTACGTCGAAATTGTTATATGCTTGTTATAACTTATTCATGTTGTTAGTGGAAAGTAAATATATCGCTAAAGAGATGCTCTGAATCACCCTACAGAGCGCTTGAACGTTTTCCAAGAAGCTCCGGTTCAAAGCCCGCTTTGATAGAATTTTTGTACGTTTTCTAAAAAAAAGTGTTTTTCTTTCCTAAGTGTGGAATAACATTTTAAATAATAATGTTTTAAACACTAATTTATCATTTTCTTACTCGCTTAATTTTTTCCGTCTAATTTACTGATTGAAATTTCAATGGGATAAAAAATTATAAGTAGACGATGGTCATGTGTGTCTTAGACTATAAAATGAAATGTACATTTGAAAAACAAAATAACTATGTAAAAATATATATAATCGGATAATCGCTACAAATATTTTTCATCTTCCTACAATATCTTAATCAACAATCGACTTACAAAATGAAATATACCTTTCTTACTTAGAAATTATGCAGTTACGAGGTCACAGTTCAATTTACCTAAAAGCACGTAGCCACTCTATTAAACTTCGCTTTGATTTCAAATATCCTGTTCTTAATTACACCTCTTTGTGTTAAAATTTAGTTTGTAGCGTTAAACAAAGACATTGTTATGGTAATATATTTAAAATAACAAATCTAAACAAATATTATATATTCCGTAGACGTATCTGTAAAAATATTTTCAAATGTTCAACTCTTGGTCACATCCAGGAACAATAAAACTGTGGCTGTAGATTTTTTATAATAGTATAAACCGCTTTTTTGCCGCTTCACGCTGTATCCCGCAAATAACAAAATAGACAGAGGGAATCGAGTGTTAAGATACTCCGTTCCCCAAGTTTTCGAGGCCTTGCGTGTTGAGTAGCGAAACTCAAAGCCGCGCTGTGCCTTGTTACCAGAGCGAAGAAATTAAAATATTTATGAATAATAATTCATTCCCCCAAGTGGAAATCAAACTCACACCCATCGCGTTTAAATTCACACGCTTGTGCCACTACACCACGATAGCTTCAAATAGCTTTTTTTCTAAATATTTTAAATTAATTAGAGCAGAATTATTTTTTGGAATCGCTGTACACAAGTAGTAATGATTTTGCCTATGTTGTTGTTGATGGAAAATTCGAAAAACTTTCTGTATTATCATAATTGATTCTGGATGTAATCAAAAATCTACGTGTGTTACCTATACCTGATATTTACCTAATAAAATGGCAAAGTTGTAAGTCAAGGTCAAATAGCAAGGGAAAAAAGCATATCGTTTATACAAATTGATACTACGTATCTAGTTTCTCTGGTATTCCTCTTAATAAACAAAAGACAATTCACTTCTCTAAACAGACGACAAATTAAGAACAAAATAGCTTTTAACCAATCCGTCTTGGTAGTTTAAATAAAAAATTAAAACTGAATCTTACATAATAAATAATCTTAGCATGTTTTTAATTGTTATTTTTTATTTGAAAAATAGTAAGTACATAGTATTTTGTCCCAACACTCTAAATATTTATATATACGTCCTAATAGCCTGTTATCTTGATTTGTAGACACTCTGGGAACTATGAATAAAAATAACAACCGTTGTCCTTTGTTATATGTTATCCTCATGGCCAGCTCAAATGGTTTGTATTATGTTTTACAAGGCTCTGAAAGTATGATGCCTTCCATAGTAGGTTTTTATTAGACGCCGTTATACTAGATATAGTATATTATTTCAAATGTAAGTTATAAGCCAGGCCAGTCGTGGCGCAGGGGCACAGAATGTGACTGTAGAAGCGACAGATTGGGGGTTCGATTCCCACTCGAGGAGATGAAATATTTAATAATTCCATTTTCTTCGCACTGATATCGAAGTAAAGCGCGTGTTGAGTTCCGCCACTCAACACATAATGCCTCCTGAATTCGGCGGAAAATAGGAACGGAGTGTCTTAACACTAGGTTCTCTCAGCCTACCCAGCTGTGTGCGGAATATAACGTAACGTTAAAAAAAGTTATTAGAAATAATCCTAAATACTTTTCTATCGATGGAAAAATATTTTAGAAAATGCATTTATTATTCAATAAACACCCGTTTGGAACCTACTATATATATACTAGCTCATAGCATGGCCAGTAACTCCTCGTCTCCAGTCTCGACTCAACGATTTATTGCACCAGTTGAATAAGTAATCAGAGCTGCAAGTACTCTGGATTGAGCTTACTTAAAATAAGCAAAGTATATAACATGCGGCGAAGTCAGCTGAAACGACTTTTAACATACAACTACTAAACTTTACAGTTTACAGTCTTGTAAGTGTTGTAGGTTCGATTCCCACTCGAGGATATAAAACATTATTATTTATATTAGATTAATAAAGAAAAATGTAAGAGAATAGTTAATATGTATGAAGAAAGTTTGGGTTTAATTTACAGAGATTCCATTATTTACAGAGACCATCGTGGCAGAGAGACACAAGCGTGTAACTGTAAACGCGGCGGTTGTGGGTTCGTTCTCACTCAGAAGAACTAATTGTTATTTATTAGTATTTTCATTTTCCTCGCTCTGGTAATAAGGCAAAGCGTGGCGTTGAATTCCGAAACTCAACACGGAAAGGAAGCAGCGAAATATCTTATCACTAGGTTCCCTCTGCCTACCCTGCGGGATGCAGAGATATTTACTAAACTTCAATCTTTACTATTCTTTTATTACAACAAAAAATACTTCTTGAATAAAAGAAAATTGCTTGTAATCTTGTACATACCATTTTGATTTGGAATTCAATTATACGCCGCATTGCGTAACTGATTTATGTGCTTCTTATTGCTAACGTTATTCGTTTAGTTTTTCTAATTATGTTGTTTTTCACTCTCAGTGTTGTCATTTTAAATATCCCAAGAATGTCTGTTTTTTTTTAATTAAATTTCTGTATTTGTTTTTAAATTTTGACCAGATGGTGTTCAAAAAGTATCCATTGATTCTATTACATAAATTCTTCTCGGAAAACTCATTTTCAAAAAAAATCATTAAGTTATAAATCTAAACTTAATATTTATTATAATAATATTAACAATATAATAATAGAATATTGGTTAAAAGTAATTTAACAACCGTACAACATGACTGAAACTGAATGTTACCACTGTTAAATTTACTGATACCTACTTGATATTACATAACACTTGTTATGGACGGAGTGGTTTTATTAAATACAATTAATGAATTGCTAGTAATTTTTAATATTCCGTATCCAAACGATAAAATGGGACTTTATTACTAAGACCAGTACAGTTGAGGCCAGTCGTGGCGCAGGGGCACAAAATGTGACTGTAACATCGCCTGGTTGTGGGTTTGATGTGCTCTCGAGGATATGAAATATTTATTTCAATTTATATTTCCATTTCTTCGCTCTGGTGTAGACAGTAGGCAAAGCACGGCCTTGAGTTCCGCCACTCAACACGCAATGCCTCCTGAATTCGGTGGAAAGTGGGAAACGGAGTGTCTTAACACTAGGTTTACTATGCCTACCCTGCTATGTGCGGGACAAAGCGTGAAGCTATGATGAATATATCTACAGAATAACCAAATAATGTTTAACAAAACAGTTGGAAAAACAATGTTTTCAAAACGTTCATTCAAAATCCACATGAATATCTCCTTAAGATCAAAAATTCCTTGGCACCGACTCATCCACTTTTGTCTATCTATGTAATGCACGAAATAATTGCAAAGAATTGCTGTGAAATGGGATATAAAAACAATTGTAAAACCGCGGCAACCAGCCCACGATACGGAGGAACTAATATGAGGCTGGCAAGCGTCGCGCGCCCCCGGCGAGGCGCTCTTGCCAAATGTGCCATCGGATAGCGCCAGAACATTGCTGCAAATTTACAGCCACCCTATTAGCACTAAATCTAAACATTAACCCGATTCCGGTAACCAAACTTCACGGTTACTCGTCCAAAATATCGGTCACAGCAACACGATATATTTGAACGCGACACTTTTTTTTTGTTTTGTTTTGGCTACAACACTTCGTGTAATAAAATCGTTTTTTTTTATCTTTTGTTTGTTTTTAAACATCCTGAATGTCTTTTATCTGTCAAACACAAGTAAAAATCCTATTTAATTTTACGCATCTCTCGTAGCAGACAGTGAAAAATGAGTTCGCCTTTCCGCTTAAATAGAAACATGAGCGTAGAAATAGGGCGTATAGTAGTTACCGACCCAAAAATTTTACTAACATAAAATTAGTCCTGAAAAATGAACAACAATTTTTACACGAACATATTTGTTCAAAGTTAAAGCGCAATCCTCAAGAAATATATAAATGTTTTAAATAAAGAAGTCATTTCGTTTTAATTCTTTAGGATGTTCTGGGATTAGTGATGAAGATCTCAACACTACTTTTTTAACCAAACTATATAAAACACTGATATCTTTATCGACGGTTGAAAGGCAAATAATCTAAACGCAATTTTTTTTACTCAGTAGAATTGAATATTACGGCGTTGGGGACCGCCACCTAACACGGCATGGCCAGGGAGGTGGAGGACGAAGCTACCAATAGCTACGTTGAATGTAAAAAGAGGGATGGAAGAAAAAATGAGTGGTAAGAGAGGTAGAAGGAGACCTCGATTGACCTTCGAAAACAGTCTCAAAGATACTGGAGGAAGATCACGAAAAAAGCATGAGGACCCCCCGGAGGACATGTATGAACAGGTTGATGACAGTGGACGAGGCGAAGAGTTATGTGGAGACCGTAGCGTTTGGCGCTGCGTTCTCTCTGACTACCCCGCTAGGGATAAAGCGTGATGTTAAGTAAGGTTAAGTTAGGAATTAAATATGCTTTGACTTTTCCATTGTTTCTTGTTTATGAAACATTTAATTAAATTGTTACGACATAAATTTCTTAACATATTCCTAAATATTTAATATTGTTTAATATTTTTTAATTTTTATATTTTTTCTCGGAAATAATAAGTTTTATCAAAAATACACAAGATAAAGTTGTAGATCATAAAATTATCTAAAAAAAAGTCTGATTACCTAAAATGAATTATAAAAAGTAAAATTTGGTTCTGACAAATTAGATAAGCAGATCAACTTTTTGAATATCTTTTGGTTGTCAGTCTTCTAAAGTTTTCAAAAGTAAACAATCTGGAGGTCGTGCCACTGAGAGTTCGGTTCCCATTTAGAAGTTCTAGATGACAGATACATAAGGCAAAAAGTCCGCCACTCAACACGCAATCAGTCAGTTCCGCCACTCAACACGCAATGCCTCGTAAAATTCGGCGGAAAGTAGGAAACGGAGTGTCCTAACACTAGGTTCCCTTTGCATATTCTGCTCTGTGCGGAATACAGCGTGAAGGTGATTTTTAGATCGATCGATCGATCGTATATGTCGCAAATGTTATAGAATGTATCTCCCTGGATTTTTAGATCTTAGAAATTTTTACCCACTATTTATGTTTACGAGTAATCTATACTTCTATACTAATATTATAAAGAGGTAAGATTTGTATTTTTGTATGTATGTTTGTATTGTTTTCACACGACAACTACCGGACCAATTTCAAAAATTCTTTCGCTATTAGAAAGCTGCATCTTCACCGTCCCACATAGGCTATATTACATTTTCAAAAAAAATAGGGATCCCTAAGAAAAATGCAATAATGTAACCCAAGGTGTGAAGAAATTGATCTAAAAAATTTTATCATCGCGTGCGCTGCGAAAACTATTGATGATAGAACAAAATAATGTTCTACAGTATTATAGAACGCATCAATATCTATAAAAAACCGCGATACCATATGTCCAACTACTATAGTTATGACAATATAACTACATTTTTATATTTTATAAGTTGATGAAAGTGCGGCAAAAATCAAACCATTTTATTCATACCTCTGCATTAATCCTTATTCTATTAAATGATATTTTATTAAAGATAATTTCAATATGTGTAAAGTACTTTTTACATTAACAAAATCGGACAATCCATTCAAAATATATAACGAATTTAAAAATATCACTCTAAAGAAAATCATGAAATAATAAAAAATGCGGAGTGTATCCTCGCGCACCATAGCGAGTAAGTAAGTAAACTCTCCCAACTCTCCCAACTCTCCCAACTCTCCGAACTCTCCGAACTCTCCGAACTCTCCGAACTCTCCCAACTCTCCCAACTCTCCCAACTCTCCCAACTCTCCCAACTCTCCCAACTCTCCCAACTCTCCCAACTCTCCCAACTCTCCCAACTCTCCCAACTCTCCCAACTCTCCCAACTCTCCCAACTCTCCCAACTCTCCCAACTCTCCCAACTCTCCGAACTCTCCCAACTCTCCCAATTCTCCCAACTCTCCGAACTCTCCCAATTCTCCCAATTCTCCGAACTCTCCGAACTCTCCGAACTCGCCGAACTCGCCGAACTCGCCGAACTCTCCGAACTATCCGAACTCTCCGAACTCTCCGAACTCTCCGAACTCTCCGAACTCTCCGAACTCTCCGAACTCTCTTTATATTTTTTATATTTTTTTTATTTAATTAAATTATTATTTAAATATAATTATATTATTATTTTTTTAAGGTTTAGGTAATAATTCGTAAAGAAATCGGCGATATGTTAATCATACATATATGTATGTATGTGTGTTTATTGACATGTTGTTGCCATTATAAATAAATATTGTGTTAGTAATATTAAATAAACCTACTTTTATTAATCAGAGATCTTTATCCCACTTAATTTAGGTAACAGGAGTGGGATAGTCTCGTACCTATACACATACGTCGTACGTACTGCGTCTGATGTTTTAGACAAAGACGCGTGGTGGGCGTTAAACGAGCAGAACACTCGACCATGTCCTGGCCTTTGGCTCTACTCACATGTGAACACATGACAAGGTAGTTTCAAATAGTAGCTGAAGGCATAAATAACTGAATGATTTCTGAAGTAAGCAATTACAAATAGGTGTTAACCACATTCATAACTACGATAATAATTGATTAACTAAATAATCAATTACCCGAATAGTCGAGGTTATGTGGCAGAGTACGAGTAGTACTCTGAACCACACCGGAGCCAAGACTTCACGTAGATAATTATAAATAGGTCTTAGCCACATTTATAATTAAAATAACAATCAATTAATCAAATAATTAATTGTCCAAATAGTCGAGGTTAGCCAGTGGTAGAGCACGAGTAGTGCTCCGACCCACACCAGAGCCAAGACTGAACGTACTCGTACGTTTTCTTCTCTCAGCCCCTCGAAAGGGGAGAGGGGAAACGGCTTCAGAGTGAAACCCTCTGGCCGTGGGTTCAATCTCCGCTCATTAAGATGAACGTGGCGTTGGAGTGGGCCTAAGCCCAGAAAAAGCTTCTCTGATAAGACAGGGGGAGGAATGGAGGGATGAACTGTATGCTACCTGGGCGGTCTGCCAAGCCAGGTGAGACCCCCGGTGACCCGGAGGAGGCCCAGCTTAGGCGACCAGCGACCACGGTAGCAGCTCAGGAGTCGAAGTCAGGTGATGATGGGAGGACATCCCTGGGTAGTCTTCTCTTTGCAGCGTCCGGAGGGCGAGTGTGCCATGGAGCGATATCACGTAAATGGTGAAATTTTGATGCGTCTGCCCGGTGGTACATCCGGGCTGCGATGTGTTGAATGTGGACGCTCAAATCCTCAATACGGAGGTCACGCTTTATAGTGGCGTTCCTCACGTACCAAGGGGCGTCAGTGATACGGCGTAGAGCAACATTTTGTACTAGTTGCAACAACTGGACCTGGTGTGGGCTGGCGAGGGAGATCCAAGCTGGGGTGGCATACGTCAGATGAGGCCTGACGTATGTTTTATAGATGGCCACTTTGGTGCGCAGTGGGAGGCGCGACCTGAATATGGGCCGCAGGATGTTGAGGGCGGCCTTAGCAGCGTTTCTGGCTTTCTTAACCTGGGCGGTCATGGACAGTCGCCTATCAATGATCACGCCCAGGTAGGTGGCGTTGCTTTTCCATGAGATTTCTTCTCCGTGGAGGGTTAGCGGAGGAGGGTACGTTAGGTGGCCCCCAAACACGAGGGCTTGGGTCTTCGTCACATTCAGCGCCAGCCTCCACTCCGCTAACCAGTCTGGCAAAAGATCCAAGGCGCGCTGTAGTTTTTTGGCTGCGTGTTTTGGGTTCAGTGATTTGGTCAGGATCGCTATGTCGTCCGCATAGAGAGCCAACATAGAGTCCTGGCCAGCGGGGATGTCATTGGTGTAAGTGGAGTACAGCATCGGTGACAAGATGCTGCCTTGGGGTACTCCAGCGAGGCATTGATGGCTTGTGGAAACGGCGTCGTCGACCCTCACGCGGAATGTCCTGCCTTTTAGGAAGTCGGCCAGGACTCGCACGAGGAAGTGAGGGACGCCGGTACGCAGGACCTTGTGCAACAACCCCGGATGCCACACACGGTCGAAAGCCTTCGCGACATCGAGGAAGGCGGCCGCAGCTGTTTCTTTGCGGTTCGCTGCAGATGATGCGAAGTGAATCACCCTGGCGATCTGCAGAGTCGTGGAATGTCCGCTTCTAAATCCAAACTGCTCATTGCGGGGTTCCAGGTGATGTTGGAGCAGCGGCAAGAGCAGCTTTTCAAATAGCTTGGATATTGAACTTAGTAGTGTGATGGGTCTATAGCTCTCAGGGTGTCGGGGGTTCTTACCAGGTTTTGGCAGTGCCACCACCAGGCCATCCTTCCACACCTGTGGGAAGTACCCCAAGCGGAGGATCGCACTGAAAAGCCTGGTAAGTGCGGCGATTGCTCTCGGTGGTAGGTGGCGAAGGCTGGCGTTCGTCACACGATCCCTCCCCGGAGCTTTCCGTGGCTTGAGTGTGGAGATCGCTTTTCTCACGCTCGACGGTGAGAAGAATATGTGAGGCTGGAGAGGCGTTGACGGGTACAGGAGCATATGGTTGACCTCATCTTCCAGGCGCTGGTGTGCCTCTGGTCGCAGACTAGGATTAGGCGTGAACTGGTCCTCTAGTGCTTGGGCTAGGATTTCCGCCCTGCCCTGCGAGTTGTAGCAAAAGGATCCGTCCGGGAGGACAAGGGGCCTCACCGGAGGAGCCTTCTTGGAGATCAAGCGGCATAGTTTGTTGAGAGAGGTCTGGTCTTCACTAGCGTCCTGTATGCGGTCTTCCCAAGCATCTGCCGCCTCAGACTCAAGCTCAGCTCGAATACGCTCAATGAGATTGTTGAGCTTGGTCTTGGTAGCAGGATCGCGGGTCCTCTGCCATTCGGAGCGCGTTCTTCTCTTTCTTTCGATGAGCTCCACGAGCCTTTTGGGGATGGGAGCAAGAGTCCTTACACGAGGAGGAGCTGTGGCCTCCTTAAGAGCGTCTTGGATAGTGCTGGTAATTCGGTGCTCTAAACGGTCGATGCAGGCTGGGCTATCCAGCGATTCGTCACGTGGAGGCATCTTTTCCTGAACAAGGGCCGAGAACCGAGGCCAGTAGATAATGCCCCCTGGCGGCGGTCTTCCAGCAGTGGTCAGGTGGCCCAGGGTTGTGACCAACACAGGGTGGTGATCCGAGCCATAAGCATCCGGAAGTGTCTCCAACGTGAGAGGTCGTCCCTCCAATCCTCTGTGCACAACGAGGTCAATCGTGCTTGGAAGATGCGTGCTGGAATGGGAGAAATGAGTGGGCTCGTCCGGGCCCTCTACTGCGTAACCATGGCGGTCGGCATCTTCGTATAGCTTCCGGCCATTGTGGCACATAGAGTGGCACCGCCAGGCTGGATGCTTGGCGTTCCAGTCGCCAGCAGCTAATGTGGGAGTGGTACTGCCTAGGATTCTTCGTACTTCGTTAACAGCAAATATTTGTGTAGGGGGGCGGTAGACGGCGAAGATGCGAAGAGTTTCGCCGCCAAAGTGAACCTCCGTCCCTAGCGACTGGAACGTCGAAGTGTTGGTATCAGGTAGGGGTTGGTGCACGATCGACCTCCTGACCGCGACCAGAAGGCCTCTGTACGCGTTTTCCGGAGGGGCGTCCAGCCTGAGTATATAGTATCCACTTAAGTTGGCTGCGTCCAGTGGGGTAAGATGGGTTTCACATATGAGAGCAACGTCGACCCTCTGTTGGCGAAGGAGGAGGCGAAGAAAGTGAATTTTCTTGCGCAGCCCCGCAGCGTTCCAATAAATGATCCTTAGGTGTTCAGGCATCTTGGATGAGGAGCATCATTCCATTTAAGACCGCTTGGATAGGGTCCCGACCTTCCCTCAAGGCGAAGAGTACCTCCTTGAGGGTATCGATAGCCCTGTCAACTGTGGTCTGTCCTGGCCTCTGGGAACGGGCCGGTAGCGTCGTAATCGGTGGAGCTGCAGTGGCGCTAGGTTGCTGCGCTGCAGCTTGTGATGAGCATGAGTCATCTTTCTGCTGGTTCTCCTTAATCTGTCTGCTTCGCTTTCCGCCTCTAGGTTTTCGCCTGCGGCCACGTTCAGTTGGCGGGTTTGCAGTCGCCATCAATGTGGGCGCATGCTTATCCGCGGAGACAGTGTTCGTAGTCACAGGTGCGGTGGCTCTGGAGGGTCTCTCAGGGACCAGTTGGGTGAGGGCGACTGTGCCAGCTCTCTTGTTTCTCAACTCCTTTTTGAATTGTGGGCAAGCGGTATAGTTTGCAGGGTGCGCACCCCCACAATTGGCGCAGGTGGCGGGGACTTCACGGGGACGAGGGCAGTCACGTGCAGGGTGCTCCTCGCCACACTTGACGCACGCCATCCGCCGGTGACACCCATGACTTGAGTGCCGGAACGCTTGACATCTATGGCACTGCGATGGACCCTTCTTGCTGCGCCACGCTTCAATTTTGATTCCGGGCATGCACATCAGCTCTGTGACCCCATATATTCCGGGCACGAGGTCAGGAGTGTTGGCGAGGATGGCGAAGAAGATGCACCCAGGTCTTCCCCTCCTCGCATTAATTTGGCGTACATACTCAGCCTGGTAGCCGAGCTGTGCAAGCGCCTCAGTGATGTCTTCCGGGGCGGTGGTGGCTGGAAGTCCTCGGATGGCTACCTTTCTGCTCATCTCTGAAGGGAGAGCGTAAGTAAACCAGGAGATGGTTTCTGTCTTCTCGAGCTCAGAGAGATAACGCTGATTTACGCGGTATTCATTCTCTGAGCTCGGGGTGAATCGTACTCCTCTTCCAAAGGGGCGCGCGTTGGGAGCCTGGCCCAGTCTGTCCCTCAATATCTTGAAGTGATGTGCCCAGTTGGGCAAAACCTCCACGATTAGTGGGGGGAATCGAGGTTTCGGGGGTGGTGCTGGTGGTGTAGGTGCCGCAGAGGCCTGGGAGGCGGTTGCGGTACGGCTCGAAGTAGATGCTCGGAGCGCGTCTGCAAAAGTGGGCAAATCTGCCGGAGTATCAGCGCTGGTAGCGGAGGTGGTCGTGCTGGTGATATTCCTGGCAACGGTGCTAGAAGTAGTGCTAGCAGTGTCAGTGTCCATAATCACAGAGATTTCTGGCCCCGAGGGGTTCCGGGGTCGTAGTCTGGGGACGCGTTGAGATGCCAGCGCGCAGGGGTGCAGTTGCGCACATGGCCTCTTCATGATGGTGGCAGTATCTTCTTCTTCACATCTTGGTCTCCGTATAGGGGTCAACAGCGGGGGGTGAAGGGGTAGCGTCCTCACTTCTTCTACAGGAGTGATGGAATCAGCGCCGGCGTTCTCGAGCTCGATGCGCTTATTGTTAAGGAACGTTGATATGTGTTCTAACAACGACTGTGACAGGGCTCCGCGCTGCTGCAATTCCGCCACGATAATCATGTCGGAATGTAATTGCGAACGCGGAGTTATCTCGTCGTCCATCCGAGGGGGGGCTGAGGGGGAGCGCTCTGATCGGAGTAATTCCCTAGCGGTTGATCTTGAAAACCGCTGCGGCGTAGACATGGGGTAGCACGGGGGTGTGGGTACCCAGTTGGCGGGAGGTTTCCTTGATGGCGAAGGACCGGAAACGCCAGTACGGCGCACAGTCATATCGCGTGCTTCTTGTGTCAGATGCGTCTCCTCCTCTTCTTGGGGGGAGAGGGCCGGCTTCGGTTCACTTTCAGGCTCGTTCTCCAGCGTGGGCATACTCTTTCCGCGGAAAGGCGATGGTTCGGCGGACGGGATGGAGCGTGGAGGATGGGTTACCCCATTCCCCACATCTCTTGCTTCAGGTGGTGACGGTGCGCGGTGGCGAGAGCGTGATCGCTCCCGCTGCTTGCCGCCGCTACGGCCGCTCATGACGAGGCGGCTACTCTGGTTGCCCGCTCCCAGTAGTCATCGGGCCCAAGCGGGGTCCGGGTGATCTGAAGGGGGGCGACAGCGTCGCAGAATCGTCTCGACGCCGAAGGCGTGGCGAAACTCGCAAATATTTAGTGATTAAATATTGTTGAATTTCTTCTACGGTTTTGCTGACTCGTACCGGAAGGCAACCGACTCGACTGACTCACTCGACCGACTGACTCAGACCACTCAGACTCGACTCACAACTGAACGTACAACGCCCGTGCAGCCTTTTATATCATCGTTCACAAATAAGTTGCAGGGTAGAATAATAAAAATTGATGACGCAATCGCGTCATAGTGGCGTGACTCCTGTACTCAAAGCATACATTGCGCAGGAAGTGAAAATCTTAAGTTTTCAATTATTGTTTGTGTGATGACAGAAAAAAGTCGACAAAGATTTCAATATTTAATATTCTCCAATATAAATTGAGACTTTCTCAAACAGCCACGTAGTTCTCGCAATTTGTGTACGAGCACATAAAGTGCTCAGGGCCGGCACTATTACGTCGCGCATGTTCTTACCTACCTACTACCTACCTGATAGGACATTTTTCGTGCGAGTGGAGAGTGTAGCAGCCATTCGATCGCTGCCGGAATTCCCCAGGGCAGCATTTCCCAACGCACGGCCTTAAGTTGGTCCTCCTGACTGAGTGTCTCAACTGGCTGAGCTTACCGCTCAGGTGACATTTGATTATCCTTCCATTCCCACCAAAAAACTCTCTCTGTATCTGGTCTAGGGCAGGTACACAGTCCTAGGGCCAAAGGGCCCCCTAACGATGCACCCATATTGATGGTTGCCGCTCGAGACCACGGCCAGATGGCCTTGATGCCGTTCCCCAGCGCCAGAAGAAAGGAGCTGGACTAGAGAATGTTTCACGTTTCCACTAAATAAAAAAGATATATCGACTTTAAATTACTTTATTTATTACTAGTACGCCACAACTTTGCTTGCGTGGACTGTATCATAAGACTACGACCATTTTCTTACAACTTTCATCATCATTGAAAATTAAAGTGGCAGAACTCAACACTGCGCCTTGATTACTAAAGCGGAAAAAAGTAAGCAATTTAAAAAAATCAAACCTGTAACCATCTCATCTACAGTCAGGCTATCCCGCTGTTAAACGACGGCCTATATTATGAAATATTTTTATTCGAAATAACTAATATAGTTCGAGTATGCGAAAACTGACATAATGAACAGCTTTTGTTAAGGCTACATTTCTTATAGTTCAGTTAGATCATTATGGTTCTTCGTCATATTATGTTCTACCTTCTTTAATTTTTTATATGCAATGGAAAATGATTATAATTGACTGATTATATCAAAATTTAAAGAATTAAAGACGTCGTGGCGCAGGGGCATAGAGATGGAATTGTAACGCGACGGTTATAGGTTCGATTCCCACTCGAGGAAATGAATTATTATTCATTAATATTTTAATTTATTCACTCTGGCACCAAGGCAAAAACTCGGTGTTTAGCTGAGCTCAGAAATCGGCGGAAAGTGGGGAACGGAGTGTCTTAACACTAGGTTCCCTGCTCACTGCCTTCCCTGCTGTGTGCGGGATACAGCGTGAAGCTAAATTTTATTTTATAAAAATAGCGAATGTATAAATGATGAGTATAAACTCCTCATTTATTTTGAGGTATAGGGGAGAGGGGGGCAGCTTAGAACAGGGGCACCTTTGAAAATATGTGTTAACAGAGCTATTTTAAAAAGTAATTTTGGTAGATTTTTTTTGAGTAGTGACAGCACTAATCTGCATACGTGTCACTTATCACCGCTGATATATTCCAGCCAGTTGTTGAGTTACGAAGAGTGTTTGTCATCAAAATGTTCATTAAATGGACTGTTGACACTGCTATTAAAATGAATCCCAGAATTGCATAATCTTGTACTTTTCTTAACATCTGCTTTATATCAAAAGAATAAATTTTACTTTTCAGTGCAAAAAGATGGTCAGATAATGGCTGTTAGCCATTATCAACACAATTCTCCAATATTATGCTTATGTTCTTATATGCAACCTTTTTTGTAAACAATAGATACGAACAAAACAAAAATATTATTCACAATTTACATCATAATTGCGTCATAAAGTGAAGAAATAGGGAGTTCATGAGATCTTGTTCAATATACATATGTAAAAGTAAGAATAAGTCAAAAGATTCCATACTTACGCGTGTTAAGATATGTGGGGGTTGAAATTAAATACTTGTTAGATTTCACAGGTAATTTATTTCATACTAAAATTGTATGATGATTTACATAATTTTTGATTGTTCCTCCAGTCCAGCTACTAAACAATATACATAAATCTTAAATATGCCGATATTACAATATAGATACATAAAAGATTTAATCGAGTAAAATATAACATTTCATCCCTTTGTATAATAAGGGTTTAAAATTGAGTCAGCTGATAAAAATAATTAAAATATATCAATTGAAAACAATGCAACACAAGCAAGTGTATACCCTACAGTACCCTTTATGGCTATTAGTTTTGTTATTTGCAAGCCATAGGTGATTATTCTACTGTTAAAATATAGTACTAAAACCAAATTAAATCGTGCCCTTAAAAAATCACATATAATCTAATTAAACAAAATATAAAATAAGAGCCAATAATGTGAGTATAATAATAATAATATAATACATTCACAATTTTGATGGACTAGATCCCACAACAAACGCAAAAATTCTCTTTACAAAGTTCACAATTTTTGGCAATGTTTTTACAAAAGTAAACCGAAATTTGTGCCGTAAAAGCAAAATACTATCAGATGTAGTTTACTATTATATAAAATAATATATGTAACAATATCAATCGAAGCAGACATATCTCTAGCTACATGGCATTTTAATCCATCACATCAACACATTTGGACTAGCTTCCTTAATTACGTAACTATAAAATTGATTACCTAGTAATTAAACAAAACTAGTCAAGAAAAGAACTCTTCTTATTCTATATCTAACGCTAACTGCTTTATAACGGTGTGTAACCATACATTATACGAACAATATCATAAGGTAATATATTATAATATATTAAATAAGTAGAGCGATGTATGTATGTAAAGTATTTACAATGTATTCTGGCCGATTCTGTATCATTATATAAAACTTAATTACGCATACTTATGTTTACTTACAAATTAAAGTTAACACAGGTTGATTAAATACGGTATAACTACCAATTACATAACGTGTATCGCATACAAGTCAGGCGTAAGTCATAACGTAAAGATATACAAACTACAAGCAAATGCACAAATAGACGATCAAAATAATGAAATCTGTGATGGTTTCGAAATTACAAGGTACGATACCGTAAAATATACATTTAAGAGTCGTAAATAAATATGCACATAGGTAAAAATAAAGTTTAATAATTTATTATTTACATAAAGAAAATATGGCACATCTTCGACATGGACCGACATTCCTGCGCGCGGTCGCGACGACGTGAAGTACGAATTTGAATAATACCAATTAAAATACCGGTGGGAAGCGAGAAACGCTCGAGCCGCGCCGCGCCGGCCGCCTGGTCGCGTCTGTCGCAAGAGAACTATCACTCGTATCAGTCTATGGAGCGTCACTCACTGGCGCGCTCAGCTGGGCGGCGGCGGCGCGCGCTGGCGGCGGTGGCGCGCGCACGCGCAGCACGCGTCGCCGCGCCGCCGCCGCGCGCACGCCGCGCGCCCGCAGCGCTTGCGCACGCACGTCACCTCGCCATCCTGCAACGTCACACATTTTATTTTGATCTTGGATCTTATTTGAAGCAACGGATGCCGTGTGATCCCGGCCTAGAATAGGATCGTACTGGTGGTGTCGTAAGAGGCAGCTAAAGTACGTGTGGTAGAGTCACGTCGCCAGCAATGGCAACACGCATGGGCAGACCCAACAGGATCATTACCACCCCCTGCATTTAAAACCGGCGTGTTTCGCATCAGGTAATGCTGGGCTCCGTCGCCCAACCTATCCTAAAGACCGGCAACGCACCTGTAGCTCCTCTGGTGTTGCACGGTGTCGTGGGCAGCGGTAATCATTTACCATCAGGTGACCCGAACGCTCGTTTTCCTTGCCTTTTATATAAAAAAAAAAGATTCCGACTAAAAAAAACAATAAATACTCTTGAAATCTTACCTTGCACCGGCATGTGACACATCTTTGTTCGCCGTGTGAATGTATTGATGGATGAACTTCTTTGCCATTGGGAAGAGGTCCATCTGGGAACTTGCAGCCACCTTCTGCAAGGATCTCCTCAGCTGTTCGTGGAGCTCCTTGATCTTTCAGCGTTTCTTCTTCAGTCTTCTTTGGATACACCTAAAATTATTTAATAATAAAAATATATTATACATGTGTTTATTTAACTAGATAGGATTATTTATATTATACTATCAAATTAATCAAATTAATTATTATATAATAAACTAATCAAATTAATTATTTCTTTTAAATTTTGCAAATTATTTATGGAATCTTTGGCTATATCAGTCAACATTATAAAAACGCCATTATATACCCATATATATAATTTCTTAAAGTTACTTAATTTTAATAAAAACAAATATATAATAAAACTACTGACTGTAATGCATAATTATCATTTGAAACATTTAACGAATGAAATATATTACAAGACTTAATAACATGACATAAATTTGAATATAAGTGCAGGCAAAAAGACATACCTCAGGGCATACTCTGCAACATGATTTCTTATCTGGTCGATAGGCATCTTTCTCTGCACATCTTAATGGCGGACACTTGACTCGCGGACACCGCACCTGTCGTGTAGACATTTCACATGTACATATAGCACACGTGTCGTATCCACCGGGGACCAGGTAAGGATGCCAAGAAGATCCCGGTGCGTGATATTGTCCAGCAAGATGGCAGCCGTGGGATTCATTCCAAACCGCTGTCGTTGAATCTAAAAATAGGAAATGATTGTTTTTATTACTACGAAGATACATATATAAAGGAGAAAAAAATCTTTTACATGATTTAATTCTTCTATTGACTACACTAGCTAGGCCACTACCTAGTAGTGTTATTGTGTAGGCGCACGCGTTGTCTTATTGCCAGAAAGAGGTTATGAACATTTTAAATATTTCATTTCCCCGAGTCGGAATCGATCCCACAACTATGGTCTCAAAATGGTTGCAATAGATCAAAATTTATATGGACAACACTATTTAATCCAGTATTATTATACTAAACAACAACAATACATTATAAGAACAGCCAATTTGCAATCAATACAGAATACAAGAAGCAATTAAATAAATTAAAGTAAAAGGGAACATTGCAAATGTTGAATGCAAATGCTAATCAATTGGGTATCACAAATTAAATGGGTCGCTTGCTTGTTAAACTTTGGATTCGAACCATTAACCTATATTTTATGAATAATGAAAATTATTCCAATCAAAGCAATTTAATGTTTGTAAGATTATATGGTATCATCATTTCTCTTTCTTTTCACGCTGTATCCCGCATGTAGCAGTGCAGAGGGAGTCTAGTCTAAAGACACTCCGTTCCTCACTTTCCGGATACTGAAAGAATTGCGTGTTGAGTGGCGGAATTTAACGCCGCGCTTTGCCTACGTACGTTACGTAAATCATGTTCTTTTATATTCTGTTATAACATAACACTTACTAGTACAAATTGGACAGCACTGTCCCGGTGGCTGTATAGTCGGCACAGCACAATTGATTGGTGGACAACGAACTGGCACGCAACGCAGTAAGCCATGAACACACCCACACATTTGGCATGTCTGAAAACATGGAAAACTATGGTATGAAACTATAGCTCACAGTCATTGCCATTCTCAAGTCTAATTTTAACAATTGCTTGCTTTAGGAATAATATTTGTTTATATCCGCACATGGCAAGGAACCTGGAAACTTGGGAACCCAGTGTTTAATATATTTCGCAGAATTCTCGAGGCATTGTGTGTTAAGTGGTAAAAGTCTACACCGCGCTAGGCCTCGTAACCTGTTACATTAATGAAATTATTAAATTATTTCACTCCCCCTAATAGGAATCGAACCCAAAACCGTATCGTTACAATCACACGCTTGTGCCCCTGTGCCACGGCGGCTTCCTACGAGGAATAATAAAACCAAATTATAATTATCCCAAAAATATGTATTAGGCATACATAGTTAAGCAATTGTAAAAATACAGTAATACTTTTATATTTTTATATGACTGCTCAATACAAATTCATACATACGTATAGTATACACCTAAGTTAGTTTAAAAAAAATACCTCAGTTATCCATTGCGCTCCATCTTCGTATGCCTTTTCGTTGTAATAACAAAAGTCCGAGTTAAACAACGAATTGTCTGGCGGGGGCGAGTTGACGTGGGTGGGTGAGTAATTGGCACTCAGCTCATTATCGGAATCAGGTACCGATGGAAGGCACGAGGGTGGCACGCTTATCTGCGCCAAAGTTAATAAGTTCATAAAATATTGAAACAATAAACTAAATATAAAAAAAACCTAAGGCAAGACAAATAGAATATTAGCCATTTTTTAATAGTCTTGACATGTTTTTCGAATGGTACATTGTGAATAATTTTCTTTTATTTTTCCCGAATGGTTCAGAAATAATTATAGTTTAAATAATGTATTTTTAATTGAAAATATAAAATTACCTTCAACTACAGATACATACTATCTTGTTTATATAATTTTATTAGCACGACGTTAGTCATTTAATTTTACTTACCTCACCGCAGTGGCCTTCGCAGCATGTAAAGTATTGCATTTATAATTTTGTTATTTTAATAAAGTAAATGTAATTATTACAAAGTTGAATATTTTATAAATATATAGAGACAGTAATCATAAAATACATAGTGCTAGCGTAAGGGCACAACCTACATGGCATTCATATGCAACAAGTTGTAATTGACGTATTTGTATTCCACATATTCTTTTGAAAATTGTTATAACTAATATAGATTTATTTTTAGTTTTACGCTGTGTTCCAGATATAACAGACACAGAGAGAATCTAGTGTTAAGACACTCCATTCCCCACTTTCCACCAAATTTTCGATACATTGCGTGTTTAGTGGCGAAGCTTCACGCCGCGCTCATTCATTTCCTCCTTACGATAACGAGGAAATGAAAATATTAAACAATTAATAACATAAACTTCAAACTGGTATATTCGTAATGAATGCAATAATAACCTGTGGTAATCGCGCGCGCAGAAATTCCGTATCATTGTCTGATGTCCTCACTTTAAGGACTGCGGTGCCCACATTTAACGCCGTCAGTTCGCCTGCAGAAGGTTCCAGAACTGATCCTTCAGAACCAGCTAGAACTCTCGGTCCCTTGGAAGTGTGCGTTTCTAGCCACGCTGACCACGTACTGGAATATCCATTTAGTACTACCTGAAAATATTTATGATTCATTTAAAAATTGAAAAGAATAGACTTAGCAGTTAGCACACTAATAAAAATGTATTAAAAATCTATTTTGAAAACATTTGCACAAAATTTAATATAGATCTAGTGACGTCTTAAAACCCATATTTAGAATCTATAATATAAACAAATTAATATATAATCATTAAAAATACTATGTGGAAAGAATCTTTCCAATATATCCTATGAGAGAATAAATAACTTATTACCTCATAGTTTATGCCACATAGGGCATCAACTGAAAGCCACACAAGACCAGCAACGGGATTGATGGATGGTGGCATCCGTGCATCCGTACGACGGAGTAGAGCTGGACCTGCACTCGCTGTGTCCGGCAGTGGTCGCGACAACAAGCGACCTCTCAGCATTGGAGGACCTAAAGTAAACAGTATATTGTGAAGTTTGTGTTTTAAATAAAACAAAACATATTGTTCTTTAACAATACATATATTTCTAAATATTTCTATGTTGTAATTTAATTGGAAATGGAATATATATCTACTAGATATATTTATAATCTGTTATAACTTACCCGTATCAGAACCAATATGGACCGCAAGTTGATCTTCATACAGCGGTGGGAAAATACGAGCGCTTGGCCTCGCCAAGACCCCTATCCTTGTGTCCAAAATCTCCACCTGGGAATGACGTTTCCCTTGTTCCTCCACCAAAGTTATTTTTGGATCTGTGACACTTATATCCTCTATCTATAAACAATGATGATTTGATGATTAAATTTAATGATTAAAAAACAAACAAATCTAAATTATCATATTATTGTCGACAGTAATTTTATATTGTAAATCAGTCGAGGGTAATGAACTGGAACATTTTTTGTCCTCGTCATTGAGTTACAATGCGAGTTCTGTATGAAAACTTATCTTGTCTTATTTAATTACAAACATAATATGAATTTGTTATGAATAATATTACAATGTTAACATTTTTTTTTTCAACGTTAGTATATATATTTTTGTTTTTCTTTTTTTTTAAGTTCACGCTGTATCTACTACCTAGTAGGGTAGTCAGCCTACGTTCCTCATTTTTCCGTCGAATTTGGAGTCATTACATGTTGAAAGGCGAAGAAACGAAAAAACTAAAATATTACATATTCCATTTCCTCGAGTGGGAATCCCTGCTCCACAACTGGCCTCATATAGTTGGCATACATAATCATACGCCACAATATAAAAGATTAAAACAAACTATATATAATGTACCTGTATGTCATACACGAGTGATCCCTCCTTATCAATATATAACAACGCCAGGCCTTCCGGTGCAACAGCCGCTGAAGGTCTTTCTGCAATCAAAGGAGCATGGAACACTTCACAAGCAGCCCTTTGCCTCACACTACCAGAAATACGTCTCTCAATGGTCCCTATTGCTTCTATTGCCAATACCAATCGTCCTCGCGATAGAGACCGTAACTCTGCTGCTGTTACTGGTGTTGACACTTCTAATACATTTAATTCATATCCTGGCTTGGTTACACTTTGAACCTGAAAAAACATTAAGTAGGGGAGTTAGAGTTTGGTAAATATATGTAAATGCTTTTTTTATAAAATGTATAAAATTTGAACGTAGTGGAATTTGAACCTGCGTCTCTTGGAAACTGTCCAAGCGCTTTGACCACGATATCATACGTTCTCATTACGCTACGTTGAAATTTTTATACGCTTGTGACAATTTATTTATGTTGTTTGCATCTCTGTAAGGACATTTTAAAAAAAATACCGTTATCCAAAGATAATTGCTTATCAGTAGGCTTTTATGATCTAGTCAGAAAGCCTGGATCGTTTCCAAAACAAGACACGGGTTCAAATCCTGTTACGTTTAAAATTTTATACTTTTAATATTATTAGTATTTTTCATTCCTAAAGGTGGAATAAATCTTTAAAAAATATTAACTTAAAAATATATTTCTATACTATATGTAATCATAGTGAACTTACCTCATCAATAATAGTCTGGTTCTTCTCTGGAAGTGTCAAAATAACTCGAACCGATTGATCATATGACGATGGCTTAAAAACCCCGTTGTATATTATAGCTAGATGTAAGCTAGGTGCTGGTCCAGCAGCACCAGTGACGATAGCTGTGCCACCCCACCAGCCTTCTTCTCGACCTGAAGCCCTATAATCTTCACATGGACCATTGCCCATCGCAATGGGAACATGTTCAGGTTCTAGAAGAGACGTAAACATCTCCGTTGATAAAGCTGGATATCTATAATTAAAGAGAAAAGAAAATGTATACATATATATTTTAAAAATTTATGAAAATATGAAGTATCTGTAGACATATTTAAGTACTTTTCTTGCGAAATAACTATATCTTATTATTTAAAAAAGTTCCTTAGTTATTACATCACGATATATAGGAAACGCTATAGTAGAAGTATACTAGCTAAAAATATAGGCAAATTAGTTCCCGTTAATAATCTTACGGCTAATTTAATATGAACAATGACTATGCAACTCGTCCTGGGTAAATTTCAAGGGTAAGCATCATTGTCTGGTAATCAGTCTCACTGTACATATGAGTATATTTGAATTTAATTTAAGATTCATTATTCAATTTTTCCATTGAAAGTACCTTAGATATTTTTTTTATTTTCTTTAGTTAAATGATATATTTTTATTTATTTATTAAACCCACGCGACGAAATGAAATAATTAATATTTTCATTTCCTCGTTCTGGCAAAGAGGCAAAGCGCGGCGTTGTGTTCCGCCATCCAACATGCAACATCTCCAGGATTCAACGAAAAGTGGAGAACGGAACTGTCTTAACGAGAACGAAGTGTTTTAATATTAGGTTTGCTTCGTCTACCTTGTTAATTGCGGGACACGGCGTGAAGCTGAAAAATAAATAAATATTAAATCCATTTTAAATTTACATTCGTAAATACAAAACTACATACCTATGTATATATATATATGATATACGTTTAAAAATAACAGTAAACTCAAAATTGCGGACTCTAAGTAGGCACCTAACACAAACGGGTCATACAGAAGAAATACATGCGATTGTAATGCATCGGAAACGTTAGCACATATAAAGTTACATTGCGCCGTATGAAAGTCCTCATATTGAAGTATATTTTACGATTATTTCCTCGGTTTGTTACGGGCGCGCCTGACACGCATAGATATTAACGGATCTTGAAGTATTTGCGTATTTTGCATTCAACGTGTGTCCTGGATACAGTCTATAGTGTAACTGTATCAATAAAATCTTTGTTTTTCAATGTAAACGAAAAGTGTGTATATTTTAGTTTTTTTTTTTACATTTGCCAGTCAGTACAAGCCAGTCGTGGCGCAAAGGCACAAGGATGTGACTGTGAACGCGACAGGTTATGGGTTCGATTCCCACTCTAGGAAATTGAAAATTTAGCACGATCTTGTGACGACATGCAATGCCTTCAAAATTCGGCGGAAAGTTTGGAACGAAGTGTCTAAAGACTAGACTCCTCTGCCTACCCTGCTACAAGCGAGATAAAGTGTGAAGCTAAAAAACCCATTTTCCTTAATAATTTATCACTAACATACCTATTAATTCGGCCACTCAAGGCACTTTCCATGGAATTGTTACGCTCATCACCCCAAATCAACGCTACATACAGTGAGCCTTCTCTCAATAAGCGTTTGTATTCTCGCGATACTCGACGCCAGACACCACACAGCTGTAAACAAGGGCAATCGTTGTTAAATCAAAAGAAGGAGAAATAATTAATATACCATCAACAAGCAATTTACTTTTTAGTCATACCTTATCAGTTTTTTCCTCGTATGTGGCGTGAATTCCCGGCGATTTTTTCAAAGGGTGTTCGAGAAGCATTCGTCCACCTCTGTCCAGAAAGGCTAGAGAACGAGGTTGGATAACTATCGATGGTCCAAGAAGCACCGACCAAAATAAATGACGTCGTCTAAATGTAAATCTGGCGGTTGCGACACCAGGAGCTACAGGTACTCCTGTCATGTCATCACGTCGTATGCACAGTGGTGACCGAGCAGTTAGTAGCGCTCCAAAATCTAAAAAATAACATTTTTTTTTTAAAATAAAAATTGGATAAAGTTATATAGCGATATATGCTAAGCAATATTTAAATATAAGTTCAATATTTCCTTACGTCGTTCTTCGTCTTCATTGGTAGCGATAACAACTGTTGGACTGTCATCTTGAACGATGTCGGGAGCTGAAATAAAAAAAGGATGTTGTAGATGACATTTTTTCAAAATGGTCTATTGAGAAACTATATTATAAACGAATGTGATAGACCACGTTAAAGATAGTTTATACACTGTCTTTTTTACTATAGCACATCACAATAAAACTTTTACCATTTTTTAATATTTTGCAAGCATTAATATATATTAATATATATATATTATTTATCCTAAGTTAACTACAAATATGAATATATCAATAAAATGCCTTATCTTCGTAATTTAGATCACGGTGGTTGAGAGTTTTTCGGAATATTTAGTTCGCCCGATCTGATTAGGCAATGTGCCAAATTTAGTTCCGCAATACACCATAAAATGTTTCTAAATGGGTAAAAAGAGACGCTGGTCGTCTCTTTTTACCTTGTTTTGTGGAATATACCGATACGTAAGCTTGCTAAACTGTGAGATGTGCACAAAAGTACCTAACCGCACTTCCACAAAGCGATTTAGTGGTTCATAAAAACATATTGTGCGATCAATTGATAGCAAGTAAGGTCCAACGGGTAGGGGCCGGTTCGCAAGACCTCACCGACCCTTCCATTCGGGTTGATTGGATCAAATGTTATTCAATCGTTGCAGGATTGGCGACGAGACGGCGACTCTAGAATTTACTTTCTGTTCTTCTCCGATGACTACTGACTGGAGTGGTTCTCATTTTATCTGAATGATTTGTGTCTGATTAATGAGACTGCCACTTTAAATCGTTTGTTATATGAATTCATTATGTTTTCTTTTTTTTGTATTTATCGCCACACAAAGTGTGACAGATTATTAATATTTATAAAAAGCCCTTAAAAGCAGTCGTAGATTCTTGACGAGACGAGTTCTTTTAAAGTCAAAGTTTTAAATCACAGATTTTATAAAAACTGTTGCTGAACAGCTGACAGGGTTTCTGGAAGTTTCTGGTTGCTGCGATGGTTATAGGTCTGCGGGAATAATTATATTGAAATATATTTTTATTTACCCGGTTATGTTCCGTCACATATAACCCAAGATATGTAAATTCATGGTATTTGTACAGTAAATTTGAATCCAATTCAGATCGAAATTTAGAGAAAAACCTTAACAAACAATCCTACCAAATAAGTTGTCTAAATAAAAATTAACAAATATGTTCTTAAATTATTTACTAAATAGTAAACAAATAATAATATTGTACACATCGCACATGTTATAAAAACTAGTAAATTTCAACACAATCATGTAGGGTACACAAACAGATTGCAACTTAGACTATGAATTATACGCATAATAAATCGTCTTATCTATCATATCTTTCCGTGTACTATGCGTTAAACAAGCCATATCGAACTGGCCACGGCAAACATTACGAGGTGCTAGACTCGTTTATGCTCTGATATCCCCATAGAAAGATTACGATCAACTCGCCACCAGGATTCATAATTCAATCTAAGAATTCATTAAATGCTCGAGACAGCTCCTAAATTTATAGGCGGGTGGCGCCAATGCAGTGACGTGTAGGTCTAGTACATGCAAATGCAAGAAATAGCTGGAGTCAACAAGCGCTGCGAACAAATCTTTGATATTAGATCGATATATCAAACGCCCTCGTCGCGCATATATTTTATTATTGCCCATTAATTATTTAACGATTTGTTGATTTCAAATTGTAACTATTTATGCGGATTGTTTACAATTTCTCGAATATATATTTTATACCATAAGGGTTATTTAACATAAATTAAAAAAAATAAATCAGCTTCACGCTGTATCCCGCACAGCAGGCAGAGGGAACCTAGTCTTATTAGGACACTCCGTTCCCCACTTTCTGCCGAATTCTGGAGGCATTGCGTGTTGAGTGGCAGAACTCAACGCCGCGCTTAACCTTGACACCGAAGCGAAGAAATGGAAATATAAATTTAAGTAAATATTTCATCTCCTCGAGTGGGGATCGAACCCACAACCAGTCGGTTTTACAGTCACACCTCGTGCCGCTGCGCCACAACTGGCCTCAATTTTATTAAAGATATTTAACATGTTATTTTTAAATTGCATTTAATTTGTGAACCGACATACTCGTACCAGTACTACACACCGTTGTCTCGGTCCAACTCTAAGTGGCGCCAACAACGTTTTACGCCCGTAGTGTAATGAATATTTATACACATTCCCGCACACAGCTAATAGAGAAAATCTGTTTAACTCGAGTTGCCCCACACCGAGTGGTCATTAACGTCGTTTTAACGTAAATTTAAACTTTTGAAAGTATCCTTGAGTTGGAAGACGTGATATGACTTAGGCCGAGAGTTCGTTTCGAGTGGAATCGAGACTTATATCTTTAGGCCTCTTCGACGCGGCGAGTTTTCCAATAGCGTGATGTAACCAGGCGCCGTTCTGACGATAACGTCCACGACTGATACCATGAATAGACTGCGTACACGACACTTACGACTATCAATAATTCATATTAAAGCGACGTAATAAAAAGAATAACATTCCATATTTATTTCGAAGGAACGCCTGTCTGTTTCAGCTCAATCTCTAATCAATTGACGCATCTTGTCCAGCAGGTTCCTCCCGTATTGGTAGGTGGTATAGGAACAGCTGCGAGCAATCTTATTTAAATTTAATCAACATAGATTTTTCACATGAAAGGCGTACGGGTAAAGCGACATGTAACGGTCGCCAGTCAATCGTAGAAACTAAACACGAACTGTCGAAAAAAGAAATGAACAATGTTTTCTGGCACCTGTGCAGATTTCTTGGAAATATTTGAGGACGTGATGAGTTTATATAATAAAAATTCTTCATACATTTTCTATACTTTATCGAGATATAGATTATAATTACATAGTTAGGTCTTGTTTTATGGTAGTATAAAATTTACCTACCAACTATCTTGCGTATTCATGAGTGAGAATCGACGTAAGAGATACAAATATGCTATTGCATGCAGAAAAAGATTATTCTAATAATTACTGCATTCAATTTAGTTCTTGAGGCCAGTTGTGGCGCAGCGGCACAAAGTGTGACTGTAAAACCGACTGGTTGTGGGTTCGATCCCCACTCGAGGAGATGAAATATTTACTTAAATTTATATTTCCATTTCTTCGCTCTGGTGTCGAGGCAAAGCGCGGCGTTGAGTTCTGCCACTTTTAACACGCAATGCCTCCAGAATTCGGCAGAAAGTGGGGAACGGAGTGTCTTACACTAGGTTCTCTCTGACTACCCTGCTGTGGGCGGGATACAGCGTGAAGCTGATTAATTAATTTAGTTCTAATCACTAAACTTGATTACGCAAGTTTAGTGATTAGAACTAAATCACCAAACTTGTGTAATCATTATATAAATACCGAATAGTCTGGGATTGTTTAAGACCCTCACATTTCGATATGTAACATTTTAGACGGATTTAAGAGAAAGCAGTCTATAAGTAACCTTATAGATAATTTCGATAGATTGAACCTTATTAAAATCAACAATTGAGAAACCTATTGCAGAACACTGAAAATGTTACTATTTATGTTCTACAATTTTTCGTGGCGAATTCGGACAGCGTCTAATTGTATACGCGATGGTCGTGGGTTCATTACCTACTTTAGGGGAAGGATTCCCCACCTAAGAAAGTCAAAACGCAGCATTGATTTTCGCCACACAATATAAATCATCTCAAATTCATACGGGAAGTGTAAATTGGAGTGCTTAAACACAAAATTATCGCAACGTGCCTTATTACATGCGGGACAAAGCGTAGACCAAAAAAGAAACTGAAAAAACTATATTGTTTAGTATAGGAAACGTTTTAATTAAATTGTGAAAAAAGATTTATCATTAAAGCGCAACGTCAAGGTTGCTAGCGATTACACCAAATCCATTATTCAGCACCTTGACCTCCGTCTCGTTCGGTGTGTGATGTTTTCGGCGATACTATTTTAAACAAATGACAATACAACGACTGACGTACCAGGCCATTGGAAAAGTTCCGAATATCTGACGTATGTTGTTATGCATTTTTTTTTATTTTTTTTATTTTTTTCATAATTCTTTTATATACTATGTGCAGTCATGATCTGGATTGATGTGTGTGGATTATTAATAATTACCGTTACAGACAAAATAGTAACGTCTTGCCTTAATCATTTTAGCTTATTATAGTTTTAGAAAATACTATTAATAATAATATATAGGCCGTCGTAGCCCAGGGGCACAAAGATGTGGCTGTAACGCGACGGTTGTGGGTTGGATCCCCACTCGAGGAAATGAAATATTTATATTTCCATTTTTTCGCTCTGGTGTCGAGGCAAAGAGCGGCATTGAGTTCCGCCATTCAACACGCAATGCCTCCAAAAAAAAATCGGCGGAAAGTGGGGAACGGAGTGTCTTAACACTAGGTTCCCTGTGCCTACACTGCCATGTTCGGGATACAGTGTGAAGCTTTATATTATATTATATTTGCGAGGAATTAAAAATGTGAAATGTTAAAATAAAATATTTTAACCTCTGCTTAAAACATTCAATTAAGCATCATCGATACGTTAAGTACTCGACCCAATTAACTGTTAACCTACATGCAGTTCAAATAAACTCGAGATAACATTGATATTGTTATATTATTCTATTTACAGTTTACTTATCTTCAATATACGAAATCTTCTAGTTATTAATACATATCAATGAATTAAGTACTAGTTAAAAGCGTCCGTATATATCAATGCAATTTTTAAATATGTACGTTTAATTTGAAGGGACTTTTCCTGTTTATTCCTTTTTTGGAATCTCATGCATTCTCTTCCTAAGAGAATATAAATAATTTATGATTTTTTTTACTCAAATTCACGTTTAAACGAGTAAATACGGTATTAAGTCGTTAACCTTACGCCTCAATTTATAATCAGGCAAATTATAAAAAGGAATTTTCCTTGTTAACTAGACTCCACCTGAGATTCGAAGCTTCAATCATTGTTTGTGTCTGGTATCCCGAAGACTTTATAACAGATACATTTTTATTTAGTCATTTATTAGTGTACTTATACAATATATAAATGACTAAAAGAACCATATTCATTGCCCGAATTTGAAAACAAACTTGTATAAATACCGATCATACTATGAAGTTTTAGTTATCCTAAATACATCATAAATTACATTAGGTTAATTCGATACGATTCGATTAGGGGAGAGCGGGGTTGGTTTTAACGGAGGTAAGAATTAACAAGCGTATTCCCGCTAAACGTGAAGACCTAAAAATATGATACTCAGTTTAGAAATACTATATTCACAGCTGAACATGTCATGACTTGTCTTTTGCCAGTCGGCCGTCGCTTGTGGTAGTTATGAGCAGCCACCTCTGATTGACACGTAAAAGATCTTCTTGTGTCTTGCAATAAATTGATTTAAGATTTATTTAGCCGCTAAATCCAATTAAAGCTTATGCTAAATCAAACTCTATTTTATCATCAATAATACAATATTATTTGGTTGAGATAATTTTGAGGATTTTATTTTCTGGAACTAATGAAGTAAAAAAAGTGTGTTTGAGGCTAATATTAACAAATGGCGTGGGGAGAGTATTAACATATTAATATGCATGTGTGTAGAAGTAGCTAAATGTTTTTTTACAACAAGTATGTCTCTTATCAGAATAAAAAGTAAATAACAAAGAGTACAAGAGTCCCAATACGTCCCATATTTGAGTTGGCAGCTAAAGAAGTTTTGGAAAAAAATCCGAAAATTTTGAGATTTTTCTGATTAAAATATTTGTCATGTGAAGAAAAAAAGGGAAGGAGTTTTGATTGAAGTAGTTTATAAAAAACCATGTAATTTATTATTTTAGAATAAGAAGCCACGATGGCAGATTATTTGACAAAATGTTTCAACATTTATTTTGAAATCGGTGTATCACATCTGTGTATCGGTGTGTGACATTTGTAGTTTATTAACTTATTAAGATACGGAATGATTGTCTAAGATTAAAATGTTTGTATAATTGTGGATATTAAATTTAAGGCTGTGTTAAGTTTACATACGTGAAGACATTTGGAGCTTATAAAAATCAGTCTTTATAAGCTCCAAATGTTTATATAACTTTAGACATTAAGTTTAAAGGTTTTGTTAAATATTTGTAGCTTATAATTTTTTTAAGATATTATAGGTATATATGTCTTTTGCTGTACCTGATAAAGATTTTTAAGATTATTGACAAAAACAAGTTTAGATTAAGTATAAGGTTTAAAGTATTTATATTAATGTTTGTTTTCAATGATACATATTGTAGATTTTAAAGAATAAAAAAGAAAAGAATACAAAAAGTGTCGATGAGTGTAACTTTAAAGATATTCAAACAATTTAATAAATATAAATAACATTTTGTCTTAATATTTGAAAGAAATTTAGACTTCGTTAATAATTACCCCGTACGTTAATACTGGCCCCAGCTTTGTTAATATTTACCCCAGATGCGGGGTCAGTATTAACAAATGACTTTTTTTATTTTAACGACTGTATTTCTGAAATTACTTACCTAATTGATGATTTCTATTACTAATATCATAGCTGAATAACCAAAGCGTGCTATGAATAAAAAATATAACAAAAAATATCAATAGTATTGGAAATATAAAGTATCATATGAAATTTGTTAGGTTTGGCCCCGCTCTCCCCTATATTATATTCGATTAAAGATTACGATTCGATTATATTCGATTAAAGAAATTTCTGTAATGTTTTAACTGCTTTGCTCATCACTAGTTGATTGTATCCAAGTTGAGCCCAAAGTCTAATTGGCAGAGCTGTATATTATTAGACAACGTGACAAAAAATCGTCAATGACGTGGACATGAATGAATAACATTTTTTTATAACTACAAAATACAAGAATAATATAGACTACAACAGAAATAACTGGACTAAACTAATAATAAATTGCAGAGTACACTGACTTTAACGGAATGAAGGTGGTTAAAGTTAAAAGGGTTTTATATTATTTTTTCTTAAACAACAAGTAACATTATTTTTCCATTTAAATGTAATTTCCAAAATGTATTAGAAAAACGTTTAAAAACTAAATTCAATTGAAGTAAAAAAGCTATTATAGTGTTATATAATACCACTAACAAATTCACAGAGACGGAACCCTCATCAAGAATTTCTCCAATCCTCAGTAGGTACTCTCGATCGGTACTCTGTTAATTTATAGGTTATATTCGTAATGATTGCGGCAAAGAATGTTTATAGTACAAAGGCGGAGTCTTATTGTAGTCGACGTCGAGTGTCGAGACATACCGCGGTGTTCGTGCCCGCACACACGCCCGCATAACTGTCGCGCTACGAGAATGCAATGAGCTTTGGCTCCGATTCAATGTCCATTTCCATAAAATATAATTTCATCTCGACATTCTATTGATGTGCCGAAGTTATGTTTCCGTCCGATCTAAATCCACTCTTACAGAGAATTGCGTGATTTTGTATTATATTTGTTGTTACAAATGCTACGCTGATGTAGGCATAATAAAAAGTTACAAAATTAACACTAAGTTCTCGGGGTAAGCAACCCTACCGTGTGCGGGATACAGCGTGAAGCTAACAAAAATGACAAAATAAAAAAAACATACAACAAAATTTGTCCTGACATCAAATTAAAAATACTGAGTAAAGTAAAGTAAATAATTCTTGAAAATATCCAGTAACAGAGTAGGCGCGTTAACACCGCGTTTCCCTTGTACGGTTGCACTCGACGAGGCATTGTATCGCCTGCGGTATTTTTGCGGCGGCCTATGCGCGGCCGTTTACGGACGACCACTTAACCAAAAAAGTAGAACAACAAACCACGGCAGAGTTGTTTACAAGACGTGCAACACTCTGGCTGCATTGTCCTACGGAGAAACGCTGGCTATTTGCATTTAACACCTACAAGGCACCCGTAAACCCGCGTCGGTGTCTCCACGTCTCGAACTCATGAATTTCTCTTAGTTTTCAGTGTATATATGTATAATTTTTTATAAGTTCATAGTCTTAAATCATAAGAAGCGATTCTTATATCCTTTATAGAAATATATTTTAATTCTTTTGAAAATATTATTTATTATTATTAGTACGTTAACCTTTTTAACGGTCAATAAAATAACATCAAATTAATGCTTACTTTATCTTAAACCAAACGTATACAATGACGAAATCTTTGTTATCACCGACAGACACTGTATCGCACGCCTTGTCTTAGTCCTATTCATTTCAAGTTGTACTACTATTAATATGTTTTTTGAACGGCGTTGTCTGTAACGCGGCGGTTGTGGGTCCAATCTCCACTCGAGGGAATGAATGAAGGGATCATCTTTCAATATTTTCATTTCTTCACTGGCACGAAAGCAAATGCCCGAGCTTCATAATTGTGCGGAAAGTGGGGAACAGAGAGTCTTAAAAGTAGGTATGCTCTGTTTACCCTGCTGTGTGCGGGATACAGTGTGAAGCTAATTAATCTATGCATATATTAGCAAAAGAAAATGTAAAGAATCCCTTTGAAATATATGTCAATGTTTTACTCATTTACTTAGTTCAAATATAACGGTGTAGAGACAAAACAGCTCACCAACACCGCCGTTTCATCAAACCGTGTTTGTACTTTTAACTGAATAAATAATACGACAGACTACTTATGTAACTTGAGATCAGCCGTCTTCGGCACCTTCGTAGTTCATGACTAATATCTAATGAGACCGCAACAAGTTTGTACAAACATGATAATAAATCTTTATTTGCTTTATCATTGCAAATATAAATTAATAATATATAAATTAATAATATATATGTATATACATATATGCTAAATGTTGTGTAAGTATAGTTAGACCTTGATTATTTTTTCTTATGAGTGGAAATGTTCAGATGGAAATACGATACAATATAAAAATATTTTTTTAGATATTAGTGACAGTTCAACGTATTTCATTACATATTATAAACAAAAACATTAGGCCCGGTCCACGTTAACCCCGTTTCCTCCAAAACTTTCAAATTATTACGAAACTTTACTTTAATATTCAAATTCGCAAATTTTGTTGAAATCTGAATCGCGTAATGCAAATAAAAATCAATTGCCTCTCATATTCCATATGAACTGGTGTGAACGAGGACTATTGGCGAGTGACATATCAAATTGCGTACAGTATTCAAAATATGTGGGCATTTACAAATCCAAACAAGCAGTTATAGTACGTATTGCTGGTAAATAGAGTTTAGTTTTGAGCAAAACAATATACATCATGTTACATTTAGTAGGTATATTAATTGTAATCGAACTGTGAGGACGCGCTGCCAGATCAAAGGCGATCCGTTCTGAATACACAACTGTAAAGAAATCAAACACCTCGAGGCTTTTACAGAACTTATATTTCTTCCAGAGTTAAATACTGTTAAGCTTGTACAATGTCACATCTTAAATTCTAATACAATATATCATTCTAGAGAATCTCTTTATTCTTCCGCTCCAAGTCTAAAAGTATATCTAATTATTATAAAATATTATTATATAGCTATTATAATTTTCCGACTACATCAAGCGTCATTTTTATTAATGTTCTCTCGTGACAGTTCTATTTTATTTCTTATTTAAAAATATATTTTTATTCAACAAAGAGGTTGATTCACATTTTTATAATAAATTATTGCGAATATTAAAACTAATTAATATAAAATCATTACACAACTTCACTTTGAGTATATCTAGAATTACAAATGCGTTTGAAATTTCGAATATCGTTTATATTAACTACTGTGCTTTTAACTTGATAGTATACAGTTAAGGAAAATGTATTACTGATATGTTGTACGCTTGCGGTGTTTTATAGTGTGAATATTAAATTATTTTATTTTGGTGTTTATTCTATTTACTGCGATGACCTAAAGTAATCAAATTATGACCTAAAATAACTAGAAAAGTCAAATTGTAATAGTAAAAAAATAATTTGATTGAGCATTTTTAACAAATTACACTTTTTTTTTTAAATTTCAATGGTCGATTATACATACCAATTAGAAGACTAGCTGATAGCTACCATATAGAAAAAAACATTTAAACCTTAATATTCTATATGATTTCCTTAAGAGATGACGATTTATATTTCAAAGTCTAAGTTAATCGATAAATATTAACTAACGTACTAAACTCTAAAGACAGACGGCGGGTAAACGTATTGTTTTGTTTAACTCAATTTGGAAAACAAATATTGAGAAACGGTCACGAGTCAATGAGCGGTGTTTAGCTTTCAATATTAATCATTTGAAATTTTATATTAAACATATATACATACGTTATGAGGCAACCATTAAACAAAACTTTTAATAGGGAAAAAGCGGATAAATGGACCACTAAGTTTTTCTAGCAAATCGTTGTTATGATATTTTATTTTTCTCTTATTTACTCCCATTACTTTTTTGGAAAAACACTCAATTATGAACAATTATTAATTTACTGACCTTAAAATGTGTGAAATTCGAATAAAATAAAAATCAACGAGCGCACCGCAAATGGGTGTCAACGTAAAAGATAATGAAGCGCAATATTGTTGCATTAAAAATTTTTTAAAAGGAATTCCTCGTTAAGAATTTGCTCTTTTGGACATTTTACATTCATATAATCTAGAACGGACGCAGCTTAAATGTTAAATACAAAATTTATGCTGTAATTTAATCGGTTATATCAAATTTGTGTTCATACGAAACAACATTTTTCGTATGCAAAATATAAATATATAAAGATATATATATATTTGGTTTAAGTAAACTTTCATATTTTTCACTAATCAGATTAATTCATAAACTCAATTTTTATTGGAATTGAGTCATCAAAAATGCAACTTTTTATATAAATGCACTTACTTATTAAGTATCTTATCTTTATGCGGCGGTGTGAACCAACATTACATCAAATATTTTAGCAAAAGTAATAAATACATGTACTAAGTATTATGAACAAGCTTTAATTGATCGGCGACAGCGACTGTTGTATCGTGAATTTCAATGAAAACTAGGATGGAATAAACAAGGTGGAGCGTTGTAGACCATTGTGTGTTGTGAATATATTGTAGCTGGTAGTAAACTAATATTGAGTACCTGTTGTCTAAATGTTTTATTAAATATATAATTATTTATTTTTAATAAACTGAACTTGTTAATGTTTAAATAAATTTTAAATATTATAAATGTTTATATTAGTTTTTATAATTATATGTAAAATTATTCTTTTTCAACAGCAATCAAGAGCTGAAGTAGTACCGATATTTTATTCCGATGGAAAGCGTAAAATACAATAATCTATAATTTATTTAAGTTATTTTACCTTCAATGATTTTGAATAGGTTTGTCGCGTTTTTTATATTTAGACATCCCTTACTTTAGGAAAAGAAGGATTGAAAGAAACTCCATTTTCCGCTCATTATGTATACATATTTATACATATATAGTTAGGTGAAGGAATCCGTATTCTCTGTTATTATATTGTATACAAACAACTTCGGATGAAACTTGCACATTTTTTTTACTATTGATCCCATTGCATCCCTTTGAATTCTAGATAAAATAACATAATTCTAAGAACAGACAAATTAAATTAATCTAATGTCAATTTGAGGCAAACTTGTTTGCTATTGGAAGGCGATTTAAAATTGTATTATTTGTTATATATTTTTACTATATGTTATATTTTATAGATGTTGACAGTATCAAATGACAAGCTGCGTGTTATTGTAATTACATTCAAATGTAAATATTTGTTAGTTCTGTGTAAGAGTAGACGGTCTGTACTTATTATCATTTTTGTATACAAAGGCCGAAAAGACATTTGAGGTACTATTTCACGCGGATTTAATGCATAATACGTAATTTTAATAAAAACATTAGAAATATATATAAGAATTAAATTTGAGGACAATCGTGGCGCAGCGGCACGAAGTGTGACTGTAAAACCGACTGGTTGTGGGTTCGATCCCCACTCGAGGAGATGAAATATTTACTTAAATTTATATTTCCATTTCCTCGCTCTGGTGTCGAGGCTAAGCGCGGCGTTGAGTTCTGCCACCCAACACGCAATGCTTCCAGAATTCGGCAGAAAATGGAGAACGGACTGTCTTAACACCAGGTTCCCTCTGCCTACCCTGATGTGTGCGGGATACAGCGTGAAGCTGATTTATTTATTTATTTAATTAAATTTGTCCACGCTACACTCCTACTCTTTAACACACACAAAATAATAAGTTGTTAAGAGCAAGGTTTATAGCGCTATCACAGATCTTTCGCAATCGTGAAATGTCAATTAAACACATTACTTGCGTTATTGACATTTGACGATTACGAGCCAGCTATAAGTGTTATTTGTTAATGCACAAATATATTTTACATTGTGTAACAAAATTTATTATTTTTTTTATTTTAACTAGATCTGATAGAGGCCGGTCGTAGCGCAGTGGCAGAAAGTGTGACTGTAAAACCGACTGGTTGTGGGTTCGATCCCCACTCGGGGAAATAAAATAATTATTTAAATTTATATTTCCATTTCTTCGCTCTGGTGTCTGCCACTCAACTCGCAATGTCTCCAGAATCCCGCAGAAAGTGGGGAACGGAGTGTCTTAACACTAGGTTCCCTCTGCCTACCCTGCTGTGTGTGGGATACAGCGTAAAGCTGATTTATTTATTTTATTTAACTGGATCTGTGTTATTTGAAACATGTCACATGAAATGTTTGCAATAATAATCTGAATCGTGAGTGTATGAATGAATGAACAACTCAACTAATATATAATAATTGTTTATATTAAAAAAATGTATATTTTAGCAAATGCCCGTAAGATATATATGTATAGTGATAACAGGTAACAGAGACATCGCTTGCAATTTCGAGAGTAATCAAAAATTCTTATGGAAATTAAGAATTAATAATAGGGATATTAAAATATATTATAAGAAGTCCCTATAAATAGGCCACAAACATATGTAGGTAAATAAGAACAATTACAAAAAAGCAATTCGTTTACTAAATAAATAATCGTATAGTTTAAGCGGGCGAGGTCGCAGGTCGGTAGCTAGTTGCAACGAGGAAGTCACTACTCACTGTTAAAAAAAAATAAATCACATTCACGTTTTATCTCGCACACATCAGGGTAGGCAGAGGGAACCTAGTTTTAAAACACTCTGTACCCAATTTTCTGCCGAATTTTTTGAAGCATTGCTTGTTGAATGGCGGAACTCAATGCCGGTGTTTTTACTTTGGTGCCAGGGCGAAGAAATAAATAGAAAATAAATAAATCAGCTTCACACTGTATCCTGCACACAGCAGGGTAGGCCGAGAGAACCTAGTGTTAAGACTCCATTCCCCACTTTCCACCGAATTCTGGTGGCATTGCGTGTTGAGCAACGGAACTCAACGCTGCCCTTTGCCTCGACACCAGAGCGAAGAAATATTAATAAATAACAATTTATTATCTCGAGTGGGGGATTGAACCCACAACCTTCGAGTTACAGTCACATCCTTGTGCCCCTGCGCCACGACGGCCTCAACACTATTTACTAATATTTTCGGTTCCAACTTAATCTACGTGATAACCACGAGCCACCGTAACAATTAACAGTACACGCTACAACAATTTAGCTTCGCCATAATTTCACGTTAACAAAGTGACGGTCACGACGCGTCATTACAGATTGTCTTGTTACCACTCCCAACGCTTGCGAGAATACTATAAGTGCAGTCCGTTCTGGAATACTTAATAAAGCCGCTACTTCTTAGAAATCCATCACAGCTAATCTCATGAACATGGAATACGTAACTTGAGAAACAAATAATTTTACAAAATAGTTACTGTGCTCTGTCATTAAAGTTATGACGGCAGTTTTTCTTTGAATTTACAGATAGGTGTATTTGTACGTACAGGTAGGTGTAGGTGCTCGTACGCACGTCCTCGGTACAGTCTAACCAATGTTTATACTCTTGTCTTGTAGAAAAACTAGATTTTGTACTTATACAAATTAAAAGAGTAATAAGAAAACACACGGTTCGAAAAAAAAACATATTACCATAAGTTCTTTGATTTATAAGAATAAATTTTAAAGTAAAAACTTTTTTTTTGTTTACTATTAACATAATTATTGAGGCCAGTCGTGGCGCAGCGGCACGAGGTGCGACTGTGAAACCGACTGGTTGTGGGTTCGATCCCCACTCGAGGAGATGAAATATTTATTTAAATTTATATTTCCATTTCTTCGCTCTGGTGTCGAGGTTAAGCGCGGCGTTGAGTTCTGCCACTCAACACGCAATACCTCCAGAATTCGGCAGAAAGTGGGGAACGGAGTGTCTTAACACTAGGTTCCCTCTGCCTACCCTGCTGTGTGCGGGATACAGCGTGAAGCTGATTTAATTTTTTTTTTATTAACATAATAATATTTAAAAAAAATAAACATAATTTAAAAAGTTGTGCAAAATATCTGCTAATAATATCTATATATTTACTTGATCGTCATGAGATAGACCTTATCGGGAACAGATTGATACTAGCTGTTTATCTTTTAGAAACATCACTAGTACCTATCATAATTAATATCAAATTGAAATAACCTTGAACTTGGTTGTACAAAACACCAATCTCATTGAGATCACCACGTTTCGTGGATGGACTGTGAATGGTGCACGTTGTGAGCGGTCTCTTGGCGCCCAACCACTGGCGCCAGTCTGACCATGAACGTAAGATATTAAAAGGTTGCAGTACATCCCTAGTCTTGACCTTTATATAATATTTTTAACTAGAACTCATTCACAAATTTTCTATGGAACATTTAAAATGTAAGTAATTTTTTTATAAATTTGGATACAAAAATCACTATTGAAGTAATCTCTATATTATATTATATTTGTTCGGTTGTACTTGTTAGAACTAGATTGTATCTATAACCCTGTTGTAAGAGAGATGCTTAAACTATTTTTTTAGGTTTACGCATGTATCCCTCACACCACCAGTGTCTTACCACTAAGTTCCCAGGTTCCCTCTATTGTGTAATAGAGGGAACCTGGGAACTTAGTGGTAAGACACTTTGTTCCTATTAAGACATTTCCGTTCCCTACTTGCCGTTGAATTACTGAGGCACTGCGTGTTGAGCTCAAATATGAATATTAATATTATATGTACATACATCAATTTAGGTTTATAACTCCTTCCCGCCACGATTTTTACCATATACCTACTTCATATTTATACATAGGGACAAATAAAATTGCCGTGCAACTATTGACAAAACTCGTTAATATAAAACTATTTACGTATTTAGAAAACGTATAAAAAATTGAACGTAGCGGTTCTTCTGGAATAACACTTTAAAAATGTTAGAAATATAAAAATATTAGTTATTCTTTAAAAAATATCTCAATGTTCGTTAGTTAGTAGATGTGTTATTTATCAGTCAGATAATAATAATAAAAAAAAATACATAAAGGGGAAGGTAGAGGGAACTTGGGAACTTTACTTGTTAAGAAACTCCGTTCCCATTAAGTTCCGTTCGCCACTTTCCGCCGATTTTTGGAAGCGTTGTGTGTCGAGTGGCGGAACTCAATGCCACACTTTGTCGCTAGACCAGAGCGAAGAAAATGATAAATATTTCATTTTCTCGAGTGGAAATCGAACCCACGACCTGTCGCGTTTACAGTAACACGCTTGTTGCGCCACGACTGGCCTCTAGACGAATTTTATACATATTAATATTTGCGGTATCGCATTTATAATTTTACTTATCGCCCAAAATAAATAATACCGTTAAATCAACATTTATATACCTTTAAAAAATATATTTTTAGGTAAAAAGCAGATATTTATATACGTCAAGAACTTAAAATGAAAAGTGGATTTAATTTAAAAATATTTAACAAATACCTACTGCTATACCCATCACAATATCTAAACACAAATATAAATCTTTTGCTTTATCATTAAAAACACATAAATAAGTATTGATTATATTATATAATACATAGACGCTATCTCAAGGCGTTTGTGAGTGCACAGGTCATCTGCAACAGCGACAGTCAATTGATTAACTTATTAATTGTATATTCGAATTAATACACGAATGCAATTCAATTTATAATTACAACTACACGGGTTTTAATACCCAATAAAACTTGTCATAGCAAACAACGCTACTGTTGTAGGTAGGTACCTAGTAAAGTTAGTTACAAAATAAATAAATCAGGTTCACGATGTATCCCGCACACAGCAGGGTAGGCAGAGGGAACCTAGTATTAAGACACTCCGTTCCCCACCGGATTCTGGAGGCACTGCGTGTTGAGTGGCAGAAGGCAACGCCGCGCTTTGCCTCGACACCAGAACGAAGAAATGGAAATATTATTTTAAGTAAATATTTCATCTCCTCGTGTGGGGATCGAACCCACAACCAGTCCGTTTTACAGTCACACTCTGTGTCCCTGCGCTACGACTGGCCTCAAATGATATAAAAATGAAGTTAGTTACGACGGAGCTAAATTTTTCCAGATGGTAGCGCAGGGGCATAAGCGTGTGATTGTAAATGCGTAAAGTTGTCTGTTCGATTCCCACTCGAGGAAATGAAATATTCAGATAACATTTTCATTTCCTCGATATGATGTCTAGACTAAACACGCAATGCCTCTAGATTCAGACGGAAAGTGGGGAAAGCATGTACCTATTTATTTAACTTTTAATAAAAAATCTAAAATTCTTCAAAATATAGACTATATTATTTATTAATATTTAATTAAATTTATAAAAATAATAATAGCCAATATTTTTAATATTTATTTATCTATCTGTCTATCATATCATATTATCTATATAAAATAAATCTGTCATCTAGATCATCCATTCCACTCAAATACAGACCACTCCGTATACAATGTTTAAATATTTATAGATCCTTTTCATCGTCTTTCCTCACTCACGCCTGTATTGATAAACACTATTGCTATTGATACCTTTTATCATTTCTTATCGCATGTGTAAATTAATTATATGAATTAAGTTCAGTAATCTTATCACCTTATTTGGATTTATATTGTCGAGCTATGAATCTATAAATATAAAGCCAAATTAATAATTTAGGCTATGTTATGTATACCTAATTGATAAAAAAATGTATTTACCATGTAAAATTGAAATGATAAACTTTTTACTTTTTTGTTTGTTGTTGTTCTTTATTAAGAGGCCGTGGTGACTCAGAGTACAAGAGAAGGACTGGAAATGCGACGGTTATAGTTCCAATTCTCTCTTGGGCGAATGATATATTTTATATTTTCCCCTCAGTTAAGAGGCAAAGCGCGGCGTTAAGTTCGGCACTAAAGCGCAATGCGACCAGAATTCGGCGGAAAATGGGGAATGGAAGTTTGTATCTTAATAAGAACGGGGTGTGTGACCACGACGTTCCCAGGTTCGCTCTGCATACCTTGCTATGTACGGGATACAGGGTGAATATGCTTTACATTTAAATATATTAAATTTTTCCCGGATACAGATAAAAACAAACATACATCACACTTTTTTTAACTTTTATCGCTCCGTGATAATTTGATATATTTTTTTTAAAAGGAAGTGTATTTTTTACAGTTTATTAACAAATAACCACGTACATACATAGTAATGATAAAAAATTTTCAAACTCTCAAACAAAATTTTACAACGACGCGCCCCAATTCATTTGTTTAGAAATGCTTAATGTAATAGGACTTCCTGATGACCCGTTCACTCCATTAAACTGAGCGTAAACAATCGCTTGTTAATTCTATTGATATATTTCCGCTCATAAGAGTACGACGCAAAAGAATGCGCTGTCATATTTAAGTAATTTTCACAAAGGCCACGTATTCAAGGCACGCGAGGAAAAACTCATGAATTATTACACTTTTAAAAGGACCGTTTGTGACCGCTTCACCCTATTCACATTCAAGCGGCAGCTAAAGATGCAGAAAACAGCAACCGAGCGTCGATCATAAAATTACATACGAACAAGTAAGTGCCGGCGCCACATTTCTGTGAACAATAGAATGGTATGTAAATGGCGCCAAACGTGCGATCATAACTTGCGCTTGCGCAGACTCGGACACACACAAGCACACGCTCAACGCCTAAGCGGAACTGCGTAGATATTCCTCGATCTCTGCCAGTCAATCTCTGCTTATATTAGATGTTTTTTTTTACGCTTATAACTAAATTCTATTGCCAACGCCTTAAAAATTTTTTGACCAAGATATTTTTTTTGAGCTTGTTTAACTAATCTAATTATATATGCTTCTAAAATTTAATTCGCTTTAAGGTATACTGCATACACCTCAGTAAATCAGCCTGCCCAAATAATAAATAGTGAGCGTTATCTTTCTGCGAGTGGCGTACCAGATTCCGTGATCTATTAATATTGACTACATTTTATGAGTTTGCTTAACTATATACCACAATACTAAACTAAACCTATATGTAAAACAAGGGTCGACTCTCGGTACAAATCACGAACTTCGATGATAACCTACGTGTGACAAAGACGTCATTGATATTACATGGATTTACATATTAGATATTAGGTACATATATGTGATATAAAACAAAATCAGTACATCTAAAAGTCAGTATACTTCAAAATTTTTAATTAATAAATGATCTGATTCTGACCTACTGATTAAAACGTCATAAATAAGGACTACCGAGTTTACTTCCTACATTAATTGCAAGTGTAACATTGAATTCCTTTAATTTCATATATATAAATCGGCCTTTTTATCTGAACAAAGTGAACAGTATGACAAGATGTCAGTTTACTAAAGGAGGTGCCGGTAGCCGAGTACATTCTCACCAAATTTGCTTAGAGCCGCCGTGCGCCGGCGCCAGTCTACTTTCCAAATAGCCTTCGTGTCTCGCCTGTGACCTTTTAAGCACGCACACTTACCTTATGGGCCAGCTCCACTCCTAGTCTCATAGATTCCGACGCTACACTTTTAATTGATCAAATTATAATACATTGTTTGATAAGTGACTACCAAATACGCGTGGGCCATGTATTCATTAATTTTTATATGTAAAATGACGCGATTAAAAACATATATGGGACATAATTTATTACACTTTTAATACAGATAAATATATAAATAAATCAGCTTCACGCTCCCGCACACAGCAGGATAGGCAGAGGGAACCTAGTGTTAAGACACTCCGTTCCCCACTTTCTGCCGAATTCTGGAGGCATTGCGTGTTGAGTGGCAGAACTCAACGCCGCGCTTTGCCTCGACACCAGAGCGAAGAAATGGAAATATAAATGTAAGTAAATATTTCATTTCCTCGAGTGAGGATCGAACCCACAACCAGTCGGTTTTACAGTCACACTTTGTGTCCCTGCGCCACGACTGGCCTCAATCCAGATAATAAATCATAATGTCGATGCTGTTTTAGAAACAATTTTAAATATTATTTTAATATTTTTATAATAATTTATCTATCACCATGTATTCATAGAGATAATTAAATAAATATCAATCACTTCACAAATTATTTTAGATAATTAGTATTGGATTGATGAATCGATAATGAAATAAACAATTTCATTGATCTAGATTAAGTTTTTCATTAAGCGAAATAAAATTTACTGTTTTGGCGCAATTTCAAAACAACAAAGATTGGATTAGATACATTACACACGGATACACCTTTTAAATGCAATGTGTTGGCAATAAAATAGTTTGTATTTGTGATGAAATAGAACAGTTATATTAAGAACAAGATAGAAACACTATATCAAATTTAATACCTATAGGCGTGCAAAAGATAACGATAATGGTTCGTCGACATGAATAAGTAGGTAGGAGTCATACTACAAATACGCCAGTTGTATCGCGCTAGAAATGTAATAAACAGAACTTTACTAGCGCCATAGAATGCAATAATAATAATGCATAAATTTGAATCTATACTTCTATAATAAAGCAGAAGAGTTTGTTTGTTTGTTTAAATGCTAAGATCTCTGGATCTACTGGTCCGATTTACTAATTTTTGGTTTTGTATTAAGCCAACGTACTTCAGGAGTGCTATACGCTATACAACATTATGGTGTAAGTCTCAGTTAGCCTTAAATAATGAAATAACAATAATAATGATCGCCATCGAATTGTTTCAAGCGCGTGCGCTTCAAAAATATTAAAATATATGTCACATTGCATGGAAGAAATGTTCTATTTTATTAGGTCTAAAAAAAAAGTCCGCGATTCCGTTTATCTATATCTTATAAATAAGTCACAATGAGGCATATCGTGTGCAAAAAATATTTGAAAATTGCAAGGTGATATTTCAACGTTTTTTATTTGATAAAGATATTGAAACTTACGAGTGAAGTTATTCCATCATCAAGGAAGTTTAATGAAGATATGCTTTGGCTTTTATGGCATGTTTCTTGAACATATACTTTTTGAGAAAATATAAATTTAAAATAATTCAACGCTCTGTTTACAGCCGCAAGCATAGGCACGACTCCTGCGAGGGGCGCCTTTGCCGCCGATTTCGTTCTTACAAGCATTATTAAATTATTGAATATATAAATTATATTGATTAAATAATTCTCACAATTTAAACGAGTTGTGAAAAGACGTTTGTGTGTTAAAGGTTATTACCAAATTAATGATTATATAAATGATAACACGCCTTGGGAATGAAATGCTCGCTCCAGTCTATTTCAAAGTATCATTGTCAGAAACGATGAAATGTGATTTTGTATAATTGATTTTAAAAAAAATAAGTCCCGCTGAGTTTCTTGCGCCGGTTCTTCTCAGGTCTGAGGCACTAATTTTAGTGAACTGGTGGTAAATTATTTGACGTTCAAAAAATGAAGCATGTAACTTCTTATTTTGAATAAAATTATTTGACTTCGACTTTGACTTTTGACTTTATAATCAAAGAATTATAAGTGGAAAGCGGGCGAAGCCGCGAGTAGGCCGCTACTCTAATAGATTTTGAACATATTCTATATTTTCCAAAAAAAATATAATATCTAAATACATATATTAAAATTGACGAGATAATATTAAGTTTGTATTAAAATAAAAACGCGAAGTGTGATGAAACTTAAGCCGCACTCATTTTACCGTCCTTATGCACGTCGCACCTGGTCATGGTTCAAAGGCATCATATAATGCCATTTACAGACAATGCGAGGAAACGCGAGCGCCACTTACGGTTAACAAATTTCTTAACTATTTTAAAATGTAAATGTAACATAATATAATGAAGTGTTAGACTTGAGACGAATAAGATATTTAAAACATTTCTAAAATAAAATCATATATTGCTCACTAAATGTAATTTGGTAAAATTTATATAGTAACACTACACTAATAAATATTTTCCCTTAACAAATTAACATTTCGTGTGCATATTATATTCGGCCGATGTATAGGGAGCATAAAGAGGTGATAAATGGAAATGCAAGAGTGCGTAATTTCAGCTGTACAGATAGCCACCCGCAGGCTTGCCGCTCTAATATTATATATAAAATAAGACCAATCACGCCAACATGCACGCATTAACGCACTGGCGCCATCTATCGACGACATTTTCATATTACTTGTCGTTGTCGGCGGCCACATTTACCATTCAAGTTAATTATACCAATATTTTTTTTTTCATTATTTTATGTTAAAATTGTGAACATGATTAATATTTATAAAATGGTTAATAGCTAATTTATATATTTTTGAGGCGTTTTATAATAGATTTAAATATATTTTAGGTTGAAGTAATTTTTATTAAAATAAAATAATAATAAAACAGTTTTAGGTTTATGCCAATCAAGCAACGGAGAGTTGTCAAAAGTTGACAGTTCAGTTTTTTATGTATCATAAAAGAAAGACGGCACAATATGTATAAAATGTTTTTTTAATTAAAAAAAATGTTTAAATAAACATGAAAGGAAAGTGTCAGAGTGTGACTCCGTGTTTTATAAATTTATTTAGTGCTCATAAATAAATCCGGAATGTCTTAGATAACTAAAGCGCTCTACCTAAGAGCAAGTCTGGTTTTAATTAATACGCTAAAAGCGATCGTATAACAATTAGATCGAAGGTCGTTAGTTCTTTCCGATTCGTTCCATGTAAAAAGAAGCCCCATCGGTGCCGGCGCCACGCGTCGCGACGTCGGCGTCATTGTTTGCGCATCCAGTATATTCTCTATTTACGCGAGCATGTTTTATTTCAATAACACGTCACAAATTGTTGCAAGCACTTGTCTCGTTAAAGATTCTAAATTATTACATTTAATAAATATGTCGTGAAACTCTCTTATAACTGAAAACGTATTTTCAGCAAAATTTTCCTGTTACGCCGTCAAGCTTTTATTAGGCCAAAAATACACAATTTTATTAAATGATAAAACAAAACTGTTTACCGTTCCTTGTGGAAATATAATAATAATATAAATAGCCTGCAAGTAAAAATATAGTAAAAGCCACGAAATGGACAACCTTTGATCTAGCTTTTATTTTTTGCTTTTGTAGTTTATTTTAATTTTAATTGTAGGTGTATGAGAATTTCATATCAATAAAAAGTTACGTCGTCGTAGTCGAGAAAGACTAGACTAAGAGTTATTTGACTAAACATGACTGTTGTGAACTCAATTTTCACATGGAAAAAAAGGCTTTTTTGGAGGTCAATAACCCTTATCTTACTCAGGGCAGAAAATGGAAAAGAAATTTGCGAGATATGAGTGAAACGAAAAGATAAAAGGAGTAGTAAGTAAAAAAATTAAATCTTTTGAAAAATAAAATTAATAAAATGCCTTGCACAATAACTTAACTTTTAATAACATAACAAAAATTTTGAATGAAAGATTAGTGTGTGGCATTAGAATTCGACACTAAATGCAGAGAGTGAAGAACGAAGTAAAATATACGGATAAAAAATATACACGTAAAACAACGTGTATTATTTGCAATTCGTCAATATATAACAAAAGGAATGTGCTATGACACTGACTTTAACCCGATGACGCTGTAGAGGCCATTAGGGCCAACAGCATACTAAATATTCGAAAAATAAACTGATTTTAATGTTCGAAATAAATCAAAATTTGTGACACTTACGGGCTAAGTATCTTTATCGTTTTTATTATTAATTTCATCACGAAATAAGCTCCTCTCATGCTTACCATAAGCTTGTACTGAAGTATTAACCAAGACCAAATCCACAATAACAACCGTATTTACTTTGCAACAGTTACGTACGAACCAAAACAGTTATCCAATAAAGAGTAAAAAATATTCTCATTTAAATAAAGAATATTTTTAATAACACTTACATTCGATTTTTATTTTGATTGAAGAGACTTTGAAGTTTCGCGTTTGCTGGGCGGAGTATAAATATATAACCGAGGCGCGAACGATCGCAACGACCGATTTAACCTACACAGTAACCAATCATCCGAATTAAGAAAAATCGTTGCACAGTCCAAAAATGAGTTTGAACTGAGATCAAAGTAAATTTTCGCTGGGGAACGAAAAAGGCGCAAACGAAATGGCTAACAGGAATCCATTGCGGGCAGGGACACCGATCTCACAGAAATAAAATCTCGATAATACGCGGCATCGGCGTGCACAAAACAAATTCCTCAGAGGCACATGCAGCACACTGAATTAGATACACTCGTGATCGACTGTTCAGTGGTCGGCGGTACGATATCCGATGAACCATGAACGCTCTGTTCGCACACACATACACACACACACAACCATACCTCATTTTATCGCTCTAAGCTCATCCGGTACTTATTACTTATCCTTTATCTTCACTTCATCAGTTTTCTAATATTTCTATATTTAAATATAGTTTAAGCTAACGGCTGCTTCTAATTATGTGATTATATATAATATATATATTTTTTTCTATAATATATTTTGAGAGCAATAAAATTTATACGACTCATTCATACTAAATTTGTAGGTATAATTTTATGTGTCACTCAATAAATAAGATATTAAAAGTAAATATATTTACATCTCAGATGTTTTATCTTAATTAAACACCGTAATTAATTCGAAATTACTAGATACTTCCCGTCGAGGTATGAACTTTATTCAGGTTTTATTACTTCAACACCTGGCTGAGCATCAAATAAAGGTTATATACTGTGCTGAGTCAATGTGAAAGGAGAATTTATAAAAGCACCATAAACTGTGTACCAGCAAAACTAGGCAGACACCGTGGTCGGCCAGCTGGACTCTCACAAAGGCAACAGTGAATCAGATTTGATACGTTCTATAGTTACGGGCCTGAGATAGACTTTACGGCTGTTCAGAACAGCGGCCGTGAAATTAAATTCTCAAATCACGATCGAGCTATAGAACAAAAATGGCAATACATATTGCAATAATTACTTCAGTTTTACACTATAAAGCATCGCGTAGATCTATTATCGGACCACAAATATGCAAAAAGGTCAGAGGATAAAACATAAATGCGTGCATAGCTAAATAGAATATTGTTTTGTCACAGTAATTTGATGTTAACAACCTTAATCAATTTAAAATTAATTTATATTCTCGGTACGCAGGCGCAACGAATTTAGGACGCGCTCGCAGACAATCAATTAACAAGACAGTGAACGAGCGGTATTTACACATTCGTAACGATTCTAAGAGACCGTCTCGGGGAGTAACGAAAAGAGACGCGTACGTTGACATCGGCGATATTTGCTCGCAAAAAATGTGTGTGTTGTAAGCTGTGTTCGCTAAAAAGGCGCGCAGACGGCGTCGCGGCGGCGGGTCGACGGCCGCGCCCAGAATAACCACCACCAGCATCTATATTTGCAGCAGAGCGGGGCGCAGGGGGGCACCAGCGCGTGCCATTTCTGCACCAGCCCGGTGCATCTGAGTAATGCCATTGTAATGCCCTCGCTGTGTCGCTATATCGCGCGCTGAATGCGCGTAGACGTGCTGTCGGCGACGTCGGCGCTGCTGGTCACCAGCGTGTTCCTCGAAAGTGATTCATTTATCACTGCTCGCATTGAACAGCAGGAATTTCACTTGTAAATTAATGGCGCATATATTTTGTTGGTCGATTATTGGATCGTGTAATTGTGCATTACGAATTAGCGCGGCTCGGGGAGGAATGATTATCCAGATCGAATGTAGGCAACGACCGTCCATGAGGTAATGATGAGAATCAGTCGTGGGAGCCGCCGCGCCTGTCCACCGTCATTTGTCACCGCCAGTTCCTGTCACTTCACATGTACGCATGCTTTCTCACAATTGCAATTACCTTTTATGTATGGAATTTGCCGATTCGACAAAAACATGCACAGATGTGATAAACGATGACAATCAAGTGACATTTAATATGAAAAAAAAAAATAGAATAATCACCAATTCAATTCTATATTATTTTAATGGCTCTAAACTACGCGTGTCGCAATTTACTGGACTTAATTTAATAATTTATTCAAATATTGAATATCTTGTTATAATTTATTCAATTAAATTTGTATTTTATTAAATTTATTCGTGGCAGTATACTACTTTTTTTAAGGTGTCATATTACAAAAGTGGGACAGACGAGACGAAAACGACAATTTACTCGATATCATTGAAGAAATCCATAAAGTTATGTCGTTCAGTCAATTTCCACATGTGCGGATAGTTTTCGCGACAGATGGCCCATGAGTCACCAACCTGTTGCGGCAGTGTTTGTTGCGGGCAGCATCAAGACGATACCAATAAATCATTATCTACTTGACAATATTAATAAGTTTTACATGGATTTCACAATTATGCCTATTTGGTATATTATTATTTAAAATGTCAACGCAACTAATGGTTACTTTTAATTGCCAAATTATTTTGTATATTTATTATATTATTACTTAGTATTATAATTTTTAAAGCTTTTAATAAAATAAGAGTAGAAATACATACTTATTTATATTTTATTTAAGGGGAAACCGATTGATTTAGAGAGAGAATTGAAGATAAAATTGTCAATACAGTACCGATTGTAATGTTTTACTTTAACTGTATATAAAATTAAAAACTTAATAATGTTACTAATAAAATGAAGAATCTTAAATTAAAAAGACTTTTATTGCTTTGACAAATAGATACCTAGTACCGAAACTATAAGCCAACTCTTACAAGTCAGCAACAAAACGTTAAGCTGGAAGATATGACTTCAGTCAATATATATTAAGGCTGAAACCAGGAGTGACATCACCAATTTAAGAAATGAAATTGAATCGACTTCGTGACAAGCATGTGATGAGCGTATTATTTACCGTGACGGCGAAACTGAAGCAATGTCGTTAATAAATTCGCGTGCCCTAATAGCTGAAGCTGAAATGACCGCAGTGAAATCCATTCGCAATGTCTTCAGAAATTGGCAAAGTGAAGAGTGTCTTATCACTAAGCTCCTTCTGCCTACCCTGCTACATGCTGGATGGACTGCGTCAAACGAAAATTAAAATGTGAGAAAAAAATATGTTAATAATATACTAAAACTTGTTCCAATAAGGAAATGTAAATATTATTGTATAAGACATATGTATTGAATATGTAAGCATGGAAATACTAAATAAAAATAATTAAAAACATTTAAGTAAGAGCACGCATAAATAAATGTGTGTCAACCATTACATGTCAATACAAGTTGGAGCTTGTTTATCGTATGATTTTCTACAAATTTTTGAAAGCTTAGGTCATTCGACGTCGAATTGGCGCAATTCACTCTAGCCACTGTCTATTAAACAAGCTGGTCTAATCGTTTTCACATACCGGTGAATGTTCTACTTTACATATTTACTGGCAAAATCGAAATACTTTTTCATTTAATAATTATATTGATATTTCTTTGGAATATAACGATTACGAGAAGACCAATAGATGTATGATGATGATGTATAGACTTTTTTGTTAGTATAAAAATATGTCTACCAAATGGGCTTTTGAGTGATAAACTTTATAGACTATAAGAAGATCAAATAAAAAAATCGAAAATTTATAATTAGTTCTAAGGTATGAAATATTTGTTACTGAAACAACTCTCAGTTTCAACTACTTTCTGAATTTTGACCACTTAAATTGACAAACTTGATGAATCAACCTCTAATTTTTACAATTATAATAGTACTAGTTTTGGGTTATACTCTTTTCGGCTTGTTGATACCCATTAGATACAAAAATGATACAAGTCACAATTGGACACAGTGTACCTCGTTGTGAACGCATTCGTGTTGTTACACAAACTGAAAACGATATAGTTCTGGGTTCGATCTGGGTCTTCAACAAGCACTTTATCAGAAATATAGATCCGATTGTATTTGTTGGTTTTTGATATATATTCTGCGAATTGTGGGAATAGATGGAAAATAGATTTTTTTTTCTGAATAGAAAAGCTTTGCCAACAAAGCAACTAAGAAAGCTGTAGCTTAATATAATGTATCAACTGACCGATAAATGCTACCACATTCTACCTGTGACGCAGCTATTCGATATAATATGTATAATATAATAATGACAACATCGAGTTTAAAATCATATTATTAAAATGAGTTACGTCATACATTTCATTTAAATATAGAAAAAGCGTTTTTTGTGTAAATTAATAGTAATAGATACTTACAGTTAACATCTCCTGGGCAAGTCTTGCAACATCTTCCGGGTAGAAGTGTTGGAGTGTCGCAAGATGGTTCTGGACACTCATTTTTTATGTTGCGGCAATGAACTTTGGCAACAACTCTTCTTTTCTTTTGGACCTAGAATAAAAACAGCATTATTATAAGAAATATTTTATTTTTTAATTCTCTCTCTCTCTCTCTCTCTCTCTTAGATCGGTGATACTCAATGTAATATTTGTTCATTTGTATACTTACCGATATGCACTCACATTTGATGCAGTACATAACTCCAAAAGGCGGGCCGAGATCTGCAAACCATGTCGATCCGAGTTCTTTCGCTTGTTTTCCGAATTGGCATTCTGTAACAAGGAAATAAATGTAATTAGTTATGATTACCATTTTTACACTAAATCAAATATTCATAAACAGTGATATTACTGTTTTAATTAAGACAGCACACGTAAAGTGGATAAATATTAAATAGTTTCTATTTAAAAAAGATATGATTGGAGATGGAATTTCTTGTGAAATTATATATGTACCTATTTCAAAATAACCCTATTCACATTAACTTATTAGATTATTACATATTAGAAGAAATGAATCCAAGGTTTTCCAGCAGCTTATCATTTTTTATTATTTAGAACGAAATGGAAGGCGTGTGGTAACAAAAAACAGCATTCAGCAATAACGGGTACCTTCGCTTGGCGGATTTATATCAGCTGGGCGAATAGCTGGAAAGTTGCAACCTTTCCAATGTACCACAATGATAAATGTATCACGATCGTGAACAATTGTTTCAACAGTTGGAAATTTTATTAATTAATTTAAAGGCGCGGTCACGACTCAAAATTCCTCTTGAGATATTTAATTAATTGTACGGTAGTCTGATAAATCAAATGGTTTATTAATTTATTTGACAAAAATCATAGATGAACTGCAAGGGATTTCAAATTAACTTTTTAACGTATATATTTTTAAACGTAACGGGATTTGAGCCCGCGCTTGAAAAGCGCCCAAGCGCTGTCACCGACTAAGCCAAACGCTCTCATCGGTCTACGTCGAAATTCTTTGCTTGTTACAACTTATTTATGTCGCTAGCACATACTTTTTTTGGCTATTTTTCACTATTTTAAAAGTGATTTAAATTTACTTTTCTCATGTTTATTCGCTTTTTATTCTCGGGATTCTCTATTATTTTTTTAATACTTTAATATAAATATACTATTTAGCTTACCGTATTTACCAAATAGCCAAAGACATGACTGGAACTTATGCATATAATATAGATATATGTATGAATTTGTCATAGTTAGCAGAAGAATTACTGCTTATCTCGTAACATAAAATTCACAAATACATGACGTAAAGGAAATTTCTGAAAATTTTACTGATCTTGAATCTAGTCTTAAATGACCTAGCGCCACACTTAAATGTTTATTAAAAAAAAGTCAATAGACTATAAAATATTTTTAAAAAATATTAAAATTACCAGTTATACATGACGTAAAGGAAATTTCTGAAAATGTTACTAATCTGGCGCCACACTTAAATATTTATTAAAAAAAAAGTCAATAGACTATAAAATATTTTTAAAAAAATATTAAAATTACCAGTTATAGTATGTAATTGTTTTACACGTGTAAAGTTAAATATTCAATTTAATATACGATACACGAAACCGGTGTTCGCAAGTAAGCAAGCACATTTACATACTGTAGGTACTCGAGTGGTCTAAAAATAAAAGTGCAGGTTGTAGTGTTGAGATATAGAAAAACGAGTGATACCTCGAAGGCTCACTTTTATCTACATATTTAACATCCAACTTATGTTTTGACATGTATAGATAGTCTAATTATTGAATATTATGACAGTTCTATCACTATGTATATAAAGATATAAAAAACAAAAACCGTCGTGGCGCATTAGGACAAGCGTGTAATGGGACGGTTGTGGGTTTGATCCTTATACGGGGGAATGGATTATTATTTATTAATAATTTAATTTCGCTCTAGTACCAAGACAAAAGCGCAACTTTGAGTTTCGTCCCTCAACACGCGATATCTCGAAAATTTGGCGAAAAGTGGGAGTGTCTTAACATTATGTTCGCTCTGCCTACCCTACCATACGCGTGGTACAGCGTGAAGCTGAAGAAAAACACACAAGCAATTCAAAATGAAAAGAAAACGATACTATTATTGCACATTCAAAATGTTATAGGTAAAATTTACCTAAAATAGACGTATGCATTTTCGAGTACACCCGCTGAGGGCTAGCGTAAGTGATTCGGTGTGGTAAACAGATTATTATCAGATGGTTTAATCGATAATATGGTCGGGCTTCTATAAATGGACGTCACTCTTATCGCCTTCTCGTAACTATTTAATTAACTTCTATATATATACACTACTACTCCACGCGTACTCAGTTAGCACCTAAGACACGTCACGTGAGAACATATTGATCTTAATATCGCATAGGCTTACTCTATTAAGTTCTATGTGATCAATTTTCTTTCGCTACAACGAATCAACGCCACATAATGAGGATGGAGGGTGTCCTGGATAAGGATGTGGCCATCAAGTCGTATTTACCGTGTCATTTGCAGTCAGACGTCTATTTTATTATTATTATTATTGTTTTTAACTCAAAATCTCAACCATTCTAACAAGCAAGAAAGCACATACTGTTTCAGTCTACAGTTACAATCCGCTTATCAGTTAATAGTCATAAAAACGTTATCTTTGAGATGATTTAAGTATATAAACTAAAGCGAGACATCGCGTAACCTTCTCCCGTATTCTCGGAAACGTTGGCAAGAAGCCAGAAATGGCTAGCCAGGGAAATGAAGTATTGGCGACGGCCGTCTTATGCTACTCTCACGATCTGTTTATGGAAATTTATACTTGATATACATGCACTTGTTTATTTTGAATGTACACTATATATATATAGATTTGTCAACATCTTCGCAATAACACTCATATATTTCGCTGAATAGCTAACAAAACATGTCATTTTGAGGCCAGTCGTGGCACAGTGGCACAAACGAGTGAGTGTAACCGCAACAAGTTATGGGTTCGATTCCCACTCAAGAAAACAAAATATTAAACTAATATTTGCATTTTTCGCTTTGGTGTCGAGGCAAAAACTCACTCAACACGCACGCATTCAGCGCCCACCTCCAGAATTCCGCAAAAGTGGAGAGTGGAGTGTCTTAACAGCCTCTTGCCTACTCGGGTACATACGGGATAAAGCGTGAAGATTAATAAAAAAAGTCACTTTGATATTGATAATGGAACGTGCAAAAGAAGATCGTAATAGCGAAACATGAGTTATTTATTTAACAAATTGCCGAGGCAGAAGTTTGTTGTGATAGCCACAAAGGTAGGTTAGTACTGTTTGTACTATTGGAAGTGCCTACGGCACGCTGTGAGCCTATAGAGTATAGTTAGAGTATAGTCACGGTCACTACTGCATTGTCATATCATAGATCACGATAAGTATGACTTACATGTCAAACGGGCAAATGTATACGGCCGTTTCATTGAAGCGAATACAAGTGACTTCAATAAATTCCCAACATAAAAGGGTTGGAATAGGCGTGCGCCGTATTTCAGCCGGCGTGGGCAGCACATAAATCCCTAAGAATTAGCCTTAAGCTAAACTCTTAGGTATTTTGTTGGCCAAAGTGAATTTTGCTACATCTGATGTAGCACAGGGTTTTCTCGGTGTTATTTTAACTACATCTGCGACTGTCACTATAAACTCAATGTAAACATCTTCGGAGATGTTTTTGAAATGCTAGGATGTGATGACTCATGTAGCACTCTCTAGTAATAATAAGTAAGGAAAACTATTTTTTTACAAAGACCTTAAAATGTTTGTACAAAATATACATATAATGTTATTTAAGTAGTTCAGTTGTTCACTTTTCATTTGTTAGTTAGTTGGGGGGGTGGCGACGCTTACTTCCCAAATTAAAAATTGTAATTAAACGCGATAATTCCTTCATTAAAAATTTATATAGTTGATAAATGATAGCGGTTACTTATATTATTTTTTAATACGGGCTGTCATGGCGCAGTGGGACAAGTGTGTGACTGTAAACGCGATGGTTGTAGGATCGACCCCCCACTAGGGGGAAATATTATTTATTATTTTATTATTATTTTAATTTCTCACTCTGGTAACAAGATGAAGCGTAGCCTTAAATCCCACCATTCGACACGCAATTCCTCGGAAAGTGCAGAACGGAATGTCTTAACATTAGGTTCCCTCTGCCTACCTTGCTAGAAGAGGGGTACAGCATGAAGCAAAAAAAATATTTATATAAAAATAACTTACCACTCAAGACTATATTTAAGAACTACCACAGCAATAATAAACATATATATATGATTTTTGCGTATACGACACTAATTGACTGAAGAAAAAAAATTGAAGTTTAAAGGTAGTATAATTAAAGCAGCATTCGGTAGATGGGCGCTGACATTAATCGCCGATATGGCTGATTAAATCGTGCAACAATCATTTTTGTAAGCCGCGATCGACACCTGTTAATGATATCTGATACCCCGCTTTACATAATATGCGTGGCCGCAGACGACCAACACCTGAGGCCAAGTCGCGCTACTGTCTCACCAAACGAATAAGGTCAAGCGGAAAGTTGATTGATACAATACATTGGGGAACGGAGAGTCTTAAAAGGTTCCCTCTGCCATATACGGGATACAGTGTGAAGCTATTTTTTTCCAATACAGTCAAAATATATTTTGTATCTTGTGAATTAAAGTTAATAACAAATAACTTAGAAAATGGATACATTTTCCAGCTAAATGAAACTATTGTAGTTATGAATGTTCTATTTTAATATTATAACAATAATTTAAGAGGTTAGGACTCATGTAGACATGCAGGATTTAATCTTTTAGCATAGAATCAAATGGTTCGTATAAAATGGAGCGATTAATTGGCTAAGTTAGGTGATATTGCGCGCACGAATGCGCCTCTCAGTTTTGCTTGTACGGCTGTACGGCTGTACGACTGTACGTGTAAGGCTGTACGACTGTACGACTGTACGTGTACGACTGTACGACTGTACGACTGTACGACTGTACGTGTACGACTGTACGACTGTGCGTGTACGCCTCGTATCGATTATTGTGGACAAAAGCAGAACAGTCGGTAGTCGCCACTATGACTGGGTTCGATCAAGGACTATAAGCAGCAGCCGCATAACTTGATATTTAATATATTTTTGTACTATGAATATTCATATTTTCCTCTATTACCTCTTTACATTGCTTAATATGATTAATAATTAGCCATATTCAGTAAAATAAATACTTTAATAATACAAATATGCAAAGAATCTTCCATAGTGTATGAATATATGGCACGGCAAGGTTGACAGCATTGCACATAGGCCGTTCTGACTCTTCTACTAGCTTATCATTGCTGTTTATTGGCATCTCACTGACCTTTCCACCCACAAATCAAGTTTTTGCTTCCATTTAATTCAATTTACTTATAATATACGTTCAGTTTATTGAAATTAAAGAGTAATTAAAAGCAGCTATCACACCTGTAAGTCGCTGGCCTGAGGCGGCGGTCATAAATTATGCCAACGTTAATAGACTCTCGTTTCCCATAATTTTTATTTATTGTTTCAGACTCCATTGGCCGGATCCGGCGCCAGACGACGCAGTTGTTGATCGTACCTACCGTACAGTACGTGTTATAGTGATATATTTGACAGTTCGGGAGAAATGGAGGATCATCAAATCAAATTCTATTAAGATTTTAATAGAAATTAAGGCCAGTCGTGGCGCAGGAGCATTAAGTATGGTTATAAAATCGACGTGTTATGGGTTCGATCCTCACTCGAGGAAATGAAATATTTATTTACATTCATATTTTCATTTCTTCGCTCTGGTGTCGAAGCAAAACTCGGTGTTGAGTTAAACAACTCAACACGCAATACCTCCAGAACTCGGCGAAAAGTGGGAAACGGAGTGTCTTAACACTAGGTTCTCTCTACCCACCCCGTTGTGTGCGGGATACAGCGTGAAACTGAAAAAAAAAGATACTCACTGACATGGCAACATTGTTAGTGTCAAACCAATTAGTAGAAACCATAAAAATCGTACAAATCATACTACTTCCTTATTAGTATTTTCGTCGACGTCGGCGTGGTCTTTGTTACTGAGACAGTTTTACGAGGTGTAGACAGCTTAAAAGATAGCGAATACCTTATCGGGGACAATCCGAGATTGGAGGTGTGGGCAGAGGCATAACAGTATTAAAATATAGCCTCTTTAATATAACGACCCAATAACTGTAACAATACTATAAAAGTGTTAAAATGTATGTACTTACGTATTTCTTCTATGAATATTGTTTCATCGCCTAATCGATTATTAGTCTGACATCATAATTTCCAACAGAAGACAGTGGACAGGTGCCAGCTCGCTAAATAAAAATATCTTATAATTTATTAAGTATAATTCTACAAATGCTTTCGAAATGAGCGTTCGTACAGTTGCACCTCATAAAAACAAACTTAAAAATTATTTTTGCGAATATGAGTCGCGACATCTCGTTACAAATATAGACTATGCATATTTCTTATATAAATAATCTATTTTTTTTATTTCTGTCTTGTCTGTCTATCTTGAAATAATTTTCGCGTTAAGAAGTTAATGAATTTAAGATTTTCTAGAATCTTCATGTAACACAAATATCAATTAAATTATTATAATTAAGTTAATATAAATAGTTTTTAAATTATATGAATCGAATCTGTTAAATGAAAAATGCTTAAATAAAAATAAGTCATAGATAAGAAGATTTTGGTATGTGCTGGCAAATCTATACATTACATAAAATTGTCTTGTCCATAGGTACTACCTATAACTATATTATAATAATAATGTAGATAACGAGATAAATATATTTAGATTTGATTTCTTACTGTGCAAGTAGTATAGGAATTGGGTGATGCTTTAAGCAATTGTAATCCTGAAATATGATGTTTAATCTAGCAAGATAACATCGGGAAGCCGAAACGAAGTCGAAAACAATCCGATTTATATCCATCCAGACGAAGCCAGGACTATATGTGGAAAAAATAAAGGTCATTTAAACAAATAATATTATTTTGTAAATAATTTGTCATTGCTTGAGGGGTCACGAAGCGTGCTACTGTAAACTCGACAGGGTTCGATTCTGAATCTGTATAATATTTACAACGCTCGGGAAATGGAACAAACCCGGCGTTCAGTTCCGCCACTTAAGACTTAATGCCTCCAGATTTCAGAGGAAAGTGAGGTACGGAAAAGTTTTAATAGAAACGGAGTGCTTTAACTCTACCTCTCCCTGTCACGTGCGGGATACAACATGTAGCTAAAGAAAAATAAAAAAAATATATTATTTTTCAAATAAATAAAAGTGAAAAACATAAAAATATATACATAATGTTTATTCGAAGCATGATCTTTGCGGTCAAATTCTACAATTTTACCCACACGTCAAAATTTCTTACAAAACAGAGTTATTAATCAAAAAACAAAACAAGAATGCAAATTTGAATAGTACTCAAGCCGGGTCGATGTCGCGCGATATTACGATCGCAATTTATAATCGCGACGAGGCGGGGCGGGGCGCGCTGCACGCACTGCACCGCGGCCTGGTGGGAGATAACCGCCAATTATGAATAAACTAGCTCTACTACTATGTTAATACGGCTTGAGATTTTTCCTCGATTTCACCCAGCGAGAACGCTCATTAATGGTTTTGTGTCTCCGTTATCAGACCTCGTAGAAAGCTCCGCGATAACCAATACTACGAGTCTATATAGTCACTGGAGGAGAAGCTCAGACCGTTACGTTTATAGCATACGTTTTATTGCTATATATTATTTTATTGCGAATGCAAGCCGCGTGTATAAAATCGAATGTAATTTATGCGAATTTTAGATGAGGTCGGCAATGACGCCCATGGGGATATGTATCGTTTGTGCTAACGATGATAAACGCCCGCGGACCTATCGGATTTATTCACCACTCCCACTCGCACTCGCACTCGCACTCAACGCAAGCAAGCGTCTCGAGCTCTAACCACTTGGTCGTAACGTACGCATAATATTGTATCATTGTCACATAACCGTGGCTGACGCATTTAACTTGGAGTGGCTCGACGCGAGGTGCAGTACGGTCAGCCAGTCGTGGCCGCCCTGATGTAGATCGCTGCGCATATTTGATTTCAGGAATTTTCTTATTTTTCCTAGCTTCGGGGCGTCCACGACTTGTCGCCCGTACTGTACTAACACCGCGGGCTCGTGCGCTAGTGTAGCCCGATAGGACGAACGAAACGCGCTGGGGCGTCGGCACGTCCTCATTTCTTAGTCTAAAAATAATTTCACTTGATCATTTAATTATATGGAGATTAATGGGCGAGCAAAGATGCCAACATTTACGTTAATAAAGTATACGATATGGCGTGGATCCTTGACTACTAGCGCGAGACGTGGTCTCGTGTATGAGCTGTTTGTGATGGAGATTTAATATGATTATGTTTATTGTTGAAAAATTTAAAAAAATTTTACTATTAAGTTTTAAAAATTTCACATCTTGCATAACCACAAAATACAATTAGGTACATGATTTCAGTACATTTTTGTTCTTTGCGTTCATTTTAAATTAAATTACAGGTTTTATTATATTTTTTGCCGAATAAATTTTATTTATTAATTTTTACAGTTTTAGAGTATAAAATTGATAATAATGTTGATTAATACTTCATAAAAGGTAACAGGAAAAAATAAAAACTTAGTTAAATTGAAACATAAATTTGTTTTTAATTAAAAAAAGTGATTATAAGGAGATTATTTCAGACAAGTATCCTACAAATTTTAACGTTAGTAACTATCCGCCAGAGTAGGCAAACATCTTCCCTTCGAAAGTTAAAAAAAACAGGATTTTCCCAAAATTTAATCAAATTGTTACCAAATTATAAATTATGTTCACAAACATAAGAGGCCAGACGTGGCGCAGGGGCCAAAACTGTGAGGATTTGAACCACTCGAGGATATGAAATATTTATTTGAATTTATATTTCTATTTCTTCGCTCTGGTGTCGAGGCAAAGCGCTGCGTAGAGTTCCGCCATACAATACACGTAATGCCAAAATTCGGCGGTAAATGGGGAACGGAGCGTCTTAACACTAGGTTCCGTCTACCTACCCTGCTGTGTGCGGGATACAGCGTGAAGCTGACTTAATTTTTGTATTTAATTTGGTTTTACATAAGTTTTTACAATAGATGAAAGACCTTTATATGTTTTCACATACACTTTAAATAAATAAATATATTTTTTTATACTTACTAATTTTCAAAATAGTGGTGCAAGTATCCGGGTTTCACCCTGCCTATTTATTCACATTCGCCGTAAAACATAACAAAGTGAATTGAGTAAAGCGAAAGGTCAACAATACACACCCAGTGGCGCCAGATAAAGGAATGTAGGCAAGTAAATAAAAATATCGAGCCAAGTATGTGGACTGTAATTAATATTTCTTGTAACCTTATGATTTTACAATGATAACGACACTTTCTTTAAAATAAAAATTACAAGAATTATTATTTTAAATTGATTGTCGTCCTGCCCAGTCCATATTTAGGTTCAAATATGGCAGAATAAAGATTTTAAGTTAAAATTTAAAAAAATGTTTTTGCTAGTATTCTTTCTATAAGCAAATCTAGTAAATAAAAACAACTCAAAATTTCCAACATCTTTCAATGAATAGATACTATTTTACGATAAGATTCTTTAATATTTTCAGCTTCACGCTGTATTCCGCATTTAGCATGGTAGACAGATCTTGCCTAGTGTTAGACTACCCTCCCCACTTTCCGCCAAATTCTGGAGACACTGCGTGCCGGAACTCAGCGCCGCACTTTGCCTCGTCACCAGAGCGAAAAAAGAAAAATAATACATATTTCATTTCCTCAAGTGTGAATCCAACCCACAACCTGTCGCATTTACAGTCAGTCACAGTCTTGTGCCCCGGCGCCACGACTGAGCTTAATTACAAATATTTCTTCAAATAATTACATTACTTTGTAACAAATCCCACTAATAAGCACAAGAAACTTGATGCCTAAAAAAATAACACCCTCAGAAAAACAGCGGCGGCAAACAGCTAAAAGGGTTATTTATACTTGTTTAGTGACAGAGCGCCTCTCAGCGCCTCTGGCTGACCTAATTATAATTTAATTTTGGATACAGAAATTTCAACTTACCTTTGCCATATAAATTACCTTATTTTAATCCTGCGTCTCAATCTTGAGCGCTTATTTTAAATGTAATATGAGATTATAAGTTAAATGTTTATTATACTTTTAATATATTTAAATGAAGAGAGTTTATGTGTTAATGTAATTTAAAAAACTCAGAAGTGCGCTTATTGTGTATGTTTTGTTTCTATCAATATAATGGTAATTTTGTCTGATATTTTAATTAATAAAAGAATCTGATAATTTATTTTCTAATAAGCGTTTTTTTTAAATATATATGAAGCTACTACGAAAGCTTTATAGAACTTTTTTTTAACAGCAACTATATTTTATATAGTTGCTGTTAAAAAAGTTTTGTAAAGGTTTTGCAAATTTTGTATATTGATCACGAAAATATTTACCTGCTTAGCTAACATACATATAATTAAAGAGTTTAAGACAAATTACTTTAGATTTAATTAAATTAATTTACTCCGTAAAAGTTAAAAGTACTATTATTTTAATTTCTTCATACTTAAAAAATAAAAGTGTGATTTATTGAATAAAATACAATTTATTGAAATATCCAACAAAAAAACAAGGTAAAATATTATATTAGATTTATAATAGCCATTCTCAAAGTAATATTATGAACGCATAAAAAATTCCACAAGACAGTGATGTGTCACCAGAAACTATGCCTCGCACCACGGATCGCGCCCTGCGTGGTGACGTGCCAGGATTTGAATACAATACTGCAATAGCTCAGGCTCTGCGGCGAGTTCACGTGCATAATGATCCTCGCTGGCCCAAAATCTGCAACATTCCTCCATACCCTCTGACATATACATAAATCTGTTAACCTCTTTTTATAATTGAGCGTACAAATCTTAAAGGGCTTAAGTGCCAATTGAGTTTCAATTAGGATTAATAAGCAGTAAAGGCCCAACGGTTAGTTATTGATTTCGTGCCTACATATTTCATCCATTGAACGTTTCGATCAATCCCCAAGGCTACATTCCGCCGACGCGGCGCGACGACCAGTTGCGGTCGCATATTTCAATGTGATTTCTGTTACTCCACTAACTAACTAACAAACAGAAATGTCGGCATAAACATGTCTGAAATGAAGATAAACTTAAGAGTTGAATTGTTAGGTGTATTGCAAAGCACAGTGCTGGTGGGTGTACTTGGGTGCGCTCACGTCGCGCCACCCGCCAGACTGCGCCCACTCACCCCACAGCTACACTCGTACTCCATCTATCTCCACTGACGTCAGGAAGGGTGACTGGAGGTCAGTAAGTGATAGTGTTCAGTCACGACCGATTACTCAATGCCTTAAAGTACACGTTTTGCTCATAATGTATCGTGCAATATCTATCTACAGAAAAATTATCCTCAGCCACAATACTCTGCATATCGAATTATTTTATATAATTGAAATCTGAATATTCTGTTTTGAATATTTCGCAATGAGCGTCTGTAAAATAAAATTTCACAGTGAATCATAGTTCCCTATCGGAATATTAAATATTTCAACGTACATTACTTTTATTTGAAAATAGCGATATTCTAGAAAACGTCGCCGAAACAAGTTTATTTCCAGCGCTGGGTACAGTGACACCGTCTGTAGTAGACTGGATGTCCTCGATGAAGATGCAATGTTGACTTCAGAGCAAACAAAAACATATAAACAATTGAAAATGTTGCGTCCTCGATAGTGGAGGTGGCGATGGCGACTGCCGCCCGCCTCTTGCCTATTTGGGAAACCGGGCTCCCTATTTGGAAGGCTGTGCTCCGAGCCAGATCGATATCGTTCTGTAAATGCTTTGGAACACACGGCGTTACCCGTCAACCACCAATCAACCACCTTAATAGACTATAATATTCTGTCTATGGTTTTAGCTCTTTATGTTTAATAATTTCCTATTATATTATTGATAAACTTCAGGCACAAAGGTATGTTAAATAGAATGTTACTTCCTCGTATTATATCTAAAGGTATGTCCTAAAGTTTAAAGATAAACACTAAATATATCTATTTTGAAGTGAATAGAACACGGAAGGACTTGCATACCGGAGAATATAACTTTAGTACCTACTGGTATGCATATAGGTGTACCTATAATAATATTTCATGTGAACGTTTGTGAACGTACCTTCTACTCATAATATACGTATATAAAGCACATAAACCAGATACAATGTAGTCATTGCTAGTTGACGCTGTATTATTTGGACTATATCTTTGTTATTTGTATACTGTCTGTAGAATTTTCGTCGCATTCCATTCTAATACTAAATAACTCGTAAAACGTCTGGGCACGCGTAAAATACTCTGGTAAATTTATTAGCAAGCACTCATTTATATTTTATAATGTTGCTACAGAAAGTTTTTCTTTCGAATGAAAATTGTAAACAGAACAATATTTCAAAAGTGTGTTGAATTGATTTATTTATTTTTAAAAAAAGCCATGTTGTATAGTATCAGGTAATTTTTACCTTTTTAATTAAAGAGAACAAACTTTTAAAAATTCTATGTTTTGTCATTTAGCTTTACGGGTGGGTCCTGTGTGGGCCCATAGCATTGCAGAGAGAAACTCGTGTGCCGCAATTGAATACTAATCTAATACTAATTCTAGCGCGTACAAATTAATTTTAATTCAATTTCTTATAATGAACTGTCTGCACATTCGAAATACTTATTTACTTTAAAATTATAATCTTTCGGGATATTTGTTCCCATGAAACTGTAAGTTTCAGGCTTCTGAGTGACGAAATACCAACATTCTCAGGAATTTTATACTTACTGTTTTTCATACATGTCAATCATGAGATCTCAATCAGAAATGGATTCTAAAATTGAGTAAGGTATTACTTTTTAAACAAGTCTTCTTTAACATGCTCTATCCGATTGTTTATTGGTTGAAAACTCTAATTGCTTCTCTAATACATAATATTACTAATAGTTTATCATGGCGACGCGAATATCGACATTTGTCCAATTAAACCAACCAGAGGAACAGCTAAATATTTGTGGGTGTATAGCTGTTCCTACCGCCTTTATAATGATATAGAAAGACTTTTCGATGGCTCTACTCCATCACCACCAATTATTATTATTATATTCTGATCTAGGGTCATTCGGAACGTATTAAGGATTTTAGCTGCACTAGAGACCAACCATGAATTATGGCTTCAACAACATAAAACTGTTATGGTCTCTATACTTGTATTAATTATCATAAAACACACGTAACCATTAATTAAATAAACATATCAATATCAAATCAAAGTGAAAAATCATTAAATATTATTATAATAATTTATAAATATAAAAAGAACAGTACAGTAAACCGTATTCGCCGATACGATTGGCGAAGTGCGTAGGTGTGACGAGTGCGCGTGCGCGTGCTGTTAAGCTGAATGAGTGCTCGTTAAAAAGCGTCCCGCCATGTAATTAGCTGCCGGCACAGCATAAAGCATTAAAAATAAAACAAGAAGTCTCCCTGTCCCACGGCCCTCGGGCGCCGCGTGACTGCTCTCACAGATCCATCACGAAATTTTACACTCGCTCTGCATCTTATTAAGTGTTATGAAAGGTCTCCAGTAAGTAACAGTACCTTTTAAGGCAAGAAGGTTGCTCTTTGCGGACTTCGATAACACTACATCTGAAGCGATGCCCACGAATTTGCAATTTCCACGTTAAAGCGGTGTTAAGCGATGTTCCGATAAATACCGCTTTTCAAATTGGTATCCTCGACCAGCAAAAATATGATCACGTTAAGAAAAAATATTGTTTAGATTAAATCAAATTGTTCCAGCTTAATTAACAAGTAGTCCTTGGTTCGCCGGTCGCAATTTACAATTTCTTCCTCAATTCGTTGCACGCCTTAAATAGGCAAAGGTGGCCGCCCAGGGGTGCCATTATCACGTCAGAGCGTAGACTTTATCTCTCAATTTAGTGATAATTCCATAAAGACAAGGAGGCGGCGTCAGGCATGGCGTCTCGCGCGGTAGGTCCGCACTTGCATCGCTTAAAGAAACTACTAATTGCAACCCGCTTTGAGAACGCTGATCGAGAACACGATAATGTCTTTAATGCCGGTCTTGTGTCGGTTCATTCTGATCAGCCGGCTCGCTAAAACGTCTTTTTGATTAACATTTTCTCACTTAACGTATTTGGTTTATTGCTTTATATGAATAAAACATTCTATAGTATTATCTTTTTTTTTGTTTACAAAATATATTATTAATATATTAGTAGTATATTTTAGTGCAAGTAAATAAAAAAAATCCGAACTGCAGCTGAGTAGGTAGGTCTTATGTTGTAAACAAACCTCGATCACGAAATAATAGAAATGATATAGTATTATTTACGTTACATAGGCACCTAGGACATCGGCGCGGACCCCGCGACCTTCGGCTCTGTTTGTACGCCCTCAGGAGAGCACAAATTGCGGCCAGCTACATTACATGCATTATTTAAACACGACAACCTTATAAGAAAGTAATAATGTGATAGTGTACGTATGTCGCAGGCGGTGAGTCAGTGGGCGCATTGACCCTCGCTCAGACGACGACGTACACTAAGTTGTTTGATACTCAAATATTACATAACACACATTTTATTGACAACTTGTTTTTTTTGTATTATCTATTTATTTATATGAAACTCATCCGTTACTGATAGTAAAACAACAACAATAATCAACGCACAGTAGAAAGCTATGCGTCGTTTAGGTTCCTTGTGGAGCTTAGGCGAGCACGAAGAGAAGATTTTGTGAATTGTCTATGGATACGTGAAAAGGCAGAATTTTACTGTTTACGTCATTAAGTCGACGTTAACGAGATTGCGGGTGGTAAACTAGTTTTGTAATAAAAAATAATGCATAATATTACAGAAAAGAGCAAAAATGATAACAAAGATGTTATTAAATATCGAAAAATACCTTTTATTGGTAAATACATAATTGGAAAGTTCGAAAAATATGCAACACATCATAGGAGCTTGTACATTTCTGAATGGAATGCTCTGACATGTTTTCAGTTGTCTGTGGTCACGGACGATTTTAATTACTTATATAAATATAATAATGTTTCACAATAATTGGTATTATATATTATATTGCATATTGCATATATCAAATATATCAGCTTCATGCTGTATCCCGCACACTGTAGGGTAGGCAGAGGGAACCTAGTGTTAAGACACTCCGTTCCCGGCTTTCTGCCGAATTCTAGAGGCATTGCGTGTTGAGTGGCAGAACTCAACGCCGCGCTTTGCCTCGACATCAGAGCGAAGAAATGGAATAATAAATTTAAGTAAATATTTTATCTTTTCGAGTGGGGATCGAACCCACTACCAGTCGGTTTTACAGTCGCTCTTTGTGCCCCTGCGCCACAACTGGCCTCAATATTGCATATAGCATGTACAATTACACAAAATGCAATCATTTATAATTATATTTAAATTATTTCGAAATATATACTTGTTAAACTGTAATTTCACTAAAAATAATATATAAAATATAATCCGTTATAATAAAAATTCCTCGTAAAAATTAAAACCAATTAATATGCGTGCTCTGTATGAGTCATTCTTAAAATCTCGCAATAATACGACAAATTTAATTTCCTTAAAACCTTAATAAGACCGACTATTAAAATCTGTATAAATAATAATTAAAATTAGCGTTAACGTTTTGTTACAAAATAAAATAAAAGATCAAAGGGACAAAATTGTTGTTCATTTAACAATACCTCCGGCTTTTCTAATTTGATAAAACCTTGGAAACAACGTAGATAATCTTTTATTTTTCAGATTCACGCTGAGGGTGTAACAAGGAGGGTAAAACGAGTCTAGTGTTAAGACACTCTGCTCCCGACATTCCGCCGAATTTTGAAGCTGCGGAATTTTAGAGTGGCAGAACTCAACGCCGCAGTTTTGCCTTGACACCATCAGCGAAGAAAATGAAAATATTCCATTTCTTCGAGTGGGAGTCAAACCTGCAACCTGCAACTGACCTCTATCTAAGGATAATATCTTTAAAATTCAAATTACTTACCTACACATCACAAAATATAAGTACATGAATATTATAGGCATTATCTTATACAGCGTTTTTATTATGACAATCATTCGATCTCTGAACGAACAGACATTAGCGAACATCAGTTCCTGAGAAAACATAGCGTGGACGTACCTACACCGACGCGGGAACGTCAGTATATCATTCATCAGTTGTTCTGTGCGCGTGTAAATTTGCATACTGCGAGATCGGTCTGGCGAGCATCGATGGAATTAAAAGAGGGCCGAGAGGGTCGATCTTGTGTCGATAATGTCACATGACTAATGGAGCAGGCGCCGATCACCGATATCTACAAATAAAAATATACTTGGGCCACCGCCGCTGGCGCTGCCTGAGCTGTCTCTGCTCGCCGGCCGCGCCGTCGCTGACGACTGTATCTCGCGCGTGATTTCTGGTAATGGCAGTACTAACATTTATATTTAGAAAATATTTTAGAATGTGGAATTATCTATTATTAAACAAGAACTATTTTTTATACATTTTATGATATACTCATCTCACGAGTGCTTGATTAGGGCATTTTAATTGTCAAAACGTCGCTTTTATTATATGTAACTATAATTTATTTCGTGACAGACAAAAGTAGTACCATTTTTTATTGTCGAATATGATAAACTTCGATCATATGATACATATGAATAGTTGATCGAAGATAAACTATAACATAATTATTTCAGTCGTAGCGCAGGCGCAGAAATTAAACTTGCGACTGAAAATGCGACAGGTTGTGGATTCGACTATTAATATTATATAGGGAATATTTTCATTTTCCTCGCTTTGGTAACGATGCATTAAGGGGGGTCTTATAATTCCGCCACTCAACACGCAATACTTTCGGATCTCAGCGGAAAATGGGGAAGGGAAAGGAATTGTCTTAGCACCAGGTCCCCATCTTCTCTTTGCCTACCCTACTATGTGCAGGATGCAGCATGAAATTAAAAAAAAAAACAAAATTTTATATTTAGGCGGAATGCGGAGAATGGATTGTCTTGACATCACGTTTACTTTGCCTATCAAATTTACATAGTTTATAAGGAAAAGTGTGATTCTGCCATTTAATCAAAACAAAATGTGGTTATACCTACTCGTATAATCACGAAGAAATAACATGGATATTTATAATAGCTTAGTTATTGTAATATATATTATATTGCACTTTACAACCGGTTCAATAAAGCCTCGTAACAGTTACTTTACGAAGATGTTGTCAAACGTGGGTGGTATGTCACCTCTTACGCAATCTGAGCGAAAGCACTTCAGATAAGCCAATTACTGTCCGATAGTTATCTTTTCGTATATGAAAATTTATTGAAACTTACATGTAAATATAGTTGTCAATGTCAAATACCTGATAATATTTGTTTTTTTTTTTGTTTGTTTGTTGAACAAAAAAAATGTTATGAAGTAACGAACATAAAAAAGTCAGATGCTGAAAAAATTATTAAAAAAAAATATTGCTAATGTCAACTAGCACGAGAGATACTTATTAGCTGTTTTTTTTTTATATATATATATATATATATATATATATATATATATATATATATATATATATATATATATTTTAAGTAAAATGTAGTATATAATGAAATATAGACAACGGCGTAATATAATTTTAAATATTCCTTAAAGTTATTTGACGACGATTATAAAAACGTAAGGACTGAAAAAAATATTATAATAATTATATGATAAAACAAAAAATTTACGAAATTTTGAGTCACAGCAGCAGATTAGCCACAGAAATTTATAGCTACTATGCAATTATCAGTCCACCACGACAAAGCGGCTCCCACTCGATAGACATTTGTTTAGATAAAACATAAATAAATAAATTGGACAGCAATAAACCGAGACGGACTTGACCGATGACCGAAAGTGGGCGCGGCGTGGGCGGGGCATTCTAATTACCAAGTCGTGGAGATTAAAGAAGCACTAATAAAGAAAGATAGTCAACAATTGATACAATACTGTTGTTATGACGTAGTTTCAGTTCTATTCTCTCAAATATTAATAAATAGATGTATGTATAAACAAATATATGAAAGGAGAATGTTTTTAGTAAAATATACGAAAATGTTTAGTGATTGGTCACTGATTCAGTTCTCTGTTAAACTGGTAATGCAGAACATATCTTTATCTTAAATATTTATATATTATATTATATTATCTATTCAATATTTTTCATTTATTGGCATATCTCATCAAATCTGAAACCACACCGCCAATTATTTATGGCAGTCTAATTATATCATTGTAATCAGAGGGCGGTAGACGTCAATATATCAGAGAATGCGTCAATAATTACGTGCAAGAGCAACGTGCGAGTCCACAGGTCCGCGGGACACACGGACACGACCTTGCCAAAAAATGGCTGCATGGTGGACAGGGGACGAGGAAACTATGCAGCTGGTCCCCCGAACGAGACGACAGACACTTCCGGTCGGTCACGCGTCATCACCACTAAATATAACAGCGTGACAGCGTGACGCTCCGCCGCCGCGCCTCCGCCGAGCGTCCTCCGCGCCCTGTCGCCCGCCAGTCTCTCTCTCAGCCTCAGCAGGAGGTTCAACAACCGCCTCCCGAACTAGAGTGACACAACGTCTAGATGTATGCGGTATGCGGTTTTATATCTACCGAGATCTAAATAAATAGCTGCCAAGCCAAAGCCAAGTGGAAAATCGTTTTAATATATTGGACTCGAGGAATTCTCTTTGACAATATTTTGACAGTGTGCGGTTTGTGGGATTTAGATACGTTCGGTGCGACGCAGGTTTTTATATCATTTTTATTTTCACTGAAAACGCTTGTCTCGTTCTATTTTTATCATCTGAAACATCTATTTTGAATGTTTATTATTATAGACACATACGTTTAGTTTACTATGTGTTCGAAAAATTTTAAAATTGAATTTATTTCTAGAAAATTATATTGTTTTTATATTATGCTGAAAATATATTGTTGATGGTGGAAGTTGACGGTTTTAATGTTCTCGTACGTAGGTATAATTACCTATACTAAATCCGCTATACGTAACTAATCAATAATAAATAATAATTTTATAATAATAATTTTAATAAATCTAATATTTTTTCTATATTCTTGTCAAATCAAATCAGCTTCACGCTGTATCCCGCACACAGCAGGGTAGGCAGATGGAACCTAGTGTTAAAACACTCCGTTCCCCACTTTCTGCCGAATTCTGGAGGAATTGTGTGTTGAGTGGCAAGACTCAACGCCGCGTTTTGCTTTGACAACAGAGCGAAAAAATGGAAATATAAATTTATGTAAATATTTCATCTCCTCGAGTGGGGATCAAACCCACAACCAGTCGGTTTTACAATCACACTTTGTGCCACAGCGCCACGACTGGCCTCATGTACATGTTTTGAATTTATTATTGACATTATAACATTTAATTTCTTTGCCGTTTGCTGCAGCTCCCGCCCATATGCAAGACCAGATCTATACAATGATAAATACAATATTATAATGTTATTATAATATTTTTAACTCCATTTTATTCTATATAAAAATATATTCTGTATATACAAAAATTATAAGGTATATTTAATTAAATATGTTTTATTTCTCATCATCAACTTAAGTTTATTACGAAGATAATATTTATTTTTCTGAAATGGATCAGCCATTACGTTAACACACTAGCCAGATAGGTAGAGGCGAGAGAAACTGGCGCCACCGGACCATCTAAGGAGTGCAACTGTACAACCGGACAGCCTATTTAGAAATAATCGGCCCGTATTTTGACTCGCCGGGCGACTACGCCGCATGCGTATATGAGATAAATCCGGATACACATACCTAGAAAAATCATAATGTAAGAACAATTTACTTATTTTTAGAAAACGTATAAAAAATTGATTTGAGTATCGGGACTTGAACCCGCGGCTCCTGCTGGAAACCGACCAAGTTTCCAGGAGGCGCAGGTTCAAATTTTTATACGTTTTCTAAAAATAAGTATTTTCCTTTCGTAAGTGTGGAATAACACTTTAAAAATGTTAAAAATAAGAACATTTTTTTTTTGTGATGATATTGCATATGATTTTATTGGATATGAGCAATAAAAAATATGTAATATACATTCAATAGAAAATAAAAATAAAGAATATGTATTTATTAATCAAACAGCAAAGATGCTGCTTATGCCTAAAATAAATTGAATTATAAAAATATTTTCTTCGAGTGGGATTCAAACCTACAACCGTCTCGTCATGTATTACTCGGTGTTCAAGTAATGTACATAAACGTGTCGTTTTTAAAAATAAACATTATTATCAAAGACAAAGATAAGGTAATTTTAATTGTTATATCACTCTTGTTACTTACTATTTAAAAGATATAAAGTGCGAAAAATTATAATGAAAATTACGAAATAGTAGCCAAATTCCGCGTTTATTATTTGATAAACACAAACATTCCTTAGCTACTTATATTCATCAATTATACTGAATGAAATGATGAAATCAAACGCATTAATTAATAAATTAAAATCGACGACAAATGTCTACAGCACGTTTTCAACAAAGTTTCGTTAGGCGTAAAATTATTTCCAAATAATTAAAGGAGCTATTATAAAATGAAAAAAAAATTTCAGCTTCACTGCTTCTGTATCCCGCATAGAAACAGAGGGAGCCTAGTGCTAAGACATTTGACGCGTTTTGCCTTGACACCAGAGCGAAGAAATGAAAATATTAAATAATTCATTTCTCGAGTGGGAATCGAACCCACAACATGTCGCATTTTTGTGCCCCTGCTCCACGACGCCTCACTAACATTTTAGAAATATTTTAGTAACTTTAATAACATTAAAAATAATATTCGCGGTATTATTTCATAATTAACATATAAGCATATGATAATTTCGTAATAGTGATGCTAACAAAACATACATTTTTTTTATATAGCACATACAAGAAACTGTTCATTGTAAGCCTCTATTAGCATATTAATGTTTGCAAAACAAAGCAAATTTATATGTAAACATTTTAAAGTGTGTGAAATTTGAAACATGAGTAATTTAGAATAATAGTTCACAAAACATTTTAAATTGTATTGTCCAAAGTCTACTACAGTATTACAATATGTGATGCTATAATAAAGACAATTAAGTATGTATTTTGTATACACATGTGTTTGTATGGGTATGTAGGGTCACAACTGACATCTATTGCACATACATAGGTCAATTACATAAAGGTATTAACCTAGTTATATACTTATTTAGGTAACGTATAAAAATTTTAAACAAATTATATAATAATTTTGGGACCTAGGTGTGGAATAACACCTTCAAAATATTTAAAATATATTTAGTTATATATTTTTAAATACGAATACTGCCAGTAGTTAAATAATTTTTATTTTAACTTAATTTTAAAATCTTCAACCAATATACAGATATTTTTAGAAAGAATATTTTTTTAAATAGGACATACTCGTACGGCGGTAGACGGCGGGACGACAAGTAGTCAGAGCGGTTTCCTTATCCACCTCTCTTGCTCAAGATAATTAGAATTTTCAATTACATATCGATCCTACTGTTTATAAATAAGATCCAATGTTTTAATTTATATCAGTATCTGTATAATCGCTATTTGCAATATATGTGTGTGTGCGTGTACTTCTAAAGTGTTGTTCTTCTTCTTCTGGTGTTGTTGTGATTTTTTTCTGAAAATATAACTATAAACTAGAGACCAATTGCAGTGCAGTCCACAAGCGTGTGACACAGCAGGTTATGGGTTCGATTCTGACTCGAAAATGTTTTCATTTTCTCGCTCTGATAAGGGGCGCGGCATTAAGTCGCAATGCCTCCAGAGCTCGATGGAAATTGGGGAAGGGAAATATCTTAATTCGAAGGAAGTGTCATAAATTTATAAGTAATAGTAGCCAAGCAACAATTTTGTCGACCTGTAGCGGTTTTGAGTTACTAGTTGATCCTGGTTGATATTGATGTGTTAAAAAATATCACGGCATAATATTTTAAATGAAAAAAAAGTATGAATATTATGTTTCTTTCCTGATACCTACACATTATTTACAACTACACACACAAATTAAAGATGTGTGTTAAAGTAAATGCATCAACAATTTTATACAAAAAAAATTGCAAGTTCAAACGGTGACGTACATTTATATTATAAAACCTACTCATAAAACAGAGGTTTTATTGCACCGTACGTAATCACAATTTACAATTCACTATATTTTTATGTTAAAATTATAAATATTCATAGGAGAGGCAGCAACAAACGCCGCGACGCGAACATTTAAGCAGTTATCATATGAAAGTCACACTACCATTTATCCATAACACGTTTCGCAGGCGATTGAGGAGAGTGCTCGGATCCATTACACTGAACTGAACTAACAATCTCTACCAGCGCAGTTATCGCAATTACTGTTCTCTACATAGACTCTACATTCGCTCGCGGCCGACGGCTTATAGAAGTGCTTGTCGACACTGGCCGCTGATGGGTAATCTGCAAAATTGACATTTGGCGCCAAAAGGGGCGCTCTGAGTGATTTTGAGTGCACCATTTGGCGGGAACTGGAAGCTGATAAATGTTTATTGAGGCATATTCCAAGTGGCGCCATATTTGTGTTTTCGTATTTATTTATTATTATTTTATTTGTAAAGTGCAATATATGTATTGAATATACATAGATATATGTATACAGATTAAAAACAAAATGTACAAAAGGCGGTCTTGAAGTAGCCATCTTTTCCAGACAACCTTTAGAGCGAAAGGAAGCTGTCATACTTATGAGCAGTAGGTGGTGAATATACTTTTAAAATACATATACAATATACATATACCTATATATGTACTTATAGTTAAATACATAACAATAAAATGATTAATTATTTAAATACATTTTTGCACGATCATCTAATACACTTCACGATATAACGATAAATTTCATATAATGATAACAATTCTAAACGTGTCGAGATCATTCATACACCAAATTGGTTTATTGTGAGCGTTTCCGTCGCTACCGAGCAATAGCAAATAACTAGAAGAACGGAAATGAATAGAATGAATGGAATCAATAATATGAGTTCATTTCATGTTACCTAAACACTGCAACACTAAGTTTATTTTAGATAAAATTGTATAGATATTCTAGGTAGAGTCTCACTTGTCGTGCAATATCTATAAAATTGGCCGATTTTGAAGAGCTAAATATGACTAGGTACTCCGACTGGAGACTAAGTCGCTAACTGACTGCAGTATTTATAAGTAAGAAATAATAAAAAAGTTTAATAAGATATTTTATTTTAGCCACATTCTCAACTTACTCAAGTATGTATAGTTTCATCAATTCAATTTAAGGGTTCAAAGTCTTAAAAGCTGCAATGATACCAGAACATAATACAGAGAGCAGAGGCCAGATCCTGTGTGCGTTGAATTATAATAAGTAATTGTTAATTTATGCACTAGTATGGCAATAAAGCATTACGAGGCCACACCTGCGACCATTATGATTAATTTCTTTAAACAAATACCATAATCCTGCAATTACGCTATATTTTATTAAAATAACTGATGTTATTTAACTACCCGAGGGAATCTTTTTAGGATTCCGTACCTTATAAGCAAAAAGAAACCCCTGTAAGATTACTTTGTTGTCCGTCTGTCTGTGCTGTCAAGAGTCTTTATATTAGGAACGCTTGGAGATATCGAGTTGAAATTCAAATTATATACTCGTAAATAAATCTCGTAAATCGTATTTCTACATTTACTTAAATCGCAAATACGTGTATTTCGACACTATAAAGGTAATCAAAATTAAGACGGTTCTTCCGGTTGACCTAGAATTATGAAATTTGGCAAGTAGCATCTACAGGTAGTAGTAGTTGAGGAAAAAATCTGAAAACTATACATTTGTAAAAAATAATAGCCTTAAAAGGGGGGTAAAATTTGGTTTTAAAGCTAGTTTAAATAAAAGGGCTCTGGCTAAGCTAAGCTTGAATTTCAGAAAAAGCTCGAGACCTCCAATTTTTGTACAAAATCGATTCGTAATTGTCCGGTTCTTTTAAATGTTCATATGTATGTGCAATGATCAATATATGCAATATTTGTATCTACATATATTTTTTTAAATAAGACTCCACTTGATTTCTATAGTGTTAATAAAAAAACAGAGACTGTCTTAGTTGGGTTTTAAATGAGGACTGTTGCCGTACTACAAAATCATAATTATTATTTATCTTAAGAATATATAAGATCAGAAAAAAAATAGAATTTTATAAAATAAAAATAAAAAAATCAGCTTCACGCTGTATCCCGCACATAGCAGGGTAGGCAGAGGGAACCTAGTGTTAAGACGCTTGGTTCCCCACTTTCTGCTGAATTCTGGAGGCATTGCGTTGTGTGTGTGAGTGGCAGAACTTAACGCCGCGCTTCGACACCAGACCGAAGAAATCGAAACATAAATTTAAGGAAATATTTCATCTCCTCGAGTGGGGATAGAACCCACAACCAGTCATGTTTACAGTCACACTTAGTGCCGCTGCGCCACGACTGGCCACATAGATTTCTATAGATTTATTTAATACAAATTTTATTTCTAGAATAAACAAACAAAATATAAATATGGTGGTTCACTTATAGAGTAGGAAACATTCCAATGAGAAAATGAATCATAGATTGAAGCAACTACTTTAATTACGTAAACGCATATCGCACGATCGCAGATTTAAGAGTAAACACTTGGTTTTCCGCTGTGCAGTTCCGTTGATTTATTATTTGTTTGAATAAAGTAATGATCGATTTTTATTATGCAAGCGATTTTTATATTTAAATCAGCTTCACGCTGTATCCCGCTGTATCACACTGCAGGGTAGGCAGAGGGAACCTAGTGTAAAGACACTCCGTTCCCCACTTTCTGTCGAATTCTGGAGGCATTGTGTGTTGAGTGACAGAACTTAACGCCGCGATTTGCCTCGACACCAGAGCGAAGAAATAGAAATATAAATTTAAGTAAATATTTCATCTCCTCGAGTGGGGATCGAACCCACAACCAATCGGTTTTACAGTCACACTTTGTGCCGCTGCGCCACGATTGGCCTCAATTATATTTAATTTTAAATATAATTGAGGCCAGGCTCAATTATATTTAATAAAAATATATATATTTTATTTTATTTAAGTGTATTAATGGAAATTTAAATGATTATTTTAGTGTGAATATCTATACTGTAATACACTTAATGAATCGTTATTTAAATGTTTTAAATTTTTATTGGCTTTTCCCACAAAACATATTATTTTTAAAAGAAAAATGTTATTTATTTCATATCAGTCTAGATAGGCGGTAGGTAATACGCACGATAAACGCGTTTTCCCCGCGTAAATCCCGGACCCCCGGGAATCCCGGTATAAAAATTATACGTATATGTTACTCTACAAACCCTACCTTTCAGTGAATGTCCCATATAAATCGATTTAGCTATTCCAAACATTTGCCCGGATCAACAGAACGGCGGACAAACAGACAACACTATTAAAATTATTTATCTGTGTTTATTGTCAATAGATACGTACATAAAATCGCGGTTATATCGAAATCACAGACAGAAACTTCAATTTTATTTTTATGTGAAGATATTTATTTTAAAACGTACGATTTAACGTTGGATTTTTAATTGTTTTAAAATACTATGATTTATTTTGTACAAATGATAAAATAGGAGGATTATTTTATAATTTTCGTAATCCTAAGTGCTGATGATCTTAATGCATTTAGGAGATGCATAGCAATAAGCACATTTTATAGTAAATTGGTCAATTAAAATTTTAATTGAAGATCACTATTAAGATCAAAATATTTTTGAATGAGATAAATAGTTAATGGATGTACGTATCTATATGGTAACAGGAACATTTGACTAGATATATTAGTATTGGATGTACTCGTATTTACTAGCCTTTTCTTTACTTGTTGTATTATTTATATACCATAGTATATTTACTATCGTATAAAAATAATAGAGAACATTCAATATTATATATTTGTATCGAAATAATCTAAATATGTCTAATATAAGTTTTTTAAAATTTATTTTGTTTTGTTATATATTTTTTATAATTTTTAAATAAATCATTTTTACCATCACGACCTTAATTTATCTGGCCAAAACTTTTCTAATGATATAAAAACTGGCAACATTAAATAGTATTGATCCGATAAAATATTATCACACCCTTTTACTCTGTACGTACCTAACCAAGTAGAATTTCACAATCACACAAGCCGCAAGCCATTCTTTAACAACCGCAAATAAAAGGTTATAAAGTTAGCTTATGATTAAATCTTTGCCGCATTACGGTCCGTGCCGCCGTGTCAAATCTCGGATGCCATAGAGCCCATGTCATCTGTTTTTGAATGGATATATAAGAAATATGATTCAATATTTAGATATTGAGCTTAACAATACTGAGAAAAGAACGGCGGATAAAAAAAAATTGCTGTTTTAAAATCAAAATACTTTTTATAATGTTTTTGTATTGAAGAATACAATTGTATTCTTAGTAAACATGAAACATCTATATATTAAATACATTATTTATATATGACACAATAAGGAATAGCTACTATGTGAGAACCCGTGATGCTGCAGAGCAGCCCGAGCACATCGGCGAGGGAGGGCGGATGCACGTGTGCCACCGCAATCGACTAGCGTGCTGAAGCGCAGCTTGCATTTCCGACTCACACTCATTGCCGCTCCATTCATACAACTGCGTCATTCATTTAATTCAAGTTCATAACAAACCGGGCGTACGTGGGAGGAGTAATTCACCCGAACGACCAGCTCCCTCGATCTTCCACTATATCGGAAACTTTAGTATCGATAAAGATTACAATCTCATTCATCTAAATACTCGAATCTCATCTTTCTCTTTGCGATTTTTACCCTCGGATACTCAATAAAATAAATAAGATGGGTCAAGTTTCAATGCTGCATTTATCGATTCTCATTATGGACACCGGAGCGAATTAAATTTTCTAACGTCTGCTATAATTCACGCGTCCTTAAAAGTAAATATCTAATTAAAAGCGTCCGTCCGTCCGCACCTTCGTCGACGGACGTATAAGCGGCGCGGACAGTTACAAAACGGTCGAATATAAAAGTGAATTAGCAATTAGTGGAGGCAATGGAGGCCGCGGCGCCGAGATGGCATCGCGCGGGCGTAGCGTCCCACCGCGCCACACTTTTCTAACTTTTTGGTGTGTCGGGTCGCGCGGGGGCGTATTGTGTGCAATTGTAGCACGCGAGGGCACCGCCGGCCGACGACCCGCCCGACCCGCCGGTCCCGCGCCGCATAATCCGACAGCGTTATGGCCAGCCCGACGCCTTTGTCGACTACCGACTTAATTAGAACCCGTGGGTGGCGTACGACACGCCAGGATCTGATCGTAAGGCGCTAAAAATTCTACCTGCCCGAACGAATCCGCGCCGACGGCATTCCTATCTCGCGTATTCAAAATTAATGTCTATTATTCGAATTTAAAACGCTGCTTGTGATCGCGGACACCTATATCAACCAACCCTGTCAATGTGAATAGGACTTCTCTTGAAAGATTAATGTTCCTTTACAACGAACGCCTTAGAATAATTATTTTGGTTTAATGTCTTATTGACGTTAATTATGAGTTATTAAAATATTTAAAATTCTTTAAAGTGGAAAATTTTATGAACATAAATATCTTAAGCTTGCATTAAAACTCCCTAAATAATTTGGAAACGTACTAATATTTATAATATTTGAAATGTAATACGATCGTTGTCGAAAGGACCGTATGTATTCTCTTAAAACTGCCAAGTTTTAAGAGAATACATACATACTTTAGAAAATATACTTTAGTTTTTAAATGTATATTTGAATGAAGAAATTTAAGCTTTTCATTCAAGAGGTGTTGAATAATTAAAGGGATACGGCCTACACATATATCCTAGAGCTAATGTATCTGTTCTATATGTCTTAAACCGCAATAGAAAGTAACGTATTTATTGCACGTTAAGTTTGACTAGTGAATACAGAATATTTAATTAATACTGCATTTATATCATATAGATATTTTAACAAAAAAAATATTACTACTAGAAAAAGAATGAACTCCAAATAATAAAGCATTCGACTTCTCTAAACCAATTTTGACAATTATTCCTGCTGCACAAAAAAAAACAGTGTCAAAAATTTTTGCAACTACGTTGGCGCCTTTACACTCGTAGTAAACAATACAAAACATGGATCTAACACAATTATGTTTCACTTATAAGCTGCCCGCCATGTTTTAATTGCAAAATTTATCGAGTTAAATGTTTAAATTGGGGATGCCCATCATAAAAATAGACTTTTTAGCTTAGATTTAAAAATAAGATTTTTGAAAAAAAAAAAATACTATAGAGTATAATTGAAATAGAATTTCGAGTACGATCTATGAAGGCATTTTTTTTTAAATTTTATTTTAGCTCTTGCAACCAGCATGCAGCAGGTTGAAGTGACGCCACACAACGCATCGCTTGTTACATGCAAGTCAGGGCAATGAACCATATACTGAATTGGAAGTCCTGTGACAGCAAACGACGAATGCAATTTACGATGTTCAGTAATGCACTAAACATTAGACCTACACTTATTTAAAAATATTTCGTCAACATATACTATTGTTTTAATTTCGAGAATAAACAAGAACAATAGACTGGATGAAGAAATGTGACTTAATGAAAATAAAAACAGTCAAATGCGAGTCGGACGTCCATACCTCGGTACAGTTCCGTATCAATTTGAGGATTGTATGTCATTATCGGGAAGTACTATTTATAAAAGTTGACAAACTTAAGTTTGCGTACGTATGCATACATATTGTATGAAATAAATTACAATTATCAGTTTGTAAAGATTTTTTTCTGTGAAATATTTAGAAATTTTGTCAGAAAAAAAATATTTGGATTTTTTCTTTAATTTGTGCTGCAAGTTTTCACTTCTTGCCAAATTTCATAATTGTAGATCCACGCAAAGTACCCTATATAGATTTTGACTACGCGGCGAATATTCATACAAAATGCAACGAAAATGCAAAGCAGCAAGAAACGCTCCTTTGACTGCGTTGACTTAGAAGCTTGATTTTTTCTGTGGTCTAAGGCTGTAAACTTGTATATTTGATATTAATTTCAGATTGATACATCCACGTGGTCTCTGAGATAAATGCTCTAGACAGACGGAAAAAGTGACCCTATGTGTGTAAGTGTTCCATTTCTTTCTTTCGAGGTACGGTAACCCTAAAAGCGTAAATATTTCTACATTTATAAATCATTTTTAATTCTGAAGAAAAAGTAGATCAACATTCTTTTCATTAACATTTTCAAGCTAAAATATTCTTTAAGACTTTAAGTAGTACAGACAGAGCTAAAAACCTTATTTAGACATAAAAGTATCTCATAACTTTAGGTAATTTTTCTGTAGTTCTTGTTGATAAATTTCCTTTTTTTTTGTGCAATTCCACACAGGTCATTACCATTCGACGTTTAAGAGGACATTCGACGTTATATGTATAACTAAAAAGGTAGCGTACGACAATTAACCGCCGCAGTCGCACAATGTCATGCAATAATCAGACGCGCAAACACATTTTCATTCCAAACGCGACGTTATACAAACAATCTTGTATAATATAAAATGCATAAACATTCCAGAAATCAGGATTATTCTCATGCAGAATTACATGCGTGTGCGCAACATTACGTATTCATTAGTACTACACACTACTATTCTACGTCCCATATTGGCCCTGACTTTAACTGTACACTCGTATATTGTATCTAATTAATAATGAAACGTATTGACGTCTCAATTTGGAATATTAGCACAAATTCAATGAAAGATAAGATAACGACCAGTTAGACCAGCAATTAGAGGCCAGTCGTGGTGCAGCGGCACAAAGTGTGACTGTAAAACCGACTGGTTGAGGGTTCGATCCCCACTCGAGGAGATGAAATATTTACTTAAATTATTAATTATATTATTAATATTTCCATTTCTTCGCTCTGGTGTCGAAGCAAAGCGCGGCGTTGTGTTCTCCCACTCAACACGCAATGCTTCCAGAATTCGGCAGAAAGTGGGGAACGGAGTGGGTTAGGTTCTAGGTTCCCTCTGCCTACCCTGCTCTGTGCGGGATACAGTGTGAAACTGATATATATTTTGTTTCAATGAGAAATGCAATCAATTTTATTGCAAAAAAAATTGTGAAATAGAAAGGAAAGCTTGGGTTTTACTTGTTAATATATGTGCACATAATAAACATATCCACCGCACAGTGTGCAAATGGTTTAAACACGGTTGACCATTAGCGTAACTGAAATCTGTTCTAGAGTTGCCAGATATCATTCCATGCGGTTTCCGATAAGAAACAAAGATATCATTACTACAGTATAAGTATCTTGTCGATGCATTTTTTAAATATTATTCTAAAATAAATTAAAATTATGTAATGTATAAATTTTATTTGTATAGGTTATTAATTTAGGTATTATACAAATGTGGTATATTTATTTTATTCGCTAAATATAGTGTTATCACACTGTTTCTATTACGACAGTTTCATTCCTCGAAGTCTCGAGGCATTTCGTGCTGGGTGGCGGAACTCAACGCTGCGCGCATTTTTCATTTTTCATTGCCTCAAGTGGCAATCGAACCCACAACCTACCGCGCTTACATTCGCACCCTTACACCCCTGTACCATGATAGATCTCCATACATAATAATAGTCGCAAGAAACACATTTTTATTCCAAACACAACTTATTATCGACTACGTGCATTGATATAGCACGCCTTCGGGTTACAAGATCATTTGATAAAGTCCAATCGTTGTGCCAAAAATACTACGCGAACAATATCTAATTATAGTTCCTCGTTTAGTTTGTGCTTATCACATTTTTTGTATAGCTTTAATTTATCTCCAATTAGCAAGGCCAAAAGTGCACTAAAATATACAACTTCTATAACAATAAAATTATAATATAAAAAATTATCTAAATTAACTTAATTGCTGATCATAAAAATAAACATATTTACATCATTTCATACGTTGAAATGAAAAAATGTATACAACTAACAGTTTATTTGATTAATAAAATACAAAAAAAAAAAACAAACAAAAAAATCACAATAATTTTTACAATAGTCGTGGCTCGGGGGCCCAAAGTGTGACTGTAAAACCGACTTGTTGTGGATTCGATCCCCACTCGAGGAGATTAAATATTTATTTAAATTTTATTAATATTTCCATTTCTTCGCTCTGGTGTCGAAGCAAAGTGCGGCGTTGAGTTCTGCCACTCAACACGCAATCCCTCCAGAATTCGCCAGAAAGTGGGGAACGGAGTGTCTTAACTCTGCTTACCGTACTGTGTGCGAGATACAGCGTGAAGCTGATTTTTTATTTTAGTGTTGCTCATCTTTTCGCAATAAGCACAATTTATAAATAATTATGTTTAGATGTCGTCGATCGTCCTTATCCTTTGTGAGCTGCCACTATGGGATCGCCCCCACATGAAAGAGCATTTATTTATTGGATGTTAGTTTACCGAGACGATGCCCGTGGGTGGCAATTGTTCTTTAATTTTAAGCCGTCAATGTCACCCACAGCTGTCTATAATAGATGAGAGAGCATCTATGCTTAGATATGTTTGCAATCATTAAGTGCTTAGTAATCATTATTCAGCAAATATTAAAAGTTATATATGTATATATATTTTATATGTATAAATATTTATGTAAAAATAATAAAGCCAGTCGTGGCGCAAGAGCACAAAGTGTGACTGAAAAAAAACGTGACTGGTTGTGGGTTCGATCCCCACTCGAAATGTAATATTTATTTAAAATTTATATTTCCATGTCTTCGTTCTGGTTTCAATGCAAAGCGCGGTGTTAAGTTCCACCACACAACACACAATGCCTCCAGATTTCGGCGGAAAGTGCGGAACGGAATGTCTTAACGCTGGGTTCACTCCACCTACCCTGTTGCATGCGATATACAGATGATTTTATTAGATTTTTTTAAGTATGTAAAAAGTTAAAAACATATTTCATAATTCACACAGGTATCCCTATCACGTCGCGTCTCGTTGTATAGTCTAGACGACGATGACAACTTTTTTCTCTTCTCGGTATTACAATTTTTGGCACGTTTTTTAATATATTTTTGGCAAACGCTTTTTAATTTTAATTTTTACGACAAATGAATGAAAGTTGTCAAGAAAGTGAATCACTTGTGGCTAAGATGTTGCTGTATGTCCTTGGTGTCTATTATAATTATATTATATTATGTGCATGACATCGTCCTGACGCTCAGACAAGGTTAAATGTATAAAATATTTTGTAATTTTATGAACACTGAGACGAGAAAGTATCTTCAAGGCAAAAACGTAAACAGCCAAGGAACGTTAAGTAAGTTTAACTACTTTTAAACGTTCAAATTGGTGGTATTATGACAAGACCAACAGGAAAATAATGAAACCTCTTCTTTTCTATTTTGTATATATTTTTAAGGCGATATGTAAGTATTGAGCATTTAATATTTAGAAGTTTTGGTATCATCTTTTTACCTCCATTTATATTTTTCTTAGGTCAATTAGATATTTTCAAGAAAAAGAAGACTATATAAAAGAAATACATGAATTTTATAGTAATACAAAAAATATTTATTATATATATTATTATATGTAATGTTCATCATATTTTAACATTTATATCATTAATGATATCTACATATTTGGTCTTTACACGACATATTTATACACGAAAACGGCTTAAAGAAATTTACTGGAAGTTGCTCAAAATCTAGTATGATAACGTCCTCTTATTCTTCTTCGTTTCATTTATTATTTATTTTTTTATAATAACTCTACCTAGCAATAACTTCATATTTTTAATAGATAGGTAATAGATTGTGTTATACCATTAAGAAATGCCTGCTTAAACACGCGTATTTTATAAAAAAATGTAAACTTAAGTTATCATACAATTTATTTTGCCAAGTACGCTCCAATGTTTTCTTAATTTGTCAAAAAAACTTAATTTACAAGTCTACCAAAAATGTTGATTTTATTTTCCAGTATTGCATACTAGCATTAGGTTTTTCTTTAAAAAGGAAGATTTCATGACATCTCACATCTCTGTCACATCTTTATCATCGTTTTGTAAAAGTTGCCTTATCTGTGCGCAAATCTTAGTACGTACACACTGTATTGTTATCTGTATGAATAATTTTAACAAAGCATATGACTACATATTATATTTATTTAACTATTCTAAAACAGTTGGTGGAGATTTGAAATGTTAAGCAAAGTTTCACCTCTAAACGACCTTCCTTTGTTTAATTTATTCGACTAATCAAAAACTTGTACGTATTAACTATGTTTTACGAATAAGTAGGTACGCTAAAAACACACATCTCAGCGAGTACAACTAAATAAAAAATGAGGAAATAAAAAAAAACTTATAGAAACATAAAATTGAACATAATAAATTTTTATTACCAAAAAGTTCGTATTTCAATATTAAAAAAAATAATATCAATGATAATAATCAGCGATATTCATACACAAACCAATCAGATAACCAATTATAAGTAAAATAGGTATTAAAAATCAAGATAAGAAGAGATAGATAGCAGCAGTGTTATATAAATTATTATAAATATTATTATGAAACAGAATTCAAAATCTTTGCAAAATTACGTTAAACAAACGTTAAGTCGTACACGCTGATAAGATTGCGGTCGTACGACGTTCGAGTGTTTACGACACGAAATAAAAAGGACCCATATGATCTTGACACAATCGTTTCATTGTTTTAAATTAAAATGTTCTCGACGCGCCTCTAACTCCAATTACTCTGTAATATTCATTTTGCATCAATGGTATGTAACGAACAATTGTTGTTATCATTTTAAATGAAAAATCACATTTATTATTTTTTAACACTGTCGATTTGACACTGTTAAAATCATTTTAAGCGTTTTAAGCTAAAGCTTTTTTTGGCTGGATTGAAGCGTAAAACATTATCATTATATTTGTTTATAGCGCACATAGCACCCGGTTATCCGGGAATCTAGTTTTAAGACACTCCGTTCTCCAATTTCTGCTGAATTCTGGAAGCTGAGCTGCGGAACTCGCCGCTCTTTGCTTCGACATCATTGCGAAGAAATGAAGATATTAAATATTTAATTCTTTCGAGTGAGATCGAACCCAGAAGCTGTAGCGTTCACAGTCACACTGCAGTCCTACTGCGCCACGACTGGCCACAATCATTAATTATTTTGTAATAATAATCATAGAATAATAATGATTTAATAGTATTACGCATTTCCCTTGAGAGAGCCAGCGTTAGCAAAGGTAATGGACACCTGTTGGCTGTTATCTTTGTTATGATAGCGTACACTTTAGTTTATTTACTTATTTATAAAGTTATTATCTTCACTTCGTATATGATTATCACAATTACGCATGTATTTATAATTATAATTTCATAATTTACATTAAGAGATACGTTATTGAAGTGTGCATAATAATAGAACAAGCCGATACACTGATATAATAAAATAAACATTTTTATTATATCAATTCACAAACTTTTTTGAAATATAAATAGATATAAATGTTTTATGAATAAATGCAAATGCACGTATAATTCCATTTAAATATGCAAAACTTACTTTACTATCAATGTTAAAGAAAACAGTCAATAAAGTGTAATAACAAAATTATTTTAAGAGAGCAACTAGCAGTTAGTCGTAGGCATCTACGTCTCGGAGTCTTTGGCCGATAATAAAGATAACTTGTATCGTGAATCAAAAATAGATCAGTTGACATTTCTCCGTTCAGCAAAGAAGTGAAAAAGGCGATCACTGGTCTCACGTGGCATTGTTTTTATTGTCCGTTATAGCGGAGATATCGATTTGATAACGATATTACGTCAGATATAAATCGATATTCCGTGCTAGAGACGTCCGTCTGTGACGACACGGCTCTTCCACACAACACTCAGGCCGTAGACGTGACGCGCCGGTCAGTAGGCAGCAGTCAGTACTTACCACGTACAAACTAATTAATCGCGTCGCCCTACTCCTTTAGCAGGTCAGCAAATGCGGAATGTAATTATTTACATAAACATTCTAATCCGCTCGACGTACGAGACGTACGAGTCGTACGAGTCGTGCGAGTCGTACAGCGTACTCATAGTTATCTAATACTCTATGCGCTCGGACGAAATATTTATGAGAATGCGTCGCGACGACGAAGGATTTATATGCAGAAGATTAATTATAATTTGAATTTAATTGGCGGCAGTCGTCGCCGGCGGGACTCACCGGCGGGGCGCGTGGTGCGGCGCGCGGGCTCGTCCTCGCGCAGGTCGGGCGCGTGGCGGCGCGCGGCGGCGGGGCCGGCCGGCGCCAGCGCCAGCAGCGCCAGCAGCAGCAGCGCAGGCAGCATGGCACTGCCCGCACTCCCCTCGGTCTCCCAGCGGCGACGAGCTCACTATTTGGGCCGCGCGCTCCTTCGTTCGGGCGGGCGTGTCGGCGGTCGCGGTCGCGGGCGGCGAGTGCAGCGCGTCTCGTACACGTCGGAGCTGAGCGACGGCCGAGCCAGACTGAGGCGAGCGAGGAGCGATTTCCCAGCTCGTGCGCGAGAGGGGGCCGGCGCGCCCCTCGCGGAAAACGCGGCGTAAGCGCGGCCCACGGCGCGGGCGGGGAAAACTGCAGCGCCGCCAGCCGGCCGCCCGCCGCCGCCCGCCGCCGCCCGCCCCGCGCCCTGCACCTCGCACTCTTACTCTTTTACAAGTTTATTGCACAAAATCACAATTCCTAACTAGGTATATAAATTTGTTTTATTAAAAATATTAGAAAAATGAAGTTTTGGCAAAAGAAATAATCGAACCTCCACACAAACAGCAATGTTGCTGAATGGTAGTGGTATAAATAAGTAAATACGCAATTATTATAGTAAATTTGTTATAAAATTGTTATAAGTACGTACCTGTAACATTAAACTGTAGGTATATTATTACTTTAGCATAATAATTATTAATATTGCCTGAACGTTTCCTATTTTAAAAGTTTCAGTCATAAACGACACATTTACTTATGTATCTTATATAGAAATAGAATCTTGTATGCGGAATCAAAATATTAAATATTGCAGAAATCAAGACGCATTTAACATCTACATAAGCACACACGACGTAACAAATTAATAAACGGATAGAAACGATTTATTATTTCTCATATGAATTATTTACATTAGTATATTATTAATGATGCATATTATCTCTCTTAGGGTACGAATAGGCTTCTACAGAAGTTCCGACATAAATGTCAGACATTAATGTATCTTACTGTTTTCACTTGTATGTATTTTTTATTTTTTGTTTTCGAATAGTGTCTATTTGTAAGTGTCCACAAATTATGTCCGCTGGTGATAATGTAATATTGAAAACGTGTCGTAGTCGAAACGATATTACTTTTATATACGTAATAAATAATTTTTAATAGGTGTATTGTAGGGCGCTTAAAATAAAAATACAAAAAAATATTTCCTAGGTAGTTTCTAAGACGCTGATTTTTCCTCTTAACGGATTTTATCACACTATTTTGCGTTTTTGGACACCATAGGTATCTAAATATATAATATTATAGCTATCAGTTGTTAGGTGTTATAAGTACCTTTATTGTTTATAGAGTACTAATCTATATGTATATTTTATAAGTGAAGCGAAAATGATATAACTAACATTTTTGTAACTTAATCATTTAAAAGTCAGATTTAAAAAATATATAATTACAGGACTATATAAAATAAGCATTAATTACTCATTCATTAAATCAATATATATAATAAAAATGTAACTGATCGCTGTCCGTCCATGGAAAATATAAGAGAAAAACTACTGAAAAAAAAACAGTATTTTTTTAAATTGTGTTTGTGACGTTGACGTTGTGTACCCCAACCTCAGGAACGGCGCAGCCGATTCAAATGCAATTTTTACTATAATATTTTAGCAAATCTCCCTTAACATTTAGTATTTCTTTATTTTAAATCGGCTCATTAAGAAAAAAAAAGTTATTTGAAATATAAATATTTTGTAAAGTAAATTTCTGTAAGTGTAAGTAATTGAGGCCAGTCGTGGCGCATGGGCACAAAGTGTACCTGTAAATCGACTGGTTGTGGGTTCGATCTCCACTCGAGGAGATGAAATATTTATTTACATTTATATTTTCATTTCTTCGCTCTGGTGTGGAGGGGAAAGCGCGGCGTTGAGTCCCGCCACTCAACACGCAATTCTTCCAAAAATTGGCGGAAAGTAGGGGTCGAAGTGTCTTAACACTAGGTTCCCTCTGCCTACCCTGCTGTGTGCGGGATACAGCGTGAAGCTGCAAAAAAAAATCTGTAAAATAATAGTTGTTTCATTCCAATTTCAAATTTCTATTTAAATTAATCCAAATTTTCAAACACGAAAGTATTTTTTATTTTTGAACAGTAGATCCTGAGAAGGAAGAAAGAATGAAGAGCTTCAGCTTCAGCTTTATAGAGATTTCAGAGGAATAAAAATATATATTTTTAATTACTACGTAAAAATTTAAAATAAAAATGCCTCTTTTTACTATCTTCACGTTTTATCCCTGTAGGGGTAGTAAAAGAGAACGGAGCGCCAAACGCTACGGTCTCTACATACCTCCTTCGCCTCGTCCACTGTCATCAATCTCTTCATACATGTTCTCTGCGGTGTTCTCATGCTTTTTACGTGACCTTCCTCCAGTATTTCTGATACTGTGTTTTGAACGGTCAACCGAGGTCCCCCCGTATCTCTCTTACCACCCACTTTTCAATCATAAATCTTTTTTGCCATTCTTTCATCACTCATTCATTCGACGTGCCCAAACCAGCTGAACACGTTCTTATTCATTCTCACCGTGACATCCTCGATAGTACCTACCTGCCATTCTGTATATCTCTTTAGTGTGGATTCGATCAGCTAAGCTAACTCCGCATATCCTACAAAGAGATCGCATCTCCACGACATTCATCTTTCTTTCATTCTTCTTCGATAATACAAATAAAATTTTCCTTCAATTTAAAAATAAGAATAATGAAACCTTACTATGTAATAGATACCACTTGGCTAGATACCTACTGGAAAATATTAATGCAAATTATTATATAGATACATCAAATGGGCAGCGTCTACGCGTCATTCGTTCATAGAGATCAATTAAACCGCAATCATGTCATTGTTTTGAACGTGTATAAACTAATAAATTTACTTGGCATGGTGTTATGCGTACAAAGTCACCGCGGCCATCTAAACATATAATATCATTCATATATATGTATTTATATGGAATTCCCATGAATATAAAGAATTCAAGTAATTTTAAACGCTCAGATATAGTCTCATTTATAAAATTAAACTTAAATAAAGGCAAAGTCCGTGGAATTTTACATTGCAATAAACAACTTAGAAGATTTATATCAGTGAGGTCTATTAGTTAATACTTAGAAAAGTTATTTACCTACAGAGTGCTTGGGTTTGGTTAGGTTTTTATTAGATACATTATATCTTTATTTGTACTGTTATTTTTTATCTATGTATCCTATAATAAAACAGTTAAAATCTGTATCTGTAAGTCTGTATATTGAATATATTTGCGAAAAAACAGTGTAAGTTGAGTGTATGTTAGTTGTTTTAAATTTTTGTTTGTCTGTTTGTACACGCCCATCTTCTGAACCACTGGGCCGATTCAAATAAAAGTTTTTTTTGTTTTGTAGCTATTAGGTCTGTAAGCATTTTCTATTGATATTAAAAAAAAACAGCTTCACGCTGTATCCCGCACACAGCAGGGTAGGCAGAGGGAACTTAGTGTTAAGACACTCCGTTCCCCACTTTCTGCCGAATTCTGGAGGCATTGCGTGTTGAGTGGCAGAACTCAACGCCGCGCTTAACCTCGACACCAGAGCGAAGAAATGGAAATATAAATTTAAGTAAATATTTCATCTCCTCGAGTGGGGATCGAACCTACAACCAGTCGGTTTTGCAGTCACGCCTCGTGCCGCTGCGCCACGACTGACCTCAATTCTATTGATAATAAAAAATTAAAGTAGTAGATATACAGAGTGTTTTTGTCATCACCACTTTAAATGAAACCACAGTTTTAACGACTCTATAAAAACTTAATACAATTAAAACAAAAGGGATTTTTCCAAAAATAGAAAGGGTTTTTTGAAACAAAATAATTAATAAAATTATTGTTGTAAAATAAAACGCCATTTGTCAAGAATGACGCACACAGGCACAAATCTATCAAAGCGAGAACGCCGTACACGCCTCATTCAAGAAATCGAGTTGTAGGTAATGGCGGCGAGGTTGAATTGCGTAAAATAAAACGAGAGATATTCCCCTTTCTCGGTCTGATGTTTTTTGAGAAAGAAAAGTAGCAGATCTGTGACGCCTAGTAGTATTTTTGTAGTAGTATGTGTTTAGGTTATTGGTATCTTTTCGTAATTGCATCACGCGAAATACAGGTATGGATAAACATCGTGAAAAAAAAATACTACGTCTAAGCTGTTGAGTTATCTTGATTAATTTCTTTAGGTTTGAGGTTCAGAAATTTTTCCCTATATGCTGCTCCCGTAAAAGGAGTGCAGACGCTTCCATTCTGTATAATAGTTTTAGTTAAATCATGAATTATCTACTATTGGTTAAGATACATGATAGACATCTTTATTTATTCAAAAGGATTACTAACAGAAACTATAATAATACAAAAATAATGTACTCTATATATTAAAGCAGCCTAACTATGTCTCAGCCTGTATACTCTATCTTTATACAGCCTATATACTAGATCTATCTTTAGCGAAAACTGTTGTTAAAATAACTTTAAATCGTTTTAACAATATTTTTTGCAATTTTTTATACTTATAACAGAAATTAATTACAATTATAAGTTATAAGTTATAACATTATAAGTTATAACATTTTTTAATCTGTAAATATAAATTTCCATTTCTCAGTTTTCAATCAAGTTCTTGCCAAATTTCAACCCAACAGGCCAACGGGACATAATCTATATAGATATTAATATGAGGATCGAACCCACAACCAGTCGATTTTACAGTCACACTTTATGCCCCTGCGCCACGACTGGCCTCAAAAAAATTTTTTTGTGTATCTTACTTTTTCCTACAAGTTTGACTTTCAATGATAATATTAGTGATTGTAAAGTATGGTATCTATTAAATAATCGTCCTTGGATATTTTGATAAAGATTAAAATGATAGTCATAAGATGTTATCAATTTTAGGTATAGAAATGTAATGAAATTAAAAAATATATATAAGTATATGCATATGGTTTATAATATTGATTAAAAATTAAAACGCAGAAAAAAATGTTTTTTCATTTACACGATTTTATTAGGTTAACCTACATCTATATAAAAAAAATATTGCATCGCTATTTTACAACTCTGATCTATTAAAAAAATCACGTGTTCCAATGAAAGAAGTGTACCTTCTTAAGATATTTAATAGAATTTAACCTGACGTCCTTACCAGGCAGACTAAAATAAAGACAAAATGGAGTTTTGAGTTAGTTTTTTTTTATTATTTTGTAATTATGGTTCTACTTATATGTAAAGATACTATCACATTCATCCTTTTTAATTCTAATGTTTTTTGAAAAACTATTTGATTCCATTTTAATACAATTATTGAGATATATTATTGCCGACATTCATAGAGGACCTATCATTATGTTATTTTCAATTTTTGCCTATTTGGACGTTGCATACCGGGTGAGTCACCAGAGTGCTATGCTTTGTCTAACCAAACCGAATCTGTGTATAAAATTTTAAAATATTTGACTATACCTACGTGACGCTGTGGACGATCACGTACTTTATTATAAGCGTCTTGCCAGGTTGCATCTTACTTCGCAAGTACATTGTAACCTTAGGATCGGTCGGGTCCTTAGGGCAACCTGAATTTGTAATTACCGAAGTAAGAAATTCTTTCCTTCCCTCAAGGTCTCCGTCAGTTGCCGCTGGGGTTATGGAAGAATCCGCTGGCTACCGGAGCCCCGATCTGTGGCGGTCGAGGAGGTTTTAGTGTGTAGTGTAGACGGCCTACAGCTGATACAACAGTCCCATATAACCCACTCGAGTCCGGGGCGGCGTATACGTAATCGGGTTTCCTCACAATAAAAAAAGGTATCTGTAATCCTTTGCTCATACTTCTTAAGTACACGTATGGTAGCAACCAAACTGTCTTTGCATAATAATACTTTCAACAGCACACTTTTTTAATAGTTTTCACCATAAAGCAGTCGATTTTAAAAGTAGATTAACTATCAATCTTCTTAAATTGTAAAAAAAACACCAAAACAATAAAATTGCCCCGATAAATAAGAAAAATAATGTTTACACGAACATATCTATTCAAAGCTAAAGTCTAGGTCCCTTGTGCACCTTCAAAATTTTTCTTCGGTTTAGTTTTATCATTGTACTTACCGCGGTCACTCGCATGACAAGACATATTAGTCCTAATAGTCTATTGTAGTATTCTGCAATTTCCAACCACGATTATAATGAACCAAGGCCAGTCGTGGCGCAGGGGCTCAAAGTGACTGTAAAATCGACTGGTTGTGGGAAATGAAATATTTATTTACAGTGTTATTTTCATTTCTTCGCTCTGGTGTCGAGGCAAAGCGCGGCGCTGAGTTCCGCCACTTAACACGCAATGCCTCCAGAACTCGGCGGAAAGTGGGAAACGGAGTGACTTAACACTAGGTTCCCTCTGCCCAGTGCCGGTTTTAGCATTACCAGCGCCCTGGGCGAGATTTATTCGGCGCCCCCAAACTGAAATTACACACAAAAAAGGAACTAGGTACCTACAATGAAATAACCATCTATTAAAAAAAATATATATTTAATAGAGACCAGTCGTAGCGCAGGGGCATAAGTGTGCTGCAAAATTTACTGGTTTTGGGTTCGATCCCCACTCTAGGAAAGGAAATAAAAATAAAAAAAAAAAAAATTAGCTTCACGCTATATCCCGCACACAGCAGGGTAGGCAGAGGGAACCTAGTGTTAAGACACTCCGTTCCCCACTTTCTGCCGAATTCTGGAGGCATTGCGTGTTGAGTGGCAGAACTCAACGCCGCGCTTAACCTCGACACCAGAGCGAAGAAATGGAAATATAAATTTAAGTAAATATTTCATCTCCTCGAGTGGGGATCGAACCCACAACCAGTCGGTTTTGCAGTCACACCTCGTGCCGCTGCGCCACGACCGGCCTCTATTTATTTAAATTTATATTTAATTTCTGTTGTCGAAGCAAAGCGCAGTATTAAGAGAATTTAGCGGCGAACGGAGCGTCTTAACACGAGGAAAAAATGTAATAAAATTTAACTTTTCTATCCTTTCTATCGGCGAATCCTTTTATGAGGCAATCAAAATCTAATTTTTCAGCAATTTCATTTTCGATTGACAAAGTTGCTAAGTTTGTCGATCTAGATTGATAGATTGTCGATCGCAGATATGTTTTTATCAGTTTCAGCTTAGAAAAACTCCTTTCCCCATTAGCAACTGTTAGAGGTATAATTAATAATATTCGCAATACTATCCATACATTTGGACATAGCTCTTGCAAGTTGCGATCTTTAATATTTTTTTTAAACATAAGTAGGGGTTCCACACAGGGCAACCTGATTCTGATCAGGCAAAAAAAAATTCAAGCTAATGAGTTCATCACACAACCTACAACCAATCTATATCTGATTTAGAATCCACAGTTAATTTTAATTGGAGATCACCAAGGTTGGGTTTTTCAGAATTTGTTTGATATTGTACAAAAAAGACCAAGAATTTGAGTACCCATTTAACTCATTCAACTGTTCAAATCTTTCATTAACTGAAGTTAATGTAGTGTCTACTAGTTGAAAAAATCTACTTCAAATTTCTTTTCTGGAGAAACAATAGGCTCGTCGCGGGCAGTTTCATTAGCTTGACGCTCAACAAATCGAATTCTTTTTATGGGTCTAAACTCAGTTTCTTGTAGTTCTTCAGCTAATTCCTTTGCAGATAAAATGGCGCTTTGAAAGTCTATATTCTTAGATATATATATATTTCGTATTTCTTCCACAAAGTGCAGCATTTTTTCAACATTTCTGTGCATTTACTGAGATCTCTGGTGATTGTAGAGATTTACTTAATAATACAAATGCCACTCTGCAGTTCGAACAAGAACATCGCAATAAAACGTTAAACGTCTAATTATTGTATTTTAAAGCAATTCAATAATTATTTAAAGCAAAAAACGATTGGCGAGGTGTGGTCATCGTGCCTTTGTATAAAGGCAAAAGTTCACAGTTAGACTGCGCAAGCCATAGGGCTATCAGTTTGATTAGCTTAGGTAGTAAAGTTTACGCTAAAGTTTTAGCGAGAAGAATGCAAGAGAGATCTGAAAGGCTGTTGTGGGAGGCCCAAGGAGGCTTTAGACCTGGAAGAGGGTGTATGGATCATATCTTTTCCCTCCGCATGATCACGGAAAAATTTTTGGCCGTTAACCAAAAGTTTTCTGTGCTTTTGTGGAAATTTGGAAATGGCGTTTAACAGAGTTGTAAGAGAGAAATTATGGAAGATACTACCCCGGTACAATGTGAGCGGACCCTTGCTGCAGGCTGTAAAGTCTTTTTACAGAGATCACTCATCACTCGTGCGAGTAGGAGCTGGCATGTCGCTGGTTGCCTGGTTTGACATCCGATCGGGTGTTAAACAAGGTTGCGCCATGTCAACTTGGTTGTTCAATTTGTGTGGTCGAACGAATGAGTGATGAAAGAATGGCAAAAAAGTTTTATGATGGAAAAGTGAGCGGTAAGAGCGGTAGGAGGAGACCTCGGTTGACCTTCGAAAACACAGTTCAAATTCAAATTCAAAATATTCTTTATTCAAATAAACTCTTATAAGCACTTTTGAATCGTCAAATGAACATATAACAAAAAAACAAGAAAAAAAGCTACCAACGGTTCGGAAGGCAGTTCTGCACTATAGGCAGTACTGCAACTCTACAGTATCAAAGATACTAGAGGAAGGTCACGTAAAAAGCATGAGGACCCCCGGAGGGCATGTATGAAGAGGTTGATGACAGTGGACGGGGCGAAAGAGGTATGTAGAAACCGTAGCGTTTGACGCTCCGTTCTCTCTGACTACCCCGCTAGGGATAAAGCGTGAAATTAGTTTAGTTTAAAAAAGCGTCCGTTCACTTATGTCATGGTTGCACAGACTTATTAAGACTAGGGGCCACTCAGGCAAATCATGAACTGATGGCGGGCCGGCCCCCAGAAGTATTAAAGACAATAAAGAATTGATAATAATTTATTAAAATTAAAAAGGAATTCATTAATTTGAAGCGTGACACTGCATAGTGCTTACAATCTTTTTTATATTTGGCTCAAATTTACTTGTAACAACAAGTAAAACTGCTTCCAAACTTTCATTTGCAAGGCGGTTTCGATTTTTTGTTTTATTATTATTTAGTATTGAAAAAGTTTGTTCACATATATAGGTAGAACCAAATAAGCTGGCACATTTTAGAGCGTTTATGCGCAACTCTTCGTACATATTTTTATCGATGCAGCGGTAAAAGTTCAGAAAGTCTCCTTCGTTGAATTTGTTGCGTAAATCTTGGTCGTTTTGAATGTCGATAATTTCTAACTGCATTGACTCTGGCGCATTTTCAACTGAAAAGGATTGCTGAATATGTCCAATAGAGGTTTCACTTTTTTAAACTCCGAAAATCTGTCTTGAAAATATTTAATCAAAATATCTAGCTTTTCTACATAACTGAAATTAATCGCAGTTTTGTTGAATTTTTCAGCCATTTTCTTATAATTCGGAAAATGATTACAATTTCCAGAATTCAATTGTGATTTGAAAAGCGTTAGCTTGCATTGAAGGGATGATACATGAGCGTAGAGTTGGGATATCAGTTGATTTTTGCCTTGAAGCTGTGTGTTCAAGACATTCAAATGATTTGTAATGTCAACTAAAAAAGCCAAATCAAACAACCAATCAGGATTTTTAAGTTCCGTGACATTTCTTTGTTTTTCCTTTGCTTTGCGTTCCAGTGTCAATCCACGACTTAGCCACCTTATTAAATAAAACTATTTTAACCGGATTAATCGCGTATATTTTGTATGTTTATACATTTTTGGAACAGTCACACTAGACTGTGACTGTGACTTATCATACATAGGTCAAACAAAGAGAAGCATCGGTGTTAGGGTGAAAGAACACATTTCTGATATCAAGAATGGGCATGTATCGAAGTCAGCTGTGTGTGAGCATACTGTGGATAAACCCAGCCACTACATTAGGTTTGATAAACCCCAAATCCTCGCTAAGGAAAACAGATATATTCCTAGAATGATCCGCGAGGCTATTGAAATACAAAAACATCCTAATTTCAATAGAGAGGACGGCTGGAAGCTTTCTACCACCTGGGACCCACTCATAAAATCATTGAAGTCCCAAACCCACCATACCAGAGGGCAAGATACCATCAGCTCATTCTGCAGGAATCCAGGGCAGTACGCGAGGCAATTAAGAAATCGTTGGCGGTAGTTTGATATAATAATTATGTCAACTGACAGACGAATGCCACCTCAGTCTACCCGTGACCACGGACTACTGCAAAGTGTTCGAAACGTCGGGTTTCCAAAAATGTATAAACATACAAAATATACGCGATTAATCCGGTTAAAATAGTTTTATTTAAAATGTGTAATAATCGTGAAAATCAAAGAACTTATTAGCCACCTTACTTCTGTATAATACAGTAAATCTCCGTATTCGCTTTCGATGTCATCAAGGAATTGTTTGAATTGTCTGTGATTGAGTCCTCGTGGTTTTATGAAATGTACAGTCCAAACTACCACTTTCATGACATTTTGAAATTCAATTTTTTTAGAACAGAGGGCTTCTTGGTGCATAATACAGTGAAATTGCATGGGATCTTCAGCGTTTACGGTTTTTTCTTGCAGATGCTTTTTCGCATCCATGACTTATGTCAAGAAGATGATTGTGTTGGGTTTCACAAAATATTAAAAAGACGTAGATAATCCATACAGAAATTTGATTTTTCTATGGGGATTCCCGAGAAATTGAACGTATTGAACACTACATTCCATTCTAGTGGTGCCTACATAACAATATTTCTATAAATTTTGGGAACATTACAAGTAAGTAAGCCTCGCTCAATTGAGCAAGGAATCTATTATTGAAATAGGAATAGGAAATTATAAAGAATCATAAAATGGCACTGGACGAAAACGGACATCTGCGGCGCCCCTCTTTATCCGGCGCCCTGGGCGGTCGCCCCACCTCGCCCTACCCTAACGCCGCTACTGCCTCTGCCTACCCTGCTGTGTGCGAGGGTCTGCGTGAAGCTGATTTAATTTGATTTTTGGTTATAATGAAGAAACAAATAGAACATCACTGTCTTTAACAAATCGAACAATTTGTTTATGCGAAATGGCGGCCATCCCCTATTATGATAATATTGACTTTTCTATAGGTATGTTTGAAATTTTTCCTGTACACTAAAATTGTCTAGCTTTTGTTATTTATTTGCTGCAATTTCCATTTTATAGACTTTCTTTTTTCGTTTTTTTTACGACAGTCTTTGAAATATAATATCCTTCGAGATGATCGAACAAAAAGAACCATAACATCAATCACGAATAAATCATCACAGTTTTGTATCGAAGTATTTGAATATAATTAAGAAGCAACAAACGTGCAAATATTCAACAAACATAAATTAATTAATAATAGTATTGATCTTTTACTTCTTAAAATCGAGATTCTCTTCCATGTGTTCTAATTTTATTTTTAAATATACAGAGTGGAAGAGGCAGCGCTCTTTTTACGGAAACAAATTAATCAAGATGCCTCAAACAAATTAATCAAGATGCCTCAACAGTTTGGACGTAGGATTTTTTTTCATTTCACGATTTTAATCCATACTGTATTTGGTGTGATGCGATTACGTATAGATCCCAATAACATACACTTACAACTACAAAAATACTACTAAAGGTTAAACAACTTCGAACTTTATCGCCAATAACTACGACTCGATTTCGGAATGAGGCGTGTCCGGCGGTGTTCCTTTGATAGATTTATGTGTGCGTGCCTCGTCCTTACAAATGGCGTTTTATTTTAAAAGGACAATTTTATTATTTATTTTGTTTGAAAAAATAACTTTTTCACTTTTGGGATTTTTTTTTTCTGATTTATATTAGGCTTTTATAGAGTAGTTAAAACTGTGGTTTCATTTTAAGTGGTGCTTACACTTCCATCCTGTATATTGAAGCTTATATATCCACAGCCCACTAGAATCGTGGACAGTAAATCAATATAATAAAATTATTAAACAATGAAATTGAAAAGTTTCTTCACTGGTAAATGCTGTACTCGTAATAGATAAAAAATAACATATCCTCGTAATCATCTGTAAGTAGAGCTCTTAATATTATCGTTGTCAATATTATTTTTCTCTTCACACGTTCTCCATAATCAGCAAGCAGTACAGTAATTACCTATAGTAAGGAGTGATATATCACTCTCCTATCGCCTTTTTAAAGACTCCGTATGCCGAACTGAACGCCATACTTTGTATCACCAAATCAAAATTAAGAAACCATATAGTTTTCAATAATGTCACGGTGACACCACACTATTTAGTTTTTTTTATTATAAACATCACCGCATTATACCGCATTATTAGGGGAAAAGCGTGAAGATTCAGAAGTCATTATTATTAAAACACAGATTAAATCTAATTAATGATTTTCAATTTTTTTGTTAAGAAATATCATTATTAATGACGTATAAACTAATATCGTCTTCTATAATGAATATTGTAATTAAGTCCTTCATCTGAGTGAGTAGCGGCGGATCTTAGTTCGATTCCCACGAGGGAAAATGGATAATTTGCATTGTCTGATCTGGCAAAACAAAGTGATGCTTTACATTCCGTCGCAATGTCTCAAAAAATAAACAAAAAATGGGGAACGGAGTGTCTTAGCATTACCTCTATCTTCCCTATTATATGCGGGATACAAGCGTGAAACTAAAAGCGTAGGCTTGCTTCACTTTAATAGCGAAGCCAAGCCGCCTTTAATGATATGAGGCAAAATCTTGCTTGAAAAATATTTAGATACCTATTTATTAAACATTTTAAGAACACAGCAACCAGCAAATTCATATTACATGTATTTTTTATACATTTAAAATTACAAAATATTAGCGATAAATATTTTAGTTGTCCGTTTCCAGAAAATATAGAGCAAATAGGTAATATAATTTATTTATTAAATATATCAATAATACTCGATTGGAGATAGTGTCAAATGTCTTATTTACTTAATCCATTAGGAATTATTATACTAACCTAAGCCCTATAGAATGAGATCCCAGTCCCTCCAGACCCATAGGTCAGACCAAATGACATATAATTTTGGCAAAGCTGACATTTTAAGGATTAAGTTTAATTAATCTAATATATAGTTAAGACTGTTTGTGTACTTATTAACTTGAAAGTCTCCCCCACTTTCAGATACACGCTCACTTACGTTAAAGTAAAAAACTCGTATATAAATATATTTAAAAAAAAATGTAATTTTATTATTACCAGACCATTGGGACCTTTACGTTGCTAGACGTCTTAAAGGCCGTTTAAAATTGGGATAAACTACGTTGTACTAACAAGTTTTAATTTTACATGTATTATTTACGAACTATTTCACCCCTTATAAACACCCAGACCAATGCGATGGATCAATCATCCTCCCAGACAGAGATATATACTTTATTTGGCGCTACCTCTGAAAGAACCCCACTTATTGAGTAAGTTAAGTTATTGAGTATGCATACTGTCTTAATTACATATTGGACTAAGTTCTCAAAATATCAGCTTTGATAAAATAACATAGGTCTAAGTGCTCTGGGATCTTGTGCTATTAAGTTCTATGATGTATCTATTATAGTTAAGGAATTTCAACTGAATGTCTCTCACTTCCATTGCCATATTGTAAAAATAAATGTAGGTCTATTTTTAATAATGCCTTTATGTTCAAATTAGCCTTTATTATCTATATTATAAGTATGCCAATAACCAATTAAAATAAAAAAAATATATAATTAACTCCAAGAGAATATTGTATTTAACATTATAACTTTGATTATTAGAGAACAAAAACAGGTTTAACAAGCATAGGATTTTCAAGTAAAAACTAAATTTGGTGAGGATATTTTATTCCATAATACAGCATTAAGACAAACCGGAATGTCACATTTCGTTTTCCATTGAATCTTCTTGATTTTCATAAAAATTAATTAATAAAAAAAAGTTCTCCACCACACGCCACATAATCATATCCTTAAATTGTGTTTAATAATTTCTTCTAAATTATTATAAAAATGCTAAGTTATAATTAATTGTGTAAGAGCAGAGTACCACCGAAGGGTTCCGAGCGCAATCGCACGTCACTTCAATGACACCATGTCAGTAATACATATACCTAAATTAAATCTCGGGTCGTCATGAGAAGTCAACTTTAAATGCAAGTCGCCACGACGCCATCCGACCAGGTCGCTCCGAACGGTATCGAGTGTTAAATACATAACAGCTTACTCTATCTAGTTAACTTCCGTAAAAATAAACTATCATAATACAATAAGTCGTTCGAATCAAACGAATATACACTAAATACGCACAGAATATGCTGTATGTGCACACGTCACGACTGCAGTTGCCATGTCGAAACTGCTCAAGTCAGTCACAGAGCGATGTGAATAGTGACATTTAATGTAATAAATAAAAATAAAACCCCAGTCGCTTCTGAAAGATTCTTGTAAAAAAAAATCACTTAATAAATTAAACATCAAAACTAACATAAAGTACTTGGTAAATAAATGGCTTAAATTTGAATAATCGGAATCGATAAATAAGAAATAACTAATCTAATAACGATTTATTAGTAAACCACGTATTGGACACGTAGAGCCAGCTCGTAGCAGTTGGCCGATCGCAAATATAGTTTTACGACGCGATAACCATTGTTCGAACTAGGTCACGTGCCCGCTACAGGCGTCGCCAATAAACCAGTGAATCAAACTCATGAAGTGAATTAACTTTAAATACTTTATTACGACAACTTATTCCACAATATTATAGTATACATATAAAACATGTTACGGTGTGATCCACTTTATCACGAGTCAGCTACACATGTACCTATCCACATCACAATGCGATTAATCAAATGTACAGTTTCATATTAAGTTTAGATAAATATAAACACAAAAAAAAATGTAATTTTGCAATAACTTTACACACTATATTTGTTCAACGTCATCAGAGATCGAGCAAACAACGCAATCCCATTGCACTAATACCATTGCACTACAGCACAGGCGGCCGGCGGTGACGCCTCGGTGTATCTATCGACATCTCAAACGAATGCGAGGAAGAGAGCCGCGAGTGCTCAGCGGCAACAGCAAGCATGTTGGGTGTGCGATGCGAGCTCGGTCGACGAGTGACGGTAGTACATAAATTTCGCACATACATTGTATTTATAGCAAATAAAGTGAACATATCTTAAACCATAGTCTCTTTCAGTAATCAGGTAAGTCTGTGGGGGCACAGGTTAGCGGTTGGCGTTCTTGAGCTGGTTGGAGAGCCAGTCCAGCCCCTCGTAGAGGCCGTCGCCGGAGGTGGCGCACGTCGCCTGGATGTACCAGTTGCGGTTGCGCAGCGAGTGCAGGCCCAGCTTGTCCGTTATCTCCGCGGCGTTCATGGCGTTTGGCAGATCCTACCACAAATATACATTGTAACAAATGTTTTAAATATTTATATATTTTTTTATATCTATTAAACTAAAGATTGTCTGGAAGAAACTGCTGTATAGTAAAGTATATAAATAAATAAATAATAAATAATGTATAGGAAACAAAATATGTATATTATATGCTTGTAATTTAGGTTCCCACGCCTACAGATAAATGACTCATAAGTACATCCTTTGACCTTCATTGTTTAGATATCTATGCTACTATGTAACAAGACATGAAAACATTCTCACAAAAACTAATATTTAAAAACTAATAACATGTATTATGATGCAGGGTAATTTAAAATTTTAAATATCCCATAAATATGCAATTTTCTTCAAAAGTAAAATGAATAAGTGAATTATAGAAGCTGTTTATCATTACAATATTAAATTAAGCAATTATTAATTTGCATTGAGCATATTATATTTAACTGACTAGCTATAAATTTATACCTTGAGTTACTTTTCCTATTATTTTTGTATTTGTTATAAAAATAACTATTACTTTTTGGATGCAGTGTTTACCTAAGATATAAATGTACAAATAGTCTTACGATTGTGCTGTATTGTACAATAGAATATGATAAAGAAAATATACATTTTCACTTCTATTATTTAACAAATAACCAATTCGTTATATTTCCTATTCATTTTACTTGGACTCATACAGAGTAATACTTTAATAGACAAAATGATTACCTGTTTGTTTGCAAAGATCAAAAGTACTGCATCCCGTAACTCATCTTCACTTAACATTCTCATGAGCTCCTCACGCGCCTCACCGATACGCTCTCGATCATTACTGTCTACTACAAAGATGAGACCCTAGAAAAAAAATATTTTAAATAAATCATCAGCTTCACGCTATATCCCACACACAGCAGGGTAGGCAGAGGGAACCTTAAGACACTCCGTTGCCTACTTTCTGCCTAATTCTGGAGGCATTACGTGTTGAGTGCCAGAACTCAACGCCGCGCTTAACCTCGATACCAGAGCGAAGAAATGGAAATATAAATTTAAGTAAATATTTCATCTCCTCGAGTGTGGATCGAATCCACAACCAGTGGTCTTTACAGTCACACCTCGTGCCGCTGCGCCACGACTGGCCTCTAAATATATTCTTGTCAAAATGAAAAATATCAAAGTAAGATCAAATAAAAATAATAGTGCTAATTGTAAAAACAGTCGAGACCATTATTGTTTTTTTCCTCGGGTAACAAAAGAAAGCAATGCCTTGAGTTCCATAGGTCATTACAAAATGTTTCAAAAATAGAGTGTAAAGTAGGAACTGAGTCTTAGCATTAGGTTTTGTGCCTATTCTGATATCTGTGCAAGATACAGTGTAAAGATAATATAAAAAGTAAGACAAGAGCCACAATATTTAAAAATAATTAAATCATTTTCTTGTCCACTGCTTATTTAAGAATAAAAGCTATAACTATTTTTTTTAAATAGTAATAATATAATATGCAATATAATTAAAAAATACACAAAGTTTGTTTACAAATGATTTAGATTCTTTAATAAAGGTAACAGTGGAGTTAAATGCAATGATAAATATTATTTCTAATTATATATAGTAAAAAAGAACATGTGACTTCAATATTTTATTTCTTAGGCTGGGAGATATAAAATAAATATAAATAAATAAATTTAATACTAATAAATTAACCATTTAGGTAAGCAAGGAAAGGTTTTATAATTACAAAAACTTGCATAGTTTTGATTTTTTTGTGATGAAAGCCTAAAATTGGAATGTAATCATTATTTATATGCTTTATTATATTCGTAGTTTAAAAATTAATTAGCTTCTTGCTGTATCCCACTTTCCGCCGAATTCTGAAGGCATTGCATATTGAGTAGTGAACTCAAAACTACAACCTCAATCTATGCCGTGCTTTGCCTTGACACCAGAGCAAAGAAATGAAAATATACAAGTAAATATATCATTTCTTCGATTGCACATTGAACCTACAACCAATCGATTTTACATTCACACTTTGTGCCCCTGCACCACAACTGGCCCCATGTTCATAGTGTCTAAATCATCTTAATCCTATTTGAATAAAGTGTAATATTAATGGACAAATTATATTTTTATTAAAGTTTCATGCTTTATTCTGCATGTAGCAAGATGACAGAGAGAACCTAGTGTTAAGATACTTCCATTCCCCACTTACCACCGAATTCAGAAAGCATTGCTTGCTTGAGTGGGAATTGAATCCACAACCTCAATCTATGTCTTTTTTAAGTTTAATTACTAGTTTCATTTCTTTTTTTAAGAGGGCACTGAAACCCAGTAATATCAACAATATTCTTGAGTACTGTAGCTCATGTGCCAATATCTATGCTGGATGACAACCATCCTAATCTCCCAATTTGTAACTTAAAAAATAAATCAGCTTCACGCTGTATCCCGCACTCAGCAGGGTAGACAGAGGGTAGTGTTGAGTCACTCTATTTCCCACTTTCCGCCGAATTCTGGAGGCATTGAAATTCAAAGAAATGAAAATATAAATGTAAATAAATATTTCACTTCTTTGAGTAGGGATTAAACCCACAAGCAGTTGATTTAACTTTGTGCCTCTGCGCCACAACCGGCCTTAAACTGTAACTTATCAGCATTAAGAATAATAATTAGTTGCATGTTTAATTTTATTTTTTTTTTCTGTTTTTATAATTTTATTGTCTGTATTTCTATTGTTGATAATAAAATATATGAATATATTAAATTAATCACTTGACAACACCTAATTATGTGGCACATACAACAACAAACAATGTAAATACTTAATTGGAAAGGTAAAAAATATTAATGAAAGATAATAAAACTAATATTAATATAAAAATATTAAAAAAAATACCTGTGTGTTCTGGAAGTAATGCCTCCACAGTGGTCTGATTTTGTCTTGACCACCTACATCCCAAACAGTGAAACTGATGTTTTTGTATTCTACAGTTTCCACGTTAAATCCTGAAATCATTAATTATACATAAATATTTTTATAGTTATTAGCTCTATGCTTTATAGGTAGAGAGAACCTAACACAATGTTTAACATTTTCAACCCAATTTTCAAAACATTTGGTGTAGCAAAACTCAACACACTTTGTCTTACAACTAGAGCAAGTAAATGAAAATAATTAATAATTATTATTCCCTTCACACCAACAACCTGTTGTATATTATTAATTAATATTATATATTATTTAAATCATATCTATCTTTAAAGTATTCTTTTAATATCAACAAAATCCACAAAATTAGAGATTTTTATAGAAAAACAGGTTAATTATTGAATTATTCATAAAAAAAACTATATATAGGAACAGAAACATATTTAAATTTATGTAAAAATAATTTACAATGACACACATTACGAAACTTATCTCTTAATCATTTCATCATCACTGTTAAAGTTAGAATACGTACACTTTCTCTTTGATATTATGAAAATATGATTTATTAGCAATAGATCTGTAAAGACTAAAATTTCAAAATTTTAACAAAAACTAGTGAATAAAATTATTTGAAAGTATTAATTTATCGTATTTGTTTAAAAATATATGTTTATTACAATTTTTAAGTTTTATATTTCATGAAAATAAAAAAACTTACCAATTGTTGGAATTGTAGTTACGATTTCTCCTAATTTAAGTTTGTATAAGATTGTGGTTTTACCAGCTGCATCAAGACCCACCATCAATATTCTCATTTCTTTTTTGCCAAACAGGCCTTTAAATAAATTTGCAAACATATTCCCCATTTTGCTGTATTTTTTATTTTCCTGAAAGGTAATTTAAATTATTATGAATACCATTCACATTTCACTCTGACTCATCCGTCACTATACGTTACTATAATCAATGATAATGACATGGCAAGTCGTAGTTAGAATTCGACATATAGTGCTTTATATTGAATATAATAAACAATAAGTAAGTTTGTTACAATATAGCAAAAGAATAAAAAATATTGATGTTACTATTGTATCCCAAGTTACAGTATTGCGACTTAGACAAAGATTGGTCGGTGGACACCGCTGTTAAAAATTCTGTTAGGGTCGCCACCCAGAGCTTGTTTCACATATTTATTATAAGTACGACTAGAATTAATTTTAAATTTAAAGCTATTTGTAATAAAAAAATACAAACTTACGTTTTTTTTGAAGCAAATATATGTAATATGTAGTAAAAACGTTTCAATCCACTGAAGTCCCTACTATTCGCTGGATGTCAAAATGGCGGCGAACGTGGAATTTGTTCGTGCCTATGCCACGTATTGACAAAAGTGGCCAGTTATAAAATATGGATTTAATATATTTTTTATATAATATTCAGATTGTTCCTAACTTTAACGAATATAAAAATTGAGCATTTTTGCAATGACATTATTTAAAATTCCCCTTAGTATCCACTATTCCAATATCGCCATATTTTACTTTCACTAGCCAATACATAGTAATTGGCGAAGATTAAAATTTTTAACATATAAATATATATTATTATAAGATTGTTTTATGTATGCAATATATAAAACAATCTAAATATTACCGTACATATATGGTATGAAGATTAATTAATAATGATATGACTACAGAAATAATAAGTTCCTCTTAATTCAAATATATTTATAGAAGATAAATATATTTTAAAATGTATAGAATTTTTTTGACTTATTTTTTTTGTTTAATTGGAATTTAGTGAATAGGTTGTTATCTGTACATTACTATTTATATTTAACATTGCACAATGAATCTTCAATTTCATATGGTCTACCTTGTGGATGTAACTATTTTTTGTATTGAACTAAGCCGTTAGAGTCGAGCTTAAAACTTTACAAAATGTAGCACTATGGCTCTATTAATTCTGTATTCCTCTTTTTCGTAACAATTTCAAAAATAACCTATATTCAACTCTCTGTGCATTGGCTGCTTTCGGTTTTGCGTTGCTTCTCAATCACTCCATTGGTTTATTTTGCAAAAAATGGATGTTATATTGATAATCTATATAATATATGATAGTTATTTTTACCTTCAAAATTATGCTTGTGAAATGATATGAAATATATATTTAAAATTAGACGCATTATAAAAATCAAGCTCAAAATTTAAAATATTTCTATTGAGGCCTTTTAAGGTATATAATTTGCTAAGCTATATGTTAAAAGACGTGAAGTTTTTATCTAAAATATTTGCTAGACATTTAAAACGAACAGAATGCTAACATTGACAGGATTTTCTTAAAATTACATGACATTCTCCCCTTCTAATAAAATAATTAATGAACATTAAAATATAATAAAATATTATAAAACGTGATCACTAATAGCTTAATCTCTATCTTCAATGACATCCTGTTCTCGTTTTATATCCTAATCACGAAGGCATGAGATAAAAGGTAAATACGTCAAAAAAGGTTGTTTTACAGGTCACAAGTTGATTGAATTACTATATTCATTAAAAAATATATGTTATCTATCTATTGATTTTTGGAAGTTGTGCGCTGCAAGTATTATAAAAAAATATTATCTTATTATAGAAATAAAATATCAGAAAAGGGGGTAGAATTTTTTTTCTACAACATTCATTAATTTTTTTACATTATAATATACAATTATTTTCGTTAGTAAATTCCGAAATACATTAAGGGAAAGATAAGATAAATGCAAAACGTATATCACATTTGAATGTTGTCGGTTGAATTGCTTTAATTTGTACTATACCAAATTTATACACTTTTTATATTATTCTTCACCTCTTTTTAAGTTCTTCAACTAAAATATTGCCGCGTGCCCGCATACGACAATATTTTGACAATAATCTCGCCTCCCTCTGATATTGCCGTGACAACAACAGAATTTCTAGAAATCTACAATAATACAACCGCACAACCAATATCAAAAAACCGGCCACACGCACATTATTATTGACGATATTATTGTACGTGCGTGGTCACTCTAATATTATCTATAAATATTACCGTCAGTGACATTCATATAATATAATTGTTTATTGTGAAGTTGTGAACTGTGGTTTGTGGATTATCTGTTTTCTAACACTAAGTTCACAGCTAAGTTTCTGTTATCAAAACTCAAAATAAATAGTACGATTCCGCCAAAATATTTTTTTAAATTCTAATTACTGGACTTAATAATATGATAGTGATTACTGGGGAAGAACCTTTGTTTCTAATTATCTTAAAATAATTGATGCTGTATATTTTAAAATAAAAATATGTCTAATTATCATTATCTACAAAGTTGGCTTTCAGAGCCACCGAAATGTTCAGTTTTTAGAATTAATAACTTAATGAAATTTGATTGTAATGTGCTTCAAATTTGCTTAGAAAATGTATGTATGTTGTAATTTAAAATATATAAAATGCTGATTTTATGATATGTGAATTTTTTTACACAACTATAACCTTTATATTATAGCAAAAAACGCACTTAAACTGCACGACTATCCCTAAATTTTATTTCTTGCAATCGGACTGTATTATTATTGAGCAATGGCCTGAGGAAATTGTACAAGATAAATCAAGAAATAAAGTTATAGTTGATTCTCTATGTGCAGCTGCAGTTTTGAGAGGAGCACATGTATATGCCCCCGGTATATTGGGACTACCTACAAGTAAGATTCATGTATATAAACTATTCAAAGAAATTAGATTTTGATAATAATATATAATTATTTATCATTTCAGATAGTAAAATAAATGAACAAGTTGACATTTATGGTGATATTGATGGTCAGTGTAAAAGAGGCCTAAAAGTAGAGTATACTGGAAAAACAATGTATGTGGGAACTGGTTATCTTAAAATGGTGCGCCATGAATTATTTGATAAAGGAGTACAACCAAAGTAAATATATTTGATATACGATTATAGATTAAATATTGTTTTAGGTCATTTGTTGTTTTTCCTTTCAGACAGAAATATTTATTTGTTTTGGGGCAATTTTCAAATAATAAAAAAGTCCTTAGTAATAATACATTCTATATAATATATTATTAGAAATCAAAAATGATTAACATTTTCAAAAAAAACAAGTCATCTATATGTTTGTAAATTATTCAGCAAGACATTCTATATACTTGCAATAAGTGATATGTATCACCTTATAACAATACTTCACGCAAGGTTCCTTCCAATAAGGGCCATTCTATTGCTTTTATAGTCGCTTCACCTACGTCTACCCTCTTTTACACAAGTTTGCTAACTATATATTATTAATTGATTTTGTTTTGGAGTCTGTTGAATTGCAATGGCCCAGTGTTTCACATGTCTTAACACATTTATGGTCAGTATCAGTGAAAAATGTGGTTTTACTTACTTGCTCTGTTCCACTCCTTACACAATGTCTCAAAAATTGTCCAGAAAGTAGGTACTTAGCGGTGTTGCAAGACACCCTGTTTTTATGCATTTTTAAAAATTTATACAATTTATATTAATATCTATCACCATTGGAAGCTTTGTTTAAAACTTAAATAAATGGATAAATAATGAATTAAAGCCTCATTGTTGTCTCTTGTCTTTTTTACTTAAAATATTTAAAAGTCCCTCTTTTCATAGAGATAAAAATCCACCTACCCTGCTTACTGCAGGATACATAATAGTAAATATATATATTTTTTTATGCCCAATATTAATAATATATCTCCTACATCAATCTTCGATTGTTCCATATATCTATCCAATCTCTAGATAGGATAGATATATGGAACAATCGAAGATTGACGTAGGAGATAGATTATTCATATTGGCCGTTAGTGGTATTGCAGTTTATACATTACTACCAGCATCAAGATTGCCAGTAATAAATGAATCTATATATCCAAGAGGACAGGTTTTATTACAAAATCTACCATCGATTATAGTGGGATGGGTTGTTGATGCTAAACCTTTTGAATATATTCTGGACATGTGTGCAGCTCCTGGAAATAAAACCACTCATTTAGCAGAAATGTCTAACAATGAGGTATATATATTCTTAAAATTTTAAACATTTATTAAAGGCTTCATGGCTTCCTCATCAGGGAGAAATTAGTGTTAAGAATCTGTTCTGATCTTTCTGATCAATTTATAAGACATTACCTGTAATGTGGTGGAATTCAACGCAACACTGTCACATGACATGACATTTTATTTGTTTGTTAAATGGTGGCATTCAAAGCACTCTGTCAAGTTACCAGAGTCAAGAAAATAATATGCATTTGTTTCCCTGAGTGGGAGTCAAATCCACTGTGCTAAAATGACCTCCACACTCTTATTCACATATATGTTGCTTTGTCCTTTCAGGCTATCATAATCGCAATGGACAAAACTGAAGCAAAAGTAAATAAAATCAAACAAACATGTGAAACACAAGGTGTTAAATGTGTCACAGCCTATGTATATGATTCTACTAAATGCTATTGCGATGAGAATAACAGTAAATCACATCCTCCATTTTCTTCAAATTCGTTTGACAAGATTCTTTTAGATGCACCTTGTAGTGGGCTAGGGCAAAGACCTCAATTAAACTATAAAATGTCACCGAAAATGCTTAAATCTTACAAATATGTTCAGAGGAAGTTATTTGATGCGGTAAGTGTTTATTTATTTGTAATTTTTATTGTTTTAGCTCTACATATGTTAAAACTTAGTTTAAGATATTGTTACATCTATAAGCTTATTTTACTATATTATTTGGAACTTAGTTTTTTTTAAGTTCCTTTTTATTTCTGTAATCTGCCCATTGTGGGCATTTAGCTGGTGGTTATGAATATCATGGCATTTGTCGTTTTTGTTCTGGCCGATATTTCTGCTCTCAAATTCGATCTTGTACAAGTTCTTTTAGTAACCATGGAGCGTTTGCTATAGTTTGAGACATATGAGCATAGAGATTGGATTATATTTTGCCACAATAAAATGGCTTTTGGCAGTGAAGTGTGTTTCTGGTATAAGCTTAAAGTCAATATTATATTATTATAAGTTACGTAAAAAATAAGACCGATGTGCCAGTTGATTTGGAAAAAGTTGTTATGAAAATGCCAAAAGATTACGATGCATACAAAGTCTATGTGCCTAAAAGTCAAATAAAATTATTTTTAAATGATGAATTCTGGCCAGAAGGAGTGGCCTTTAGGCGTTTCATAGACTTCAAAGAAAGACATCGAAGTGGCTATATGCCGAATAGTACCCTTAATATACAACAATAATGGAAGTTACGACAAAAATTATTAGTTTCAACTGTAGGAATGTTCAACGGTCTGTTGCTTGCTTGAGATCTCTCTGCCAGAAAGCTGATATTATTGCCTTACAAGAGACATGGCTTTTACCACATGATCTCCACTTTTTGGAGACAATAGATGTTGATTTCGCTTTTACTGGAAAATCAGCAGTAGACACTTCTCAGGGTATCCTTCGTGGAAGACCGTACGGTGGGGTGGCACTATTGTGGAGGAAGTCTGCATTTCCACGTGTGTCAGTAGTTGAGTGTCATAGTGTGCGTTTGACGGCTATTAAAATACATCTCGACAGCGATAAGTCGATGCTAGTGATCTCTGTGTATATGCCTACGGACTTGGCGGTTAACCTTGTTGATTTTACGGACTGTATGGGTGAAATAAGTGCTTTAGTGGAGACAAACAGTATTGAAAATGTTTTTGTTCTTGGGGACTTTAATGCACATCCTGGTGAGCAATTTTCGCTTGAACTTATAAATTTTTGTAACGAAAACAGGTGGTCGTGCGTAGATATGGATTTACTACCGAGCGATACCTATACGTATGTTAGTGATTCACACGGATGTCGCAGATGGCTCGATCATTGTGTCGTTACTAGCGCAGCGCGGCAGTCTGTGCTTAATGCATCTGTTATGTATAATAACGTTTACTGGTCTGATCATTTTCCCTTATTAATTGAATGTAATTTAAGTAAGATTCAGTTGAAAATTGTGGCCCCCTCACCGTCTTTAAATAAAATAAAGTGGGCTGAAAGGGATAGTGATCAGATACAGAAATATACTGATAGTTGTAATAATAAATTACTTTTGATAAACCTTCCGGCGGATTTACGTTCATGTGCAGACAAAAAATGTTCAAATGTTCACCATAAAAGCAAAATAGCATCTATGTATGATGAGATTATATGTATTTTGAGAGATTCGGCTGAATGTACCTATAAAGATAAACAAATTAAGAGGCATAAATGCGTAGCGGGATGGAATAAGCACGCTCATGGGGAAGCTCGGTTTTGGTATCAGTCATGGCTATTATATGGTAAACCGTATACTGGCTTTATTTACGATAAAATGTGTGAGTCGAGAAAATTATTTAAAACTAAATTAAAATATTGTCAAAGAAATGAAAAACAAATAAAATTGGATATTATTGCTCAAAATTATGCTAGTAAAGATTTTAATAAATTTTGGAAAAACACCAATAAGCTGAATCCAAAATCGAGCCTTCCCGTGAGTGTAGATGGTAAATTTAATCCGACAGATATTGCGAACGCCTTCCGCAAACACTTTAAAGTGGTGTCTCCCCTCCCTCCGGAGTCGCAGGTATTCGATTCGGAGTGTCGTGATGGAGACTTCACTGTGGGGTTTTCTGAGTCGGAGGTCGCCTCAGTTATTAAAGGAATGGTTAGGGGCAAGTCTCCCGGTCACGACGATCTCAGTATCGAACATCTGAAATACGCAGGATTGCATTTGCCGCGAGTTCTTACAATGTTTTTTAATCTCTGTGTGAGCCATTGTTATTTACCGGATGAAATGATGTACACTCTTGTTGTGCCTATTATAAAGAATAGAACGGGGGATGCCTCCGACTTGTCCAATTATAGGCCTATATCGTTGGCTACGGTTATAGCCAAGGTGCTGGACGGTTTGCTTGACAGAAAATTGGCCAATAGTATCAAAATCCATGATTTACAGTTTGGTTTTCAGCCTCGTCTGTCTACAGAGAGTGCCATTTTCTGTCTCAAGCAGACTGTCCAGTACTACACTGCTCGAAAAACCCAGGTATATGCTTGCTTTTTGGACTTGTCGAAGGCATTCGATTTAGTGTCTTACAATTTATTGTGGAATAAGCTAAAGTGTGAAACCAATTTGCCTCCCGATGTTATATCAATATTTAAATATTGGTATGACAACCAGAGGAATTGCGTCAAATGGGCTGGAACACAGTCGGATGAGTACGGGTTAGAATGTGGAGTGAGGCAGGGGGGATTGACCTCACCCAAGCTTTTTAATTTTTATGTTAATAAGCTGATCGAGGGGCTTAGCAGCACCTATATTGGATGTCATGTAGGCGGGACGTGCATCAACAATATAAGCTATGCAGACGATATGGTGCTGCTGAGCCCGTCGATCGGCGCTTTGATTAAGTTGATTCACATATGTGAAGAGTATGCAGCGGCTCATGGGCTCAGATATAATGCATCCAAAAGTGAGTTCATGGTTTTTCGGGCGAAGGACGTGAGGAGTCAACGGACAGTTACAAGTGTTGATCTAGGGGGCTGTCAGTTAAAAAGAGTTGACCGATTTAAATATCTGGGTCACTGGGTCACTGAAACTTTGTCAGACACGGTGGATATAGAAAGAGAACGTAGGGCGCTGTCTGTCCGCTGTAACATGTTGATTCACAGATTCGCACGTTGTAGCCAACAGGTCAAACTGACGCTTTTCAAAGCCTACTGTCAAACATTCTACACGTGCGGTCTGTGGGTCAACTTCACGCGGCGGACATACAGCGCACTACGCGTCCAATATAATAACGCTTTTAGGATTTTGTTCGATTTGCCGCGCTTTTGTATGTCGATGATGATGATGATGTGTGTCGATGTTTGCCGAGTCGCGTACCGACTGTTTCCACGCGATCATTAGAAAGCGGTGCGCTTCACTGTGGGCGCGAGTGCGCGGAGCATCGAACTCCATCCTGAGCGCGTTGGTTGACCGATGGGACTCCCCATTGCTTAGTCGCTGGGTAAGGCTTCATGCTCCCGCTGCTCGATATTGTCACTAGAGTAGGAGTCTCATCGGAAGCCAGTTTATGTATGTTTATATATTTATATGTATGTGTGTTTAGAATAAAAAAAATGAATATGTACTAACATAGGGTAAGTTTTTTTTTTTTTTTAAATGTAACTAACAAGTGGACCAAGTCTTAATTAAATAAATTATTATTATTATTATATTCGTCTAAGAAAGATTTTACTTCTAGAGTATGTTTTGATAGCCCATTTGCGTTCCATAAAGCAAGGGTTATGGGTTAGAAGGCATTTGGAGGGAAGGCAAGGTGGGCTGCTTCCCTCCCGACTGGTGAAAATCCTGGTTAGTCCTATATTGACCTGATAACTGAACTACGCTCAGTTCAGTTATTACTGTTACTAAAAGGCTTGTCATGGTTATCATCTTTTGTATCATTTGTTTAAACATCCTGGTCAGTTTCCAGGCGGCGCGGGTTCGAGTCCCGCTACGTAAAAATTTTTATACATTGTAAAAAGTATATGTCTATTAAATCTTTAAGTTCATTGGTATTTTGGGGCGGACTTTTCGTCTTCTTGCAGTCGAGTGTTTATCTTTGTTGCTTGCAGCGGCGGAGGCAACTGGGTAATTTTCTTCAATTGAAACCGTATAGCAAATCAAAATATTTAAAGTAATATATTAACGACACAATATCATTATAGCATTTTTTTCACCTACCGTGATATATGCGCTTGCATATTCGATCTTGTACAAGTTCCTTTAATAGGATTTTGGTTCTTTTTATGGAATTTCGAAGAACGTTGACATACGATATGTCACGAACTTTATCTATTTCTGTAAATGTTGTTTTAGGTTAGAGCTTGGTTGAGTTTGGTTGGTTTTAACTTAGGAATATTTGGAACCTAGTATAAAAACACTCTGTTCTTCCCTGTCTGCCAGAATTCAAGATAATGAGTATTGAAAGGTGGACTAATAATACCGCACTCTATCTTACTAGAGAAGAGAAATTAAAATAATCCATACCCTTGATTCATCGCATTTACATTTAGGCACTGCGCCATTTGTATTTGTTTAATTTATTCAAATATTTTCAGGCTGTTAAAGTATTGAAAGTTGGAGGTAAATTAGTATATAGTACTTGCACCGTAACGGTAGATGAGAACGAAGACATGGTCTCATGGGTGTTAGACAAATATCCTTGCTTAAAACTTATCCCTGCAGAACCGTTACACGGCGGTCCGGGACTTCCAGGTGTAGGTCTATCAGATGAGCAGAGGTAAATAACACTACCATTTCTATTTATTATTTTTTTAAATTGCGAAGCCGTATAGCAGGGGCACAAGTGTCCGACTCTAATACAACTGTTGTGGGTTTAATTCCCCATTTGGCAGAATGATATATTTAATATTTTCATTTTGTCGCTCTGGGAGCGAGGTAACCAAAGATTGTGTCCCTTTTTTCCCCATTTTCATCCCATGTCTTACCGTCAGAAGGAGATTGCTATTTTAGCGATAAAATCCGATCTTATACATCTTTATGTTATTTCATTACTTTTGTCTACCGCTTTTTATGGGTATACTATGCTATGTGTGATATTTTTTTTTTATTAGTTCAGCTTCACGCTGTATCCCTCACACAGCAGGGTAGGCAGAGGGATCCTAGTGTTAGGTGGCAGAACTTAACCTCGACACCAGAGCGAAGAAATGGAAATATAAATTTAAGTAAATATTTCATCTCCTCGAGTGGGGATCGAACCCACAACCAGTCGGTTTTACAGTCACACCTTGTGCCGCTGCGCCTCAACTGGCCTTTCTTTTTATTAATTAATAAAAAGAAAGTAAGAAATGTTTATTTAAATAATGTTAAACCAATTTTTATATAATTAAACATAGAATCAATAAACAGCAACTGATAATATTTAATGAAATTATTTTAATAAATATATATTTGACTTATTCCTTAACACAAATATATTTTCCATTATACCTTCACCATTTGTTTTTCTTAAATAGAAGATATTTTATTTTCAATATATAATGTTAGATATTTATGTTAGTAAGGTAACTATTTTGTTTAAACAATTTTATAAGGATTTTTCAAGTCATATCAAAAGCTAATACAGCAATATTATTTATTTTTTCAAAAAACCAAATTTTTCAGAGTGATGGTACAACGTTTTGGCCCAGAAGATGATCCACTACGACCAGTTCATGAATTATATAGAAGTACTATAGGTTTCTTTATAGCTGCTTTTACAAAAGTAACAAATCATATACAACGAATCAATTAATATTATTTATATCAAATACATTTTTATTGTATGTGTATAATTTATTATTTCTTTATCTTGTCCACCCTTACCCAGACACCATTTTCAGATGTAAGCAAAACAAAAGGTTTTGATATTTGAAATAGATGAACAATTAATTTTTAACAAAAAAAAAAAACGATTTCAAACAACGAACTAAAAAGGAAAAAAAATATTTTACATAAAGTAAAACGTTTTTTGATTTTTGTTAAACAGAAATAATTAAACAAAAATTTTATAATTTTGGAGTCGGTGTCAAGCTAATGCTGCTACAAATTGCAGTAAAGTACTACAATATCGAATTAGCCTGTTTTACAGCCTTCGTGTTTATAGCCAGACTGTGTCACAACGACTTCTTTTATTTTTAGTTCTAAATTATTTACTTAAAAGTTTTGTACTTTTAGAGTATAATTAATAAAAATATATTTACCCACTTACTCAACAAATTATATACTTACAGAAAACCTATATGAGCCATTTATTGCACCCATTGACTAACTCCGTAGCGTTTAGCGTTTAAAACCGTAGCGTTTGGCGCCCATTTGTCTCTGACTACCCCGTGAGGGATAAAGCGTGAAGCTATGTATGTATTGACTAATTCCACTTTTTGAAAAAAAAATATATTTCAGTGTAAAAGCACTATGTATAGTAATAATAATAATTTTATTTAAAAAAAACTGTACAGATGCAGTTAACAAAAAGTTACTGACGCCTGAACTAGGATTCCCTGTATTTCAGGCCGCCAGGTCCAGGTCCCCTTAACAAACATCATGAACATTAAGAACACTTTTAGTATTATTTATAGACTAACTAATATAACTAACTAGAATTATTTATAACTAACATTAAATTAGAACATTAATTATTATAATGTATAAAGCTGAATAGGCTGTGTGTGTGTGTGGGTGTGTGTGTGTGTGTGTGTGTGTGTGGGTGCGTGTGTGTGTGCGCGTGTGCGTGTGCGTGTGTGTGAGTGCGCGTGCGTGAGGGTATATGCGATCTATGTATTTATGCCAATGTGTTGTTCACATAAATGTATGGAGTAGTTTTTCAGTTTCCTCATAATTAAGCTTACTGGTTGTCCAGTCAAACCACAGAGTCAGCCAACAGGTACAGTCATAGCTTGTTATTAATAAACTAAATCTTTCCCTCACCTCACATCACACCATCAAACGACTTTTTAAATAATAAATTATTTATTTATAGAGCCCATCTTGATTAACTCAATATTTCTAATTGCAAATTGTTGCAGCAATTTAAATGCACTTACTTGTACTAAATAATAATGGTTATTTTTTAAAATCGTCTTGTTGTAAGGTGAATTGTCATTATTTAATTTAAGATTTAAAGCTCAATATGGGGTATTTGTAGTTCCTGTCAGTTTTAAATGATAATTAGATATTCGGCCAGTCGTGGGCGCAGGACCGCATGCGTGCGACTGTAAACGCGGTTGTGGTTTTGATTTATACTCGAGGAAATAAAAAGATTTAATATTTTAATTTCATAAAATATTTATAATTTTCAATTAATGAAATGTTTAATATTTCATTAATTGAAAATTATAAATATTTTATGAAATCATCATCTCATTTCCTCGTTTCGGAAACGAGGCAAAGCACTTTCGAGTTCTGCTACGCAACATTCAGTGCCTCCGCAATGTGGCTAGATTGTCTTAACTTAACTTTTATTTTTTTCATCAATCTCAGATCGTATCGTCACTCAATACCCAATGCCTCCAGAATTCGGCAGTAAGTGGGGAACAGAGTGTCTTAACACTAGGATCCCTCTGCCTACCCTGCTGTTTGGGGGATACAGCGTGAAGCTGATAAAATAAAATAAACTATTATCGTATAACCATTGTAATACTTATCAAGTTATTACGAAATCGTGACGAATCAATAACGTATTCACTTTAACGTTAAACATTAAAATTGTATAGCTACACTATTAATATTTAATAGCAAAACCAATTGTAATTTATAATTAAAGTAATCGTGACTTCGCTTGACTTCACTTGATACTCATTTTAATTAAATACTGATATAATTACTAATTTTAATTTAATATACATTATAGATACAAATATACATAATAACTCAACTAAGCTTCACGTTTTATCCTTCACGCTTTAAATACTACGCAAAAATATAATAAATTGTTTCTTCTTACTTGCTTATCTTCACGCTTTAACTCTAGCGAGGTAATCAGAGAGAACGGAGCGCCAAACGCTACGGTCTCTACATAACTCCTTCGCCTCGTTCACTGTCATCAATCTCTTCATACATGTTCTCTGCGGGGTCCCCATGCTTTTTACGTGACCTTCCCCCAGTATTTGTGATACTGTGTGATACCTCTCTTATCACTCACTTTTTCATCATAAATCTTTTTTGCTTTCTTTCATCACTCATTCGTTCGACGTGTCCAAACCAGCTGTGCATGTTCTTCTTCATTCTCACCGTGACATCCTCGCTAGTACCTGCAATTCTGTATCTCTTCATTGCGGATTCGATCGGCTAGGCTAACTCCGCATATCCTACGAAGAGATTGCATCTCCACGGCATTCGTCTTTCTTTCATTCGCGTCAAAAAATACACATTTTTTTTGAAGTTGGAAAGAATCTGTGTACAATTATATTTATAATAATTGTGTACATTTTTAAATCCTTGATCAGCAGATTCGATTCTTAGGATGCATGCTTGCAACGAGCCCTAAAGTGGGCGCCAAAATGTAGGATCACTAAATCAGGTCGGTCTGGTAGACAAAGCGCGGTGCTGAGTTCCAGCAGTCAATACGCAATATCTCGAAAATAGAGCGTTTAACGCTCGATTTTCGAGTGCTTCGAGCGTAGTGCTTCAAAACCACGTCCCCGGCCTGCTTATCATATTCCTTATAAGTTATATCTATAGTAATTATAGCATTTTATATACTGAAGATATTATATAGATATGATATCTTCATATATAGATAAAAATTCGGTGGAGAGTGGGAGAAAAGAGTTTCTCAACACTGGATTCCTCTGCCTACCCTGCTGTATGCAGGATACAGCGTGAAGCTGTTTGAATTTATTTTAAAGATTTTAAAGTGTTAATCCACACTTAGGAAAAAAAATACTTATTTAAGAAAACGTATAAAAATTTGAACGTAACGGGACTCAAACCCGCGCCTCCTGGAAACCGACCTGGTCGATTGTGACATACAGACTACACATAGATAAGGTTTCCGGTTTTTGGCATTTGGCTACGTAAAAATAAAGAAAACATAATTTATATTAAATCTCTTTATTTTATAACAAAACCCAACCAAAGTATAATCTAAATACACTGAGTAAAACTTAATTCATATAATAAATAATGTAAACAATGAGTTATATTTTTAAATATAATAAAATAATTATTCATTTATTTATTCAAGTTTGTTCTTTTTAACTGAATTTTAAAATTAATTGTATTCAATTCTTTTCATCCCTTTTCCATTTTAAGAACTTAAAATTTATAAAAATAATATTATACAATAAAATAATATTATACAATAATATAAATAAAATAATATTATACAATAATAGACATTACTACCACCACATAAAATTGTAAGTTAAACGTTAAAACAGCAGAATTATTAAAATAAAGACAAGCGCCGTTCTTCTCGCTATTATATACAATATTGCCATAAAACAAATTTAATTTTAAATACTAGATCTGTTGTTAATTTCATTTCTAGATATATATTTAAATATTCACTAAGAACTCACAAAATTGAAATAATTTTGTTGGCACATTTTTCAAACAATACCATTTATTTACTCTTCGGCTTACTTATTTAAAAATATTTTTGAGTATAGAGTAGAATTACCAAAGGAGAAAAAGAAGTGTGACATAGTAGAAATAAAAAAAAACATAAATAAAAAATTGCAGTAGTTTAATCAAAGTACTGGAGGCATACCTCCAGCCCGACAAGAACTTTATGAATTGTAGGACGCGCAATCCGATCACAAAACTAAAGTACAGTAGAGCGCGACGATATGTGTAAATTTTTGTGCCCGTATGTATAGACGACACTCATGAATATTATGTACCCGACTGTACATGCGCGAGTTTGCCATGTGCCTGTCTTTACACCATCTATAAATTTCTCGTCGTGCTATAGTAAGAATAAATGTCACTCAAAATTTTTCTAATATGGTATAGAAAACTACTTTTTAGAACCTTATTTATTTATATAAACATTATTAGATTTGCTATCACTAAAGAATATCTTTAGTGATAGCAAATATACCATATTTAACTTGTATTATTATATGATAACCATATTTAACTTGTATTAAATTTATATACTTTTCATAATATAGTGGAGATTATTGAGATATCAATGCAATAAAGTTAAAGTAAATTATAAAATAAACTAATTGGCAAGAGGCAGGCCAAATATTCGAGGGATTTAGTTTAAATATTGCACAATAAAACTTTAAAGATTGCACAAGTCATAAAATCTTTAAATATTAAACAAAAAAAATCTTTTATGAGATACTGTAGTTTTATTAAAATGTGTTCTTACATACATAATATAATTTGTCAGTTTATATTTTGCCACTCACTCTTATAAATATAGTGTTTAGTTTATGTATTAGATTTGTGGCAACTTTCAAATAATAAAAAATATATATTATATTAGATACATTAAATTATGTATCATATTATTTCTTAATCATTTTTTAATTTCTTTTTATCACAAATATAATCTCAACGTTTCAAAAATTTTAAATTACATGAGAATTATGTAAATACTGTAGGCATATTTTATCACATTGTTAATTCACTGAATAGTTCTGTAACTGATAACAAGTTCTTATCATAGCTAGAATTAAAATTATATACCACATACCCTTTAATAAAATATTACATAAAACATGCACAGTATATATAGAATTTCTTTAACAGAATCTTGAAGTATAATTGCTTAACAGTTTTTTTTTTACTTTATTAACAAGAATCACATGTATTGAAAGTAGTAATACAAATAATCAAAATGCTAGAAAAAAATACTGTCAGTTTAAAAAAAAATACTTTGTACTATTCAATTTTTAAATAATTGCAATACTTTTATTATAAATTTGTACATTACCATTGTTTTTGTACTGTATATGAAATTCTATATTTCACTTTAGAACTTATATTTTTTCAACATGTACCCATAGTCCATTCGCTGGTTTCAATAACACTGAAGTTTTATGAAATTTCACTGGATATTCAGTTTTGGAGCACGGAGTAAACTTGAAATTTCTCAACATAGCAATTATGGCCGTTTTAGCGACAACCATTGCAAAACGAGAGCCTGGAAATAAATATTCATCTTTAGAATGTGTTAATCGGACTGATGTTAATATATTTAAATTTAATGGTCGTGGCGTAGCGGTACTTCGTCTGACCGTGAACGTAACGGTTGTGGGTTCTATTCCCAGTAATTAATTAAGAAATTAAGTTAATTTGATATCCTCGCTGTGGTAACAAGGCAAAACACGGTGTTGTCTTAACACTCTATGTTTATTCTACTATATGCGGCACACACCTTAAAGCTAAAAAAAAAGTCTGATATTCATTTATTTAAAAATCTGATAACTGAACTCGAAAAATAATGCGAAATGCTCGTTATTATCAATATGTATTCCTCTCTCATGTTAAGAATATACGGGAAGTGGAAGTGTTAGCACCACTTTAAATTAAACTACAGTTTAACCACTATAAAAGCCTAAAACAAGTAAAAAAATTTTTTCCCCAAAAATGAAAAAGTGATTTTTTCAAACAAATTAAATAATAAAATTATTGTTGTATTATAAAACGCCATTTGTCAAAAACTACGCACGTACACAAACCTATCAAAGGGAAACCGCCGCATACGCCTCATTACGAAATCGAGTCGTAGGTATTGGCGGCAAAGTTAATTTTTTGTAGTAGTATGTTTACGTTATTGGTGTCTATGTAAAAAGAGCGCCGACACTTCCACCCTATATTAAATATTAATTAACGTTAATACTGCTTTAGAAACTAAGTCAATTTGAAACCGTTTTAGTTTCAGTTTCAAATTAAAGCTTACGTTACTAAATTCAAATTTAAATTAGATGCTGTTCTCGAAATCTGTCATTGGTATTACTTACGTGAAGTAACGCTACATACAATGCCAATTCGATCCATTGATCAATTACCACAAATCACTCTTAACTTATAAACTTGCCATACTCACCAATACAATTACGAGGACCAGCCCCGAATGCGAGAAATAAATGCGAGGGTCTCTCTTTCTTCTCCTCCTTCATAAACCTCTCCGGTCTAAATACTTTAGGTTCCGGGTATATATCGGGGTCCATGTGTATACCGTACGCGGGAATGGCGACCACTTCACCCACACTCAAAAAAAGATCCGAATTAGGCATCTTGTACGGTTTAGTGCACATTCTATCGATTCTGCTCACAGGCGGGTACATTCTCAATGTTTCTGGAATACATGGGTTATAATTTATAAGTTTTTTAATATTAACATTTTTCAAATAATATGTATCTATTTCCCGCCCAATTATTACGTAAGAGAAGTATTGACGATTTTTGATATTAGAAGAACATCTACATATATATTTTAATCTAGCTCTTCTTGTTAATCTAAAGTCTTCAATGGTATCCATACTACATAATAATATAATACTTACCTAATACAACTGCCTCAAGATAATCAAGTTGCGAGAAATTATCATAGCACAACTCTTGGCCATTAGTTACTTCGTCTATATGTGCTCGTAACTTGTCTTGGATGTCGGGTTCCACGGCCATCGTGTAGAAAAAAAATGATAATAAAGTACTGGAAGTTTCGAAACCCGCGAGAAGAAATAATAAAGCTTGGGCATCTAAAGTATCATCATCCAGATCTGAAAATAATAATTTGATGTAAAAATGTGTGGTTTTATCTAAAGTCATGCTTTGTTTTAACCTGGTGTTATGACAAAAATATATTAATTTATTTTATATTTCATATTTTTCAGAACATGCGAAAATTCCGATTTCTCTCGTTAGCCAATAAATATTAAAATATTTTGATAATATTATATTGACAAAGTTACAAAATAGAATATTGTTTCTTGTTAATTACTCTAATCTTGAGCCGCAGTGTTCAAATATTTATCTATATAATATTATAAATACACATTCCTGGGTACAATAAACATTTGCACAACCTCAGTAATGAAACTAGTAGTTAATAACAATAAGCTAATAATGATATTTTTCTTCTCTAAAAGTTATCTATACAGCCTTATATAATGCAGATGGAAAAACGTCAATGCAAAAATTATACATACATATTTTAGAGGATTCTGTATTATTTTTGACTTCTTCTTTTTCTTTTAAAGCAATATCAATCAAAAGTTGCAAAAAGTCACACCTCCTGCAATATGCAAAATAGATATACTATATGCATTCAATAGATATTGATTTATATTTTGGAAAACATTTTAAAAATTCAATGTAGTGGAACTTGAACCTTCTCTTGGACACTATAAGATCTTTCTATATGTTCACTAAAATATATTTCTTTACTTTGGATTTTTACATTAAAATGAATTTTAAAAAAAATGTTTAATCATACTTACTTAGATTCTTGTGCCATCCTTTCCGCTTTGGTTTTTTGTAAGATTTTAACTAGTTTTGTAGTTGACTCCGGATTCAGAAATGATAAATTAATATATTTAAACATTGAAGGCATAAACAATAAAATGAAGAAGAAAAATATTCTCTTACAAATGGGCATGTATGTGAATTTTTCAGCTATCTAGAAACAACATTAAGAAGTGTGTAAACTCAATATTAATAAAGTAAATGATGAAAAAATTTTGACAATATACCTTATAAAATTCAGCATTTTTATCTTTTAAATTATCAGTGCTTATACCAAATGCTGTTACTCCAGTAACTTCAAGTGTGAAGTGGCCGGTTATTTCTTTAAGTTCAATGTCAGATTTGTCTAAAAATGATTTAAAAAATTAAAAATGGAATAATAAAATACATAATAAGCCAAGATTGAAAGTTTTTTTTACCATTCCATCACATTACATGTAAAAATTTAAGGCAATTTGTGGTGCAGGGGAACTTGAAATTGTAAACACGACAGCTTTATGTCTGGATTGCCACTCTAGGAAATGAAATATTCACTTCTTTAATTTCCTGGCTCTGGTAACCAGACAAAGCGCAGCATTGAGTTCCACGAATGTAGGATGGTCAGAGATAACCGAGTGACAAGACACTATGTAAAATAACAAAACTCAACATAACCCCATGCTACATCTTGCAAGAGAGAATATAAAAATAATTAATTTTTCAAGTAGGGAAAAAGCTAAAAACTATTGTATACATACTATCCTATTGCGTACTAACCTTTAGAGATAAATTCTGAATTTTAATAAAATGTGTCAGCTATATTTATGACTATTAATAAATTAAGTAATTATTATGAAATATTTCAAAAACATAAGCAAAAACTTACCAAATTGAGTTAAAAGTTCAACTAATTGGTTAGAGCAGTGCTGCATTAAAGGAAACATATTTTTTAATCGAGCTGAACTAAAAGTTGGTGTAATTAAACTTCTGACTTCTTTCCATTCGGATCCCTAAAATTTCATTGTTCTTTTAAAAAACAAAATTATATGAACTTAAATAAACTAAAAAATAAAACAAAAGAACTCAATAACAACTTAAAAATAAACTATTTGCTAATTGACTATTTTATAATATTATTTTTTTATATTTAAATACAAAAGTTTTTTTCTAATATTTAACAATTATACAATTACTAAGTAATTTTGTAGCTTTGTTAAAAATGAAGTTAGCAATATTTTTAATACATTTATTTGTGCATTGTGTTATGCATGCATTATTGCAAGAAATGTCTTGAAACTAATCTTTGTCCCACTTCAGTTCAGTTCAGTATTATGGTATTTCGAGATGTTTCACTTCTTTACAATGTTAATGTTTAGTGAATAACGAGAAAATACCTGAAAGTAGGTTTTTTAAACAAAAGATGATATAATTTACCTTCAAATTCAGAAGTGATTTGCTCAAATATTTTGGTTCATTTGTTTTTAATGTATTTCTATCAATAAAATGATCAGAGTCACTTATTGTCACTGCTTTTATAATGTCAGTATCAAGTATAAATAGTATAGGTCTTTGTCCTTCAAAACATCCTGTTTTTAAAAATATAGGTATTGAGATAAATTAGTATTTAAATAATTCATACTCTAAAATGTGTATGTCTCAATAACGTAACTTACCGCCAAAACGATGTCCTTTGAATAAATTATAAGTTTCTAATTGATATTCAAAAAAAGACACTTTGGCCATTAATCGTGATAAAGTATTTCCAAATAATATTACAGGTTTTTTAAATTGAATATTACGTTTTTTGAAATGATCAAAAGACCGCGTGTAATAAAAATAGAAGTAAAATGCTAAGTTCATACATAACAAAAGCTTCCAATTTTCAATAAAAAACTGTAAGGATTCTTGCACAATACTGCGTATTTCCATAATTGATACTAATAATTAAATTCGCTGCATAAAGATTCACAAAGGTACTTCAAAATTATTCATTTAACGCTTTTTTTTAAGAATTTAAGATACGATAAGTATTATAAAAAAATACTTTTATCTATTAAATTACTTTTATTTATTAGTACTTAGTAATTATTAAAAAATAAAAATTAAATGATAGCCGACGAGCCACTGTCTATCTACTGTCAAATATAGTAAACAATATTTTGACATTTTTTGATTGTTGTGTATTATAGTTTTTAGGCGTGTGAAATAAACACCGTGGCTTTCGCATAGAATATATTTTTTTGTGAGTTCGGGGATGAGATTTAAATTGGCTGAACTTTTTGAAGCGAAGTCCAAATGCTTTGAACTTTTATCTTTATTTTGATGTTTGCTGATTTACCATAATTTTTTGAGGTATACAATGGTTACAAAAAGCTATAATAGTATCTTATACACTTTTTTTTCACTTTACTATAGTTGGAAAATAAAATGATTTAAAAATTTTCATTACCTTATGAATCAAATCTGCTTTCATCGTGCCCTCATTGTCCTGCAATGGCCTTACCACTTATTTAAGAAATAATACAAATTTTAATTAAATTGTTAGTTTGCAGGACCATATGATAAATTTTTACATTAATAGAACATTGAAAACATGGTGTAAGTGGTTTTTAATAATGAAAGCACATTAAGTAACTCATTTAATAAAATTTTTATTTTTTAATACAATCATTATTTAATTAACCAACATAAAAATCATGTACATTTTTGATTTGTGCGTCATGAATATGGAAGATGCATAATTTTAACTCTTACTGATGACTGACGGAATGGTTCATGACTATAGAGTAAAATGTTACTGTTCCACTAAAACTCGATTTGCAGATACGTGCATTGAATTTATTTTATATGAAATCTGTAAACAGAAATATTAATATAAATTAGATTAGAAGTTAATGGTAGGTAAGCATATAAGGTATTGTAAATGAACTAGATGTAGTTTTTACTAGTATCTGAAATCTGGAAGCTAATAAATAAAAAAAGGTTGAACATTAATTTTTAAATTTTTTAATGTACGTAATGTAATTCCACAAGTCCTTTAATAAATTACTATACACTAATTAGTTTAACACATTTAATTTTTTTTATTCACAGCTACAGATTATTCTACTCTTTATTATACCTAGGACACTTTTATTGGAAATATCTTTGCACTATTGCATCTCGAGCTGTGAAGCCGCATTCCTCTACATTAATTGGTAGACTTGAGATAGTTTCTACTTCATCGTCATGTAAGAGTGGGTCCATGATGTCATCAGATAAAATTGCAACATTGTGTAATGTAGCGCACGCACATATCACTGCTACAACTGTCTCAAGCTTGATTCCCATTCCAAACTGAAATTACAGTTCCATTTAAAAATAGTTGGACCACGAAATTAATAAGGCATAATGTATATAATATGTAAGTTTTTATAGAGAAGACCTGCAGACAGGGAAACCTCTTTTTCCAAACTTCAAATGCTTGTTCTAATAAATTTCTTGTTTTTATTAAGCTTTTGTTGTATCTTTCTTGAGCAGTGCTATTTGGTGACAAAAATGGTGTCATTATTACTGGACTTAAGGTATAACTAAAACAAAAATAATATATTAGTATATATTATTTAAAATTATTTATTTAAACTTCATGGGTTATGAAATCATTAAAAAATACATGTGACTTACCAACTATCACCAAGTAAAATTCCCTGTAATTCACCATGATCAATTCTTTGTTTCAATGAGCTACTGTCAAATATAAAGCTATCTTGACTACTACCTGGCCACCGGGCAACCAAATTTAAAAATTGCAAATCAGGTCCTACCACAGCTTGGATATTGAAAGAATGCCATCCTTCTTTGTTTCTAAATATTTCGGCAGCATTACCTCCAGGATTTTTTATTTTAATATGTGTGCAACCCAAACATCCAACAACTCCAGGGAAATCAGCAATTTCATAAAACTTTTGTCTATACATATAAAGAAATAATATGTACATTTATATTGTATTTTTTAATATCTATGAAGGACCAGTTTAAATCAATTAAATACTGCAAATACATACTTGATTGAACTTATTCCCTCAAGTTTTGTAGGAAACTTAACAAGATCCTTCATTTTTTTGGCTAAAAGCAATGACACATTAGCAATAATTCTAGAAACCGATTGTTGACAAATACCCATAACATCTCCCCGAAGTTTCTAAAAATGGAATTTAAAAAGGATAATTATTCTTACCAAACAAACTTTAGTAGTGAATACTGTATAGTAGAAAAAATTAAGTATAATATAAACATACCTGAAAACTTCCTGTCGCATAATATCGTAGTGATATTAATATCATGATTTCAGGAGCAAAAGGAAGCCCTCTAGCAGTTGGTTTTCTTAGATCAGACTCTACCATAGGTATTATATTATTTTTTACAACTTGAGGCGTAAATCGATATCTAGCAAAGAAATCTTTTACGCTATATTTTGTAAATGGGTCATCAAAATCTCTCAAATACTGTCTAGAAACTTGCTGCTTTGCTCTTTGAGTAAAATCTAGGAAATGTTGGAATTCTTGTAATTCTTCCGTATCTGACATTATTTTTACCTCATAGTCTCGTGCAATTTTACAGACTGAACATGATTTATAAAGCGTACAACGACTTAATAACTTATTCTATTCTATTATTCTAAGTCAAACAACTATGTTCACTTAATTTTTTTTTGACAAAACCTTATGTTGATGTTTACAAATTGCAATAGATACCACCACAGAATACATATACACAAACGGTACAACTTGATTTCACAGATAGCTTAAAAATTAAATTGATACCTTTAGCCCGTCTATACGTTTCTGAAGGTTTGCCGATTTTTCATAAACACCAACATGTAAATATCCCGTTTGTCGTGACTTGTATTTAATGGCTTGCGAGAACTTATCGGGTATCCGGACCAGTGTGTTTTGAACATAGATCGAAGGGAGTTTGTGGCAACCGGGTAAACGCTTATGACGTGCTTACATGCTTGGCCTACATATATCCAATATGTATTCTGTGGTTGTGTCATATGTTTGTGACACATTGTCATTTGTCATATTGAACAATTGCTGGTGTTGATTTTTATTATATTGTATTCAATATTTCAGATTTATAAATTTCGTCACGGTATAATTTTTTTAGTAAATTTATATTTTTTTTGTGTTAACATTTTATTGTATAATTATTATATAGGTTAAATAACTAATTCATTAATATAAAAAAATGGGAAAGACGTCAAAGGACAAAAGAGATATATATTATAGATTAGCGAAAGAAGAAGGCTGGAGAGCTCGGAGTGCATTTAAATTATTACAAATAAACGAAGAATACAACATTTTTGAAGGCGTTCTACGGGCCGTTGATCTCTGCGCTGCACCAGGCAGCTGGAGCCAGGTTTTGACAAAAAAACTTAGACAAAATACATCGAACGCAGATGATGTGAAAATAGTTGCAGTTGATTTACAAGCCATGGCAGCACTTCCTGGAGTAAAACAAATACAAGGCGATATTACAAAAATTTCAACAGCTAATGAAATAATTAAAGAATTTGAAGGTTTAAAGGCAGATTTGGTTGTCTGCGATGGAGCACCAGATGTTACAGGCTTACATGACATAGATGAATATGTTCAATCACAGCTTCTTCTCGCTGCTCTTAATATAACTACACATGTTCTGAAAGAAAGTGGAGTGTTTGTTGCTAAAATATTTAGAGGCAAGGATGTCACCTTATTATATTCACAGTTAAAACTATTTTTCGATTTTGTAACTGTCTCAAAGCCAAGAAGCTCAAGGAACTCTAGTATTGAAGCATTTGTTATATGTCAAAATTATAAAGCACCTCCAGGTTATGTGCCAACAATGGTGAATCCTCTTCTAGATCATAAGTATTGCAATTTTAACCAATTTACTGGATCAAATAGAATAATAGTACCATTCAATGCATGCGGTGATCTGAGTGCTTATGATTCTGACACATCATATTCATTGTTATTAGATGGACAAAAATCGTATGAATATAGAGAACCAGTGCAAGAGCCAATTAATCCCCCATACAAGGACATACTAGATAAAACAAAGACATTACAAATAAAAAATGATTAACACCTTTCTAATGAAATGTTGTTTCATTTATTATTACCATTTTAAGTAGCAATATTTTTCGTCTTCTTGCCAGAGTTCAATTCTACCTCTGAAAAAAAAAACAATGTCACCAACTCATGTAGAAAGTGGAAAGAGTGTCTTGGGTTTTTTATTTTTGCTGATATTTGTTTTGATTGACATAAGTGTCAGTGAGGGTGTTATTTAATTTAGTGTTTTGTTTATTGTTTTAAGTAATTCTGTGTATTAATTTAATAATTTATTAGTATAAGCGAGTGAAGCCACAAGCATGTATAAAACATTAAGAAAAGGATACACACATTTATATAGCATATTAATAACTTAGCGTACATTTCATGTCTTTTCAGTAAAACAAAGTTTAGTTGATAAAATATATTGGGTACTTTCTTAACATGATTATTTCATGTATTTTACACTCTTGAGAAATCTATTTACTATTACATAGATAAATGTAATGTACATACCACTTATTAAAATGTATTCACATCTTTTATAAACTATGAACTCACAATAGGAATTTACTTTCCAAATACATTTACTTTTTATTGGAAGGGATACACATCAAGAGTAGTTTGAAGAAAGTTTGATCAAGTTCTGATTATGAGATCTGGTTGAAATTAAAGAAGTTGGTGTTGTTTTACTAAAATTGTTTTATACTCCATAACAACAACTGTCCTATAAATTGTTAAGGCAATGGCTTTGAACTATTATCATTCTAAAATGTATACACCACCATCCAGTAATTCACCATCGGTATTTTAAGTAATTTGTATTTTTCGGTTTTTATTTTTTTTTAAGAAAACTAATAAAAACCGGGATGAAACCCAGAAAAATGTGCAAAAAATCATGAATTTCTGTCAGGTAGCTTTTGCGTTTTGTTCGCCAAACAAAGAAACAAACGGACAAGAATTCAGCTGAGTGGTTTTTTAGCTTCTATATTCGATGACATATCAAATATAAACCGAAACCCAACATTTATTTTTTTTATATCTTTCATATACAGAATTGAATCGACTTTTCTATCCTTTTATTATATGTAGAGGTATAGAATTTTCTAGGGTATAAGATTTTAAATGGATCCTTATCCCACTGATTCAGGTGGAATTGAATCTCTGAATAAAAAAAGGCAAAGCGGAGATTCTCATCCCGATATTGATATGTTTAAAAAAATTATAATTGCAACGTCCACTGCAACTTCTTGTATAAACTTATTGTTAATTTTTAAATTAAAATAAAAATATTATAAAGACGAATATTAATTTTATTTTATTCCTTTTGTAATACCTTAACACAACTAAATTTATTTACTAATTCATAAAAAATCTCTCTTACATTGTCCTTTACTCAAAAGTCAAAATCTTTTGAAGTTTACCTGTTACAAAGACATGAGGCACATATTATAAATCTTGAATGTTGTCAGATTAGATTTACATATACACTCCATATCTTCGGAGTAGAAGTACATTTATCACTTTAATACAATTTTCTCAATTTGTACTTATAGTAGTGCTTCTTTTTCCTTTAGATAGGTAATTTTATCTAGTTTTAGGAACTATCAATAACATATCTCGAAAGTTGTATCTTTTCAGATATCCAGTCACATTTTAATAGTTTAAAATTACCTATTTAAAAAAAAAAGAAGCACTACTATAAGTACATGCATATTTGCATGCTGTGGTAGTAACGAGCAACGTCGAAGAATAAAAAAATATATATAAGAAAAATAGTCGAGGCACAAGCGTGTGACTATCAACGCGACAGGTTGTGGGTTCGATTCCCACTCAAGGAAATATTTTTCATTTCTTCACTCTGGTGCTTCTGGTGTCAAGACAAAGCACAGTACTGCGTTGAATTCCGCCACTCAACCCGCTATGACTCCAGAATTTGGCGGAATGTGGAGAGCGGAGTGCTCTAACACTAGGCCTTCTGGCTTCTGCTTTATGTAACTCTCTGCGGGACACAGTGTAACACTGTAAAGTAGAAAAAGGAACATCAACAAAATAGATTAGTTTCTTGCAACACTATCTTGGTTAACTTCTTGATGTTTTATTAACTTGAAAAATTTCACATGTCATGTTCGGTAAAATACAAAAAATTTAAAGCATGAACCTAATATCCTGACTAGACACACCAAAAAAGATACCATATATTTTGTTCCTTTTCTTATTATTTTGTTTAAAATATTACTGGCTGCTAAACTTATATAAATAATAAATCTTGACACAATTATTAATCACAAATTTTTTAGTGTCTTTGTTGGTCTTAGAATATTACTAAATTTCAAAATTTCATTGAATTCAAAATTATTGTTTATTTTCCTATAACGAAATATTGTTAAAATGTCGCCATATAAAATGCCAACTGTTCAATATTTTCTCAAACACAAGGTAAATCAAAAATATTAAAAATATTGGTAGCGGTAAGACAATATTTTCTATGTTCTGTCATGTTGTTTTATATTTTTTTTGTAGAAAATTTATGATCCTAAAGAACCGGTATGGGTTTACCTGGAGAAAGAAATGAGAGATAATATTGATAAGAAGCCATACAACGAAATAGTTGGAACGTGGCTTAAATATCTAAAAGATTTAAAATATTATTATTATTGTGAAGGTATTGACAGATTTTTTTAATGTTACACAGACTACAGATTTTTACTACAGATTTTTTAAATGCTATTTATAAATATTTTTTTGTTATTTTTTCCATTTCGTTCCTTTTAAGGAAAAAAGGAACCCTTATAAGATCACTTTGTTGCCCGTCCGTCTGTCAGTATGTTTGTCTGTCAAGAGCCTATATCTCAGGAACCCTTGGAGATGTCGAGTTGAAACATGCATCTAAAGGTATTACCAGATGAGGAAACTATACATTTGTGTTTAAATAATAAAAAAATAATAGCCTTAAAAGGGAGGCAAACTTGGTATTAAAGCCGCTAGTTCAAGTGCGGTATCAGATGACATTGCTCTGGCTAAGCTAAACTTGAATTTCAGAAAAAGCTCGAGACCTCCAATTTTTGTACGGAACCCTCGGTGGGCGAGCCTGGTTCGCGATTTTTTTAAAGTTTACACCTTATCCCGCATATAGTCGAGTAGACGCTATTCGCTTTCCGTCGGAATTCTAAATAGGGATTCGGTAAATTCGCTTTTTTTGCAACGTCTGCACTAGTATCATAGCTCAGACGTGCTTGCGGTAACATTTTATTTTTTGTGAATCCTTATCCTTCTCAAATTTATTGAAAATTTCGGCCAGATTACCCAGAGCTACAGCCAGAGCGTCATCATAAACTTTGTTTCAACTATTTGGAAAATATTGTTTATTTATTTGCTAACCATGCATCGATGCGACAATTCATGTACAAATCGGTCTATACGTTCAAACATTGCCCAACGTATTACATCTTGGATCGATAATTTAGCATTATGAGCTAATTTATCCGCCATAATATTTTGCATATACAATATAAATGGCTGTAGTATTTCCAACGTATTTTGTTACCTTCATCAAGAAAAGTAAAAAAAACTAGGACTATACGCAAACTAAATAGACATTAGAAAAATAAATATTATGGACCCTCCAACTCCCAATTTCCTCTTAATTAGGTACCTACTAAGCGTTTTTGCAAACGCTTATTTAGGAGAACTTGCAGCCATTTGGAGGCCCTCCAGGACCAGAGGCCCCCGCTTCGCTCCGCTCTTTTTTATCCGTCTACCAAAAATTTCCTGGACGATTTACGCAGTGTATCTTTGACACATTTGTACAGATAACAGGTGTAAGTTGTATCCCAAATAAGGATTGATATTAATTGGGATATTCTTATTTTAAATCGTTTTAATTTTCCAGTCTGCTAGAGACCACAGCTTACCTATACCCTAGGTAAGCGTGGTCCAGTAGTGTATCTGAACACTCTGCAATAGGTGAATTTTAAAATAAATGTTTTTTTATTACATAAACTTTGATCGTTTTGAAATTTGATTGAATAAGAGCTATTGTTATTATTCGTGATTATTTGTAGAAAAACGCAAGTTAAGAAGGCTAAACCGTGAAGTTGGGCCGCCATGGTATTGCGAACTTTCTAGCAGCCAAATAGAAATTTTAAGTGATTTGAAATCAAATATTCATCAAGATTTATTAGAAGACTTACCGATTAGGATACGGAAGTCATTATCGGACTTAGGGATCACGTTAAGGATACCAAAACCTCTTCTAATGAAAGCTATGACAGACTCTGTTGAAGACCCCGGAGTATTTATTTGGAACCTGTACACTGCACATTATAAACATCCACCCAGTGAATTGCGAGGAGGTAAAATCAGAGTAGACTTATATAAAACATTTACACTATACTCGATTTTTTAAAAGATTATCATATTATCTCGTAAGTTTCCGTTAGTAAACTAAATTACGTGTAGTTTGGTGATTAGATGGTCTCCTGAACATCCTGTGACACAATGTTGAAGATATGGAACACAATTAATTTAACATACAAAGTTTTTTTATTTTCTTTTTGTAGAATATGATATGAACGCAATGATTTTAATATCATGTCTCGTATTCGTGGATATGACAGAGTGCATAGAAAGGCTGGAAAAATTAACATATGGGTCCCGACCACCGACGGAAGTTACAGAGAAAAGTAAGTGGGCCGTGTGATCCCGGCCTAGAATAGGATCATCCTGGTACTGGTGGTGTCGTAAGAGGCGACTAAAGTTCGTGTGGTAGAGTCACGTCGCTAGCAACGGCAACACGCATGGGCAGACTCGACCGAATTACTACCACCCCTGGCATTTAAAACCTGCGTGAAGTATTGGCTTTATGCCACTGCGTTTCGCATCAGGAAATGCCGGGCTCCGGCGCCCAACCTTACAGGCAGGCAACGCACCTGTACCTCCTCTGGTGCTGCACGGGGTCGTGGGCGGCGGTGATCACTTACCATCAGGTGACCCGCACGCTCGTTTGCCTTGTCTTTTCCATAAAAAAAAAGAAAAGTTAATTAGGAAAAATTTGTATCTGTACTTATTCTAATTACTAGATGATTTTGTATATGAAAACAATGAAATATACTCGTAATTCTGGACTAGGAAAAGTAATAATAAGTTAAGCAATTTCCCATAAAATACGAGAAAAAAATGTATATAATATTTTTGGTGTTGAATTTGTAGAAACTCCAAAAAATACTCAACCTAATATTCGTTACGGTGAATATCTTCAGAAATGTTACATACCGTGTTATAGTACTCACTCCAAAGAAAAACAAAAGAAAAAGCCCTTACCGCTTGGATATAAAGTCAGGTTGCGAAGTGATGAGGTGATATTAACGTGTTATATAATATACAACAATATTATTGATAATAATTACATTTAAATTGCATTTAAATAATTATTGTAATGACATAATTTTTCAGAGTTACGAAAGGCTTTGTAAGGATCATGGATTTGTAAGATATTGTTGATCTATATAAATGTTTAGTTAACTTATTATAGCGGTTTCATATAATTTAATTTTATTATAGCTTGAAAAACGTAAAGAGAGAAATAAAAAAGAGAAACATTCTGAGAGAGTATGTAAATATAAGTTCTGGGAACCACCGAGTACCTTACGTCAGTATTTTAAAATACTATCTACCTAATAGATACTCCTATTTCTTACTATACATTTTACGTTTACTGACAAATTAAAATTATTTCTTACAGGTAACACTGATCCTAAAATGGTCGCGTATGTTAATAAATTAAAAATGTTTAAAAAGAAAGCAAAAGCTAAATATAAAGCGCCTTATAAAAATGTACAGTATCATTTGGGAGGAGTCTCGTTCGTAGGAGGCAGACCACGCTATATGTTAAATAGTGAGTATAATATAAAATCATATATTATTTTGGTATACATGTTAATTGTTACTTATTTTAAAAACGTATAAACATTTGAACGTTGCGGGATTTGAACTCGCGCCTTTTGGAAACCGTCCAAGCGCTCCGCTCTTTCCTAAGTTTCAAATATACTTTAATATTTGAAAATTTTAATTGTTATGATTAAAATGTATTCTCATTTTTATTATTTTTTTTCAAGATGTTGCTCTACTACCAACTGGATATATTCCGTTGAATGGTGGAGTAGCGTGCTTTAACGGAGAATTTGTTATTAACATACAAGGCTACTGGAAGTACCCGCGGGAAGTCAGTGAAATTTGTGATGAAAATTGCGATTGCATTGCAGAATGGTTTTTGTATTTTATTTTCTCTTTGAAGTAAAAGTGTGATTTGACATAATCGTATTCGAGACCGCCGTGGCGCAGCGATTGTAATCTTGACGGTTGTGTGTTCGTCTCCCACTTGGGGAATGAATTATGTAATATTTTCATTTTGCCCGCTCCGGTAACGAGGCTACGTGTGGCAGTTCTGCTTTTCATTATTTAGGCATAGGCAAAAAATCGAAAAGGATATCATGTAAGCAGCTTAAAATTATATTTTTTCCATTTCTTATGCGGAGGAATGCTGGAGATGCATAAATATTTTTAATTAATTTAATTAATAAAATTTAATTTTAATTAGCTTCACGCTGTATCCCGCACACAGCAGGGTAGGCAGAGGGAACCTAGTGTTAAGACACTCCCTTCCCCACTTTCTGCCGAATTCTGGAGGCATTGCGTGTTGAGGGGCAGAACTCAACGCCGCGCTTAACCTCGACACCAGAGCGAAGAAATGGAAATATAAATTTAAGTAAATATTTCATCTCCTCGAGTGGGAATCGAACCCAGAACCAGTCGGTTTTGCAGTCACACCTCGTGCCGCTGCGCCACGACCGGCCTGCATAAATATAAAATTAGAATAAAAATAACTGTGACATGCGATAGTTTACTATCATTGAATACTTTTTAGTATATAAGTATATACGATACTTTTGAGTTTCAATAGAGTACATTTTAATATTTCATATTGTAAACTAAGATAAAGTACCTACGAATAAGTTTATACATATTTAAGTAAATGTGTGAAATGATTATTTACATTATTTTAGGGAAGACTCTGTAATGGACTATTTAAAGAAGTCCAAATGCACTTGTGGTCATCTCTATGATTTTTATAATGAAGGAAAATGCTCAGAAAAATATTTCTACCAACCCACGAGACATGGGCCTTATTGGTTGGACAACGCTAAAGTATATCAATTAGATCCGGTCAAAGATTTCATAAGAGACACTGTTAGAGAGTCACTGATGTCTGCTGAACCTACTGTAAGCATCATAATGAAAAATATATATTTGATATATTAATTATAAATTAACAATGTGATAAGTATTTATAATTTTTTTCGTAGCCCGAGCCTTCGATGCCGACGATTTCGCCGTCTGGTCTAAAAGAAAAAGATTTACTTGCGGTAATTAGTTATTTAAGATTTATACTTAGTGTAAAAAATATTTTAAAATATTTGAAAGTTGTTTTTATCAAAATAATTTTCAGGCATTTTTAGCAGAATTATCGGATTCTCCTTTATTAATACCACATTTACCAAAAGCCAATTTATTAAATAATCTACAGGAATGGGTACGAAAAAGAGTAAAAGGAAGTCTGTCAATGGCCACTGAGAGTATGTATTTTTGAGGTTTTTTAGCTTCACACTTTGTCCCGCACATAGTAGACAGAGTAAATTTGGGAACCTAGGGTTAGGACACTCCGTTCCTTTTAAGACACTTCGGATCCCCACTGTCCGCCGAATTTCGAGACTTTCCGTATTGAGTGGCGAAAATCAACACGATGCATTGTCTCGTTACCAGAGCTAGGAAATGCAAATATTAATTATTTCATTACCCAGGGAATAGAATTCGCAACCGTCGTATTTACTTCACGCTTGACAACAACGTTACACGACAGCCTCTATTTATTTTTTAACTTGCTTATTTTCATAAAATGCAAATTTATTTTTAATATTAAATATTAGAGGCTGGTCGTGGTGCAGGGCCACAAAGGATGTCGAGGCAAAGTTCTGCCATTCAACACGAAATTCCTCCAAAATTCAGTGGGAAGTGGAAAACGCACTTAACACGCCTAGTGTTACAGCGTGAAGTTAAACATAATTTAGATATTGAGATGATATTGAAGTGATATTTTTGTATATTATTTATATAAACAAGGTATGCCATATCTTATACAATATTTTCATACAAGCTATTATAAACATTTTAGAAAATTTGCTTTTACAATCGCAACGTAGATGGCTCGACCTCAAGCATATGGATTTTAGAGCCCGAGCATACAGAATACCCTTCACGCTGAAACAACTAAAACATATGAACTGGTCTCACCGACATTTGGTGCAAACATTGGTAAGCACTTCTCAATGTAAAAATAAATAATTCAAATTAATATAATAATTTATATTTTAGTGCTATGCAAAACTATCTACTTAAAAGAATATTCTTTTGTTCAATTTTCAGCTTTATACTACTTACTATATTTAAGATGTAAAGCAATCGACGGATCAGCGGTTGTCTATAGGTAGAGGACCTCAGTACTTATCCATTTCAACACCACTATGTATGTTAGCCGATTTTCAGTTCGGTAGATGTTTTAGGGTTTGTGATTTTTTGGAAAAAAATGGATTCTTGAAGAAAATTGGCAAATACTCACTCGGCGGTTGAGTCTGCCCTCGTAATTTTTTTCTCAATATAGCTCTATAATAGATCTTTTGTATAATGTAATATTTTAAAACTATGGGCTTATGACTCTGCAGTTGTTATCATTACAAAATGTTATTGTTATACAACATTTTGAAATCTCTAAAAATCTATTTTTTTTTGTCACAGCCCTTGAAAGTTTAAAAAAAATGCTTATTTAAATATAGAAAAACAATTTTTAAGTTATTTACAAGATTTATAAGTCCATAGTTGTAAAATATCATAATATATAATAGGCCGACTGTTGAGCTATATCAAGAGAAAAAAAAATCACGAGCGCAGTCTCAACTTTTGGGCTGTATTTACCAATTTAAATTAAATTAAAAATTAAATTAGCTTCACGCTGTATCCCGCACACAGCAGGGTAGGCAGAGGGAACCTAGTGTTAAGACACTCCGTTCCCCACTTTCTGCCGAATTCTGGAGGCATTGCGTGTTAAGTGGCAGAACTCAACGCCGCGCTTAACCGCGACACCAGAGCCAAGAAAAATGGAATGGAAAAATTGAACCCACAACCAGTCGGTTTTGCAGTCACACCTCGTGCTGCTGCGCCACGACCGGCCTCAATTTGCCAATTTTCTTTAAGAATTCTATTTTTTTTCATAAATCAAAAAAATTTTGAAAATATATGCCGTACCACTGAAAAACGGCAAAAAACATACATGGGGATAAAATGGAAAATATAAGAATATAAAATAAGTGCTGAAATCCTCTACCCACAGACAACCGATCCGTCGATCGCATTGCATCCTGTATGTTAGAATTTTGTTAGAGATAGTTCAAAATGGTTGACATATATTTATTTACAGTTTGAAATACTTTTAAACGACTTTGTAACCAGAAACAGACTTAAGCAGCTCAATCAGACTCGATTGTGGTGGTCAACAATGAAATATGATGCATATCCAAGTAAACCGTTCCTGTAAGTCACTTATTTTTTACTTTTATTTTTATTATACATAAAAAAGTTCTACGTGATTTTATAAATGAGTGTGAAAACACGAATATTGTGTATGAGGAAGGACTGTTGTATTTTCTATAAAATTTAATAACTACATTATTTTCATATTACTCGAAATGCGACTGTTGTGGGTGTGATGCCCGGAATCGGAGGAATGAATAATTTTGTTTCAATGCTGATTTAGTAATAAGACAGAGCGCCACGTTGAGTACCTACGGGCTAACAAAGTATGGATAGGACTATATTATGACTAGGTTACCTCTGCCTACTCTACTATATGCAGGATTTAATTAAAAGATATCAATATAAATGTATCACTCTTAGTTTCTTCCACAGTAAAGCATTTAACTCCAAATATATATGTAATTTGTGAGGATTACTTCTACGTATTGTTGAAAGACAAATATATTTGTGCTAAAAGAACTCACGAAATATATAATAGACGAACAGTTTTAATGAGGCGCGGGCTTATATTTCTTTTATTTATTTTTTTATAATTAAACTTTTATTATTTGTTATGTATATCAGAACAAAGAAAAATAAAAAACATGTGTTCTTTTTCAGAGATATTTACTTTACATATATGCCTGGACGTATGAAAGACACGTTCCTCATAAATCCCTATAGTTCAGAACTTACACCGAAACATGGGTCTAAAACATGTCCATTATAAAATAAAGTGATATTTTGTTTTGTATTTGTTTATTTGTATGTTCTTTAATTCGGCACTTTGTATGTTTTAAAGTTTAGGTATTTAAGGAAATATATAGTATATTGTAAAAAAATATCTTAATTATAATTAATAATTGTTAAAAATGAGTTTTTATTTCATGAAGAAATAGTCAGCAGAGGTACAAACATGCGTTGTGTGAGATAAAGTTTGAAGCTAAAAAATTTAGGTATTTTTTAGCTTTTCAATAAAAATAATTTATTTATGTTCTCTACATATACACCCGTCATTGGTATTTACTATCCAAGAATATTTAATAATGTTATTTTAGCAGTCATTAGGTAAATAAAGTACATAAAACTTTCAAAAAAAAGTTAAATTATAAAGTTCATTTTTAAATTTTTTTCTTGGATATAATATTAAAAATAATGTTATCCATTGCCAGTCAATCCCAAAGTTCTAATATGCTATAAGCGCCTATAAACAATGAGAGGAAGTATCGGCTTGCTTCTTAATGAATTCTTCTGGTTCTAACTTTGACATATTATATATATTAGGCATCTTATTTATATTAACTGCCAAAGTAATCACCATTATAATTTAATATTCCCTGATCGTACTTACCAGTGCTGGGTATGTATGCGCAGAGAAACTTTCAAGTTTTATAAAATTATGAAAATATGGCTACCATAGGCTCTTGAGATAAGTTGTTTATTGTGATCGAAATGTATAAAATTATTCCGAAGTAAATGATGATGAAAGTTATTAAAGTTATATGAAAAAAACAACTTATGACAAATGCTTTATTAATCCCAAGAAATAATTTGTAACTCTATAACTATAAGCTATAATTATAAGTAGTAAGTATAAGCTATGTCAAATGTCAGTTGCTGTCAGCTGTCAATTGTTGACAAAATAATATTGAGCGAATTATTAAACCTACAAGAAACTGGAAATATCTTTGTAAAATGGCTGCAAGACAGGCCATTCAAGTTGGTACGAAAAACGTAAGGCCAGTTCTATCATTGAGCCAAGCTGAAGCCAGATTACGCGTGTTAAACTTATACAAAGCATGGTTTCGTCAAATTCCTTACATAGGTTTGTAACCTGTTATGTCATCAATTTAATGTAGATTTTTATTTATTCAATTATTTTTTTAATCCAAATTATAAAAATAAAATTGTTTAAAGTTCAAGTGTAAGTAAATTGCATGGAGAAGATTACATAATTGAGCATCTATGTCCCATAAACAGTAAAATATTGCTTTGTTTACTGCAAAGACTAGGATAGACTATAATTTCGGAGATAAGAGGATTACAAGCATGTTTAATTTCCTTCATACATTAATATAAGCCTCAAGGATCCTCTAAATTCAAGAGAGACAGGCGCATCTATCTATGATCCCTATATCTTACACCTCAATTTATCAGAAGAATAGGTTGGTAAATTCAGGTGTTTAATTAACTTATTTTTTAAAATGAATGGTCAAAATAACTTTTATTTTTACTAATACCTTGTTTAATTTTTATATTCAACTTTCAGAAAATACAAAAGCACCAAGGATCTACGAAAAACTTGCAAATAAATTTTTCTTGACCATTATTTATCCCAGTATAATATTTACAAAAAAATATTGTATATGTCTAATATCTCAAAAACTTTTGAAACTCAAACTATGTAATTTGGTTAAAATTGATTGAAATGACCACCTCTATTGACTATTTCAGTTTGACTTCTCTCATCCTAATTATTAAAAGGTTTCGGTTTTAGCTAAAACTGGGACCAAAGCCGAAAGTTGGACTTCATTCTCAGTTCCAGCTAAAAAGCTTGTTTCATTGAATTTGATCTTTAAAATATTTTTTGAGAATGTGTATAGCACTTCACTTGATAAAGTATATTTTCTATATTTCTTTTTAGCACTTCATGTAGATATACTATACTTTCTTAATTTTTTATTTATCTTCTTTTTTAAAGCAATTTGTATAAAGACCTCGAGTATATAATAATTTAAAATTTTGTTTCAGTTAAAGACTTTGATATTCCAAAATCAGAACAACAATGTCGTGCAAAACTAAGAGAAATATTTCTGAAAAACAAAGATGTTACTGATATCAGAGTTATTGATATGCTAGTTATCAAAGTGGGTATACATTTAATTTATATACACTTGAATATTTTTTTTTATTTAATTATTATTGTGCTTTGATTATTTTATTAAGCTAGGTAAATTGGTGTATACTTTAAATACTTAATAAACAACATTTTTTTTCAGGGGCAAATGGAACTCAAAGAAGTAGTAAACATCTGGAAACAAAAGGGTCATGTAATGGCATATTTCAAGCCTACTGAAGAACCTAAACCTAAAGATTTCTTATCAAAATTCTTCTCTGGTCTAGATTAAAATTTAAGTGTAATAAACTATTGAAATCAATAATTGTATAAAAATTATGAAATAGAGAAATATGTTACCTTATATTGATTTATTATTACTATTTACAAGCTCAAATAAGAGCACTGCTTCACATCATCTGGATGATGGAGAAGGATAATTTCAATCCATACCAGCTTTAGCCTATGTTAATTATAAAGAATGAAATTATTATGAATCCATTGTAGTTACTTTTTAAACGATTTTCGTAAGGAACAGTTTTATTTTCATTTTTTTTGCTCTAGTAAGAAGATAGTGCAATGATCAGTTCTGTCTAACATGCAATGTCTCGAAAATTTACTAAATTAGCAATCAAAATAAGAAAATATGTATGTATTATGAGGTCATTGTGGTGCTATTCAAAGAAGAAGAACCTAACTATCCATAAAAATAATTTTAACAGATATCCTATAATACAGCAATAGCAAAAGTGTCTACATATTACATAATTTTATGAAAATATCATAGAAAAAATAGTCATTGACCTTAAACATTTTTGCCTGTCAGCTTTTGAACTACTGCATGGATATTAATATAAGTTTATTTTATTGTATAGCTATTAGACTTGAGCAGGATCTTCACCCAATGTACAACCTTAGAAGTATAGCTAAAGTATAAGAAATTTAAATTATATACAGAGTGTTTATGTCAGCACCACTTTATATGAAACCACAGTTTTCTTCCATGCTATATAATAATAAGTTTTTAGATGTTTTATATGTTATAGAATTCAAGATTTAAAACATCTGATAAACCATAACATAAATCATATTCTAAGTAAACTATAAGGAAATTTCACCTTAGTGAAACTTGTTTTGCATGGTGAAAACGGTGGTGCAGCTATACAGTATTGGTCTATCATTGTGAATGGTTGGCGATTGCCCTCATGGCCTCGTATTTTGTTTTTATTCTATATAGAAGTTTTTGTGATTTTTGCAAATGCAAATATCTCTCTTGGCTTTATTTTTGATTCATTGCACGAGTGCTGCTATGCCCAAAATGTCGACAATCTGACATAATATATTTACATATCAATTTCACACTGTATCCCGCACGTAGCAGGGTAAGCAAAGGGAATCTGGAAGCCTAGTGTAAAAACACACCGTCCTCATTAAGACACTTCCCTTCCCCATTTTCTGCTGTATTTTGGAGACATTGCTGGATTGCATTGTTGAGAGGCGGGACTCCTCGCCGCGCTTTGCCTGATCTTACCAGAGCGGGGAAGTGAAAATATTAATTATGAGTGGGAATCGAACCCACAACCGTTGCGTTTTCAGTCACATAGCCCTTCCGCCACGACTGGGCTCATGGTAATAGATTTACTTTAAATAAAATTTTACTATTATGCAAGGAAGAAAAAGAACCTTCGTGGTGTTTATGACAAATAAATTTTAAGTGTCAATGCACGGCGGCGTAAAAAAGTTGATTTATAGAATTTTCTTTCGTTTTCTTTTTAAATTTCAAACAACGTGGTTCACTAAATATATTTCTATAAAAAACTATGGCCGCAGTTTCTGCAGGGTGCAAGATCGCTAAGCCTATATTTTCCACTAATTGTTCTGAATCCCACATACGCGTCATGAGCTTATACAGAGCATATTATCGATATATACCATACATCAGTGAGTTTTTTAGTCTGATAGTCATATTTATTATAAGGTAGTCAGACGATAATAAATATCTTAGTTCATGTTAAAAAATACTTTTATTAAAAGTAGAAATAATATTTTATTATATAGAATTAAATATAATATTTACTTTTAATAGAAATAGAAAAAATAGAAAAAGTTCATTAAAATTTTTGGATGGTAAAAGTGTGAAGTATCTATTATCTCCAATTATAGCGTTATTTTGCACAAATTATCTTTTTATATTTGTTTTAAATATTGTTTATGAAATCCACAGTAAAACATTTTGACATTCAAAAGAGCGAGCTGGATTGCCGAAGGAAATTGAGGGATTATTTTTATAAAAATGCTTGTGTTACAGATCTACGAGTTATTGACGTTTTGGTATTAAAGGTGTGATAAGTATTTATCTATCAGAATTTTTTTAGTTTCACATTCTATCCCGAATAAAATAAGGAAACACAGTGCTAATGCTAAGACCCTCCGTTTTCCACTCTCTACCTAATTGTATTATCTTGATACTGTAGAAAGGAAATAAAAATCATTCATTTCCCCAAGGGATAATCGAACATACAACCGTTGCGTTTGTAGTCAGACGCTGTGCCGATGCCCTACAAAGACCAACTTTGATAAGAATTGTAATACTAATTTGTTAACATGAATTTTGACAGGGCTTTATAAACCTAAAAGAGATAACCCATCAATGGCAACAGAAGGGTCACATCATGGCTCACTGGTACCCAAACGAGATTAAACCATGTGACTTTATAGGAAAGTTTTTGGCCAATGAAGACTGAGTGTATGCTCATTAGCATCAAGAAAAGTATTTATATTTTTTTTCCGTGCTCTTCTTTTATTTATAAATTATAAATGTACGTATAGTTCCTTTTTTATTTACTTTTTGAACCTGTTGGCAAAAATCTAACGAGTAAACGCTACAATCTTACCGACTGGTTTGAGCTGGGACTTTAGGATTGTGAAACTTTAAACATGCGGATAGAAGTAAATAGCACATTCAAAAATAAAATTATAACAACAATTTATGATTTATTTGATCACATATATTCCACATCACATGCCTTACAAAGGCCGAAATCTGTTAAACTATTGCACATGTGACCTTTTAAGTAAAGCAAAAATAAATGAATTTATGATTAGTTCACATTTGCAATCGTTTTCACATAACAAGACGAACAATATAATTATTATCTAGTTACATATAAAGATGTGGGCACTTGGTGTTTACGCTGAACATAATAATATATGATGTTATTATAGCTATGTACATTTGTTTTTATAAATTATTTTTCACAACCATAAAATTATTATATTTTATGATAACCATAATAAAATGTTTACTTTACAATTTCATTATAGCTTTTCATTAGTAGCTGAAAAAATATTATATTTGGGAATAAAATATATAATTTTGGGAATATTATATTTCAATATTTAAAATAATCTAAGAGTAGTATCTCACATGTCATATACATAGATGGGTAGGCAACGGGAACCTAGTGTTAAGACACTCTTTTCCCTACCCTTCGCCGAATTTCCGAGGTATTACGTGTTGAGTGGTGGAACTTTACGCCACGCTTTTGCTTTGGTACCAGAGCGAAGAAATGAAAATATATATTAATACATAGTAATTAATTCCTGCAATATGGAATTGAACACACAGCCGTTGCGTTACATTCACAAGCTTGTGCTCCTGCGCCACAACAGCCTCTTTTTTAAAAATACAATAGATTATTTAATGAGCCGAATAAGTGGTATTGCGAAAGAAATATAAAAAAAATTAAAGTAATGATGCTACATTAAAATATAGTTTGAGTTAGTATATATATTTTTATCTCCTTTCTTAATAGAAAACAAATGGTCGCACGTTATTAACAAAATTGATAACGTCCAAACATTTCTTTTCTGATAAGAAAAAACATAAAAAATGTATTATCAAATACTACAAGCAATACTGTCAACTAAAAATAAGTTGCTTGAAAATGTATGATACAATTAACAAATAAATATAAATATTTCTATTAAACATAGATTTTTGTGTTATACATAAGGCACCTGTACATGTGCCTGTAGTTGACATCTAATTTACAGGATACGTAAAGCATTAGGTACGTCTAAAGTTATGATTATTTGAGTAATCTATAAAAATATATATAAATAAATTAGCCTAAGTCACTCCTTGGACATTTCATAATAACTATACTCCTAACAGACGTGCGTCCTCATCTCAAGATATTGAAGACAAAAGTCATCTATCACCTACCAATACAACTAGTGAGGTCTTTCTTTTCGTTGAGGTATGTTACAACAGCATCTTCACAAATTCTGCAATAAAAATAAGAAAAAAACACATAGTCAATATTTTGTCAAATTAATTTTATAGATTTTCTGTAAGTAAAGTAAGATTCAAAAGTACTCAATCCCCCCATATTAAGTGTAGGGGGGTTGTATCACGCGTATTTATTTTGCATGATATTTGCTAATTCCGAGGCGAGGTCTCAATGTCTGAGGTGTCAATGTTCATGTTCTAATGTTTTTCTCATGATTACATAATGATTATCCTCTTATTATTTTTATGCAAGTCATAAACAACCTGCAACTTTTCTGTCTAGACATTTTTATCTTATTTTTTTTATAATAATATTAAGAATATAATTCTTTATATCTGTACTTCATTAACATAATATTCTAAAAAATTCAAGATCCTTTGACTTTGATATGTGATTTCGAGTGGGGGCGGAGGTTAGTCTTAAACCTTACCACGTATGACCAAGAGTTAAAAAATCCTAAAAATAAAAATATTTGGTGATGATTGATAATAAAAAAGAAAAGAAAAAAGTAATGTAGGAGTTCCACCTTCGTAGTCGATGCGTCCGTCGTGGTCGATGTCGCCGAGCGCGAGCACGTGGTTGAGCTGCGCGTCGGTGACGGGCTCGCCGATCATCTCCAGCGCCGCGCGCAGCTCGTCGCGCGTTATGTACCCGTTGTCGTCGCGGTCGAACACTCTGCGGACATATTTCATTACTAGTTAGTCTCCTTTTTAAAAAGTTACATATCCATTATCTATACATATATCGGTTATTATTATTTTGGTATTTCTTCGTTTTTTCAGCTTGATACTGTGTCCCGGACAGTTCACGGAACGTGAATTTCTATTTTCAGCCGAATTTTTGATGCGAAACACAACTTCGCCTTACCTTACAAGTTACAATAAGCGAGTAAATGAAAATATGAAATATTTCATTACTACCTACGGCAACGGACGGGTATTTTGGTCTCCTCTGTACATAGTAGATACTATTAAAGATCTAGTTATTAAGTGTTATAGATAACATTAAACATAAACCAACGTCGAAATTTTTGAAGTTTACATTTTTTTTAAAAAACTCTTTAAAATTATTCCCGACTGCTAAGGAAGGGTTATGTTTTTCGCGCGTATCTTGTATGTATGTAATATTCTTTATTACCTCGTATCTCCAGAACCGCTGAACGGATTTACATATTTGAGGTATCGTTAGATTCGTATTAGCAGCCCAAGTGTTCTTAGATAGATGACGTTAATAAAAAATAATCATGGTGGCTGTGGTACGCCATTGGACTTAGTGAGAAAAAATATTTTCGTTTCGAATACTACAATATGAGTATCAAATTCAAGAGCTCAATCGCAGGATTTCAAAAAGGCATATCATGATTATGATTACTATAATAAATTCTAACAAAAAAATGAAAAATAAAAAAATATTTGTAAAAACAAAAACCCCGACTGCATCAAACTAAAGGGAAATAAACAAGCCCAATAGTTTATTAGGATAAACAGTCGGGACCTATAAGTAATTCTTTAATCAATAAAATCTTCACCAGGAACCCCGCATAATTTAAAGAGGTCCCGACTGTTAATCCTAATTAACTATTGGACTTGTTTATTTCCCTTTAGTTTGATGCAGTCGGGGTTTTTGTTTTTACAAATATTTTTTTATTATCTTTACTCTTATACCCATTACTCTATCTAAAATACAGCAATAATTATTACAGTTGGCATCTACCTAAAAGATATGAATTCTAATCTTTTTTATATAAGACTAGCGACCCGCTCGCGGCTTCGCCCGCTTTAACTACTGAATTATTCATATAATGTACCTATGTTTGCAAAGCACTTAAGATTACTAATGTGAAAATTATTGAAACTTTAATGCAACCCACATTTTCGTAGCTCCAATAAGGATGTTCCAATTGTTTAAAAAAACACACACCTGAACAAATGACACAAACAACAGAAAACTTAAACGAAAGATATTATAAACAACAGACTACCTACTATTCTCTTACCCAAAAATACTTAAACGAAAGATGTAACCAACAATGCCGCGACGAAATACATTATAATTTTTGGATAACTCCAAAATACGTGCAATCGCTTCTAAATTTACTTTGCTATAGAGCCAGGCGCAGAGTATTAGCTCCGAACGACATTTGGGCGTTGGTTCCCTGGCCGTGGTCTCAAGCGATAACCTGCTCTAGAGCAGACACAGAGAGAAAGGCGTGCGGGACAGGATTGGAAAGATTATCAAATGCCATCTAGGCGGTCAACTCAGTCAGGTGAGACCCTCGGTTTCCTGAGGGAGGCCCAGCTTAAACGACCAAGGATCAATGTAAGGCTCATGAGTCGCATTTGGAGGAGGATAGAAAGTCCCTCGGTCAGAGACGTCTGACCTCGGGCGGCCGGATATGCCACGGAGTGCTGCTCCTTAGGTGCAGGTGACCCGATACATTGGCGCAGCGGAATGCGTTGGACGTGAGACGACCAATGTGTACCTCCAGGCTTTCTATTTTTAGGTTGCGGTGATGCGAGGTGTTTCTCACGTAGTATGGCGCCTGCGTCACTCGACGGAGGATGAGTAACCAGAGTAGTATACCCGCTCGCCAAACTGCTCGCTTCATGGGTGGATGTGCGCCTGGAGAAGTGAGAGGAATAACTTCTCGGACAGCTTGGAGACCGCGCAAAGGAGGATTATAGATCGGTACCCCTCAGGCTGCTATGGGCCCTTCCCAGCCTTGGGCAACATGATGAGCAGGCCCTCCTTCCATGCCCGGGGGAAGCTAGGCGGGTGCGGCGGATCCATTTTTATAAGCAAAATGTCGAGGGCGCGGGGGGAAGCGTGGAAGTCGGCGAGCCGTTACACAGCAAGAATTTTTTAGTATCGTAATTTCAAATCTGTGCTACTAATCAACATTTGGATCTACATTAAATGGCCAAGATAACTAATATACTTATTTATACACTGAGAGTAAGGGATAACATGAGTCGATATAGCTTTTCTCTAAAACTATTTGTAATTTTGAAATATTGTAAAAAGCAAAATTTATCTTTGTTTAACGTAGAAAATTAATAACTTATTTAAAAGGGTAAGAATTAATATCATTATTGACACACATCCCTCTCAATAAATATATTTAAATTACTATCTAATTTCCGTCTCATATACGCTTTCATTACTAAGATTTAAACGATTTTTATTTGCATTTCTTGTTCTACGACCTATATTTGAACGACTTTGTCGTGGTATAATTAAATTAAAAACATTTCCTATGTTTAAAAGGTAAAGAAAATAATAAAAGAACAGAAGAAGAGTAATCAAAATAAACAACAGGATACTTAAACGCAAGAAATGATAAACAAAAGCCTACCTACTCTTCTCTTAAACTAAAATACTTATACGGAAGAAATTATAAACAAAAGACTACTATTATTTATTATTATTATTATGTTTGTAAGTAGTTATGTTGGCTCATGGCATGAGAACGGTACAGGTAAATGCTTAATCAGCATTCTAAGTATGGTAACGCGAATCCTCTCAAGCCATGGGAAACATTCTTATGTATTTTTAATATTAATTTTTCTTGAGATAGTTTTTCAATCGACAAGAGCATGCGCTTCTGCTTGGTCGTTTCAGTATTTTAAGTCTTTAGTAATTAATTATATAAGAACATGAAATTCTGTTCAATACATAATTAAAATAAATTGAAATTAAAGTTTTATTACTTTTTAAAAAGCCCACTCGCGCTCCCGTAAACTTGTCTGGCGCAGCCGGTAGGATAGTTTCCACATAAATTACAGCCTTCATCGATAAATTACGCGTCAAAATCCGCAAAAGGGCTTGAAGGCCTGTAAGGAACTATCCCGAACCAAATAAATAAGACAGTGCGTGAGGAGCCTGGAGCTGATGATGCTGACCTCGGGGTGGTGAGTAGAATTTTTCACCTTCCTTGTATCCCGTTATAAATAAAATGAATTTCTTTTATTATAACGTAGTCTGATTTTCTTAATATTTCGAATCAAAATCTTTGAAATATTATAATTAAGTAGTAGGTTTAATTTTATTATTTCAAATCAATATCTTTGAAATATTATAGTTAAGTAATTATGTTTAATTTTATTATTTCGACTTCAAATCTTTGAAATATAACATTTGATTAATATTATTGTGTATTTTATTTAAATTTTAAATAATTAAAATACTTATTATATTTGTGGTAACGTATTATTAAGAATCAATTTCTTTATTTTATTCCTATTGTAAGATTTTATATAAAATAAAAAAAAGAAAAATGGAACATATAGCTCTAATTCCCACTGAAATTTTAAAATTAATTCCACTTTTTGGTGGCGACAAACGCCAATTAAATTTATTTTTACGGAAATGTGAATATGTAATTGATAAATTTCAAGGCAGTGATGCACAAAATGTGTACATAATGCATGCTATTACTAGTCGCTTAGTAGACAGGGCCGCTGCGCTTATCAGCGAGCGTGAGGATATTGTTACATGGTCGGAATTTAAAGATTTATTAATTCAACATTTTGGAGACCCGCGTAGTGAGGAATGTATTGCTATAGAGTTAGAGAATTTAAAAATAAAAACAGGAGAGAGTTATCTTGATTTTTGTAATAGGGTACAATCGGTACGTTCGGTACTTTTATCAAAGGTCAATCATATTGTAAACGAAGAAATAAGACAAAGCAAAATTATTATTTATAATAACACTTCTTTAAATGTGTTTTTATATAATTTACCAGAAAATCTAGTGCGGATAGTTAGGTTGAAAACACCCAAAAGCTTAGAATCAGCTTTAAGTGTAGTTTTAGAGGAAATGAATTTCCAGGAGCAATATAATCAACGAAATAAATATATTTTAAAACAGAATAATCCTTCCACGCAGATTACACAGTTTAAATCACAGAATCATTTAGATTTTCATGCGAAGCCCGGTTATTTTAATAATAAAGTTTTGTATCAATCAAATCAACAGCCACAGTTTAAATTCGGCATACCACAAGCATCAAATAACCCTCCCGTTGGATTTAGGCCAAACTTATCCCCATATAAATTCGGTATTCCTAAGGGACCGCATATACCACCGCCAAGAGTTAACCCCTACTATGGGCACCGTCCATTTCAGCAGGTAGGTTATCGTCCACCGTTTAACGCAACTCATTATAACGGACACCCAACGCAATTTGGATATAAACCTAATTTTAATAAAAGCACACCCAATCAAAATGATGTCTCTATGAGAAGTGCTTTATCTAATAAACCAAATTTACCCTTAAATGAAATGTACACGTATGATATCGACTACGACAATGACTACGATAATAACGAAAATATGTGTTCTCCAGAACATGTATATGACCCCGAATATAATCTCTATTACCATCCAAACATTTCAGACCATTACGACTTTCCAAATGACTCGAATGAAGAGGAAAAAGCCGATAACATTGAGCAACCTAATAAAACAGAAAATTTTTGCATACGAGCCTCAAACCTAGAGAATGTATAGAGTTAAATTGTGATAAAAATTTAAAGTTGCCTTATGTGTATATTCCCGAAATAGATGCCAAATTTATGATCGATACCGGAAGCACACGATCGTTTTTAAGCCCTGAAAAGGCATATTATTACTTTGAAAATTATATTACCTATGAACCTTTTCAAGTTACAAGCACACATGCTACCAGTTTACATGGTGAAGTAGTTAAAACCCCCCTTATGCCTACATTTAATTGTAATTATATACAAAAATTTTACGTATATAATGTGGATTCAAAATATGACGGATTAATTGGTAACGATCTTTTGAAACAATTAGAAGCTGTAATTGATTTAAAACATAAAGTACTTAAAACAAAATACTCAAAAATTCCCATAATATATAACGATTCAGAATATATTTTAGTTTTACCCCCGCGTTCTGAAATAAGAGTATCCTTACCAACGAATCAACATTCTGGGGATGCAATCCTTAATTTTACTGAATTTTGCAAGGGCGTAAGAATGCCAAGTGCAGTAGTGAGGTGCGTGAATGGGTATGCGAAAACTATTATACAAAATACATTAGATAAACAAATGGAGCTTAGTATAAAGTCGCCGTTTGAAGTGGAAATGTATGAAATATCTGAGTGCAAGGTTAATTTTATGAAAGATATGAGGGAAATAGAAAAGGAAGAGTTATTAATTAAAAATTTAGAGAAATTAAGGTTAGAACACATTAATGAAATAGAGAAAAATAAAATTTTTACTCTATGTCATGAATATAAAGACATATTTTATTGTGACCAACTACCATTGACATTCACTAACGATGTTAAGCACTTTATTAGAACTAAAAATGAGGACCCCATATATATAAAACCCTATAGACAAGCACCTGTTCAAAGTGAAGAGATTAAACGACAAGTAGAGAAACTTTTGACTGACAATGTTATACAAGAATCTTATTCACCTTGGAGCGCTCCAGTTCATCTTGTCCCTAAAAAGATGGATGCTTCAGGAGAAGTTAAGTACAGAATGGTTGTAGACTATAGACGACTCAATGAAATTACTATTGATGACAAATATCCCCTTCCCAATATCACTGACTTGTTTGACAAATTAGGGAAAAGCACGTATTTTACGACATTAGATTTAGCTAGCGGATATCACCAAATAGAAATTAATGAATCAGACCGTCAAAAAACTGCATTTAGTACTCAGACAGGACATTTTGAATTTTTAAGAATGCCCTTTGGACTAAAAACTGCCCCAGCTACTTTCCAAAGAACGATGGACAACGTCTTGAGAGGACTACAAGGTATACACTGCATGGTTTATCTAGACGACATAATTATATTCTCCCCTAGTTTAGAAGAGCACATTAAAAGTCTCAGAATTGTATTTGACAGATTACGTAGGACTAACTTAAAAGTACAACTTGACAAATCAGAATTTTTACGCAAAGAGGTTTTATACTTAGGACATATGATTACTAAAGACGGACTCAAACCCAATGACGACAAAATAAAAGCTGTTTTAGATTTCCCTTTACCAAAAACCACCAAAGAAATTAAAAGCTTTTTAGGTTTAATAGGATACTACAGACGTTTTATAAGAGATTTTGCTCGAATTACACAACCCTTGACCGCTTGCTTAAAGAAACGAAATACATTAATAATTGACGAAAAATATATAGAAGCATTTCAGAAATGTAAGGAATTATTAACAAAATGCCCCTCTTTTACAATACCCTGACTATGACAAGCCATTCATTTTGACAACTGACGCTTCAGCCCTAGCTTTAGGAGCCGTATTATCACAAGGACCTATTGGTAGCGATCGTCCTATTGCCTATGCTAGCCGAACTCTTAGTGATACAGAAGTACGGTATAGTACGATTGAGCGTGAGTTATTAGGGATACTTTGGGCCGTTAAACATTTTAGACCCTATTTATATGGTCGAAAATTTATCATTTACACTGACCATCGTCCCTTAGCTTGGTTATATTCCCTTAAGGAGCCTAATAGTAAGCTTACACGTTGGCGATTACGTTTACAAGAATATGATTTTGAGGTAATCTATAAAAAAGGCAAACAAACACAAACGCCCGACGCACTTTCACGAATAAAGATAAATGCTATAGAATTGGATGATAACGCTTCTCTCGTAGTTAATGTTGATGAAAAAGAATCTCGACGTCAAGAGCATTTGTGTGACGTTACAAAAGAAATTGTAAAATTATCTACAAGACATAGCTCTGACGAATCCAGGACTATTACCATATCTGACTCTGAAGCAACAATATCAGCTAGTTCTAGAGATTTATCGGAAAAAGAATATCCTATCCCTTCCATTACTTCAAGTTCTGCCACTGAAACAGTTCATTCAAATGTTCAATGCGATACATCAGGCATTCCCATTTTACATGAGGCGATTGATACAAAACCGAATCAAATATTAGTATTTACCTGCAAAAAAATGACTTACATGTTAAAGATTTATCTAGGCCAAAAGAGAAAATTCTTGAAGTATTTTTACCTTTAAATAATTTAGAGTTAGTTAAACAATTCTTAAAGAATATATTCGCCCAAAGACTAAATACTTTATATATTTTGAAAATCCTCAACATAGAAGAGATTTTGCAAATACAATTATAGCTTTATTTAAAAAAGACACCATAAATATTAAAGAATGTACAGAAAGGGTAGTTTTTTATAGAGAATGAGGGAGAACAAAAATCAATTATATTAAAATATCACCAGGGTAAGACGTGTCACAGAGGTATTAAAGAAACTATGACTAGAATAAAACGTAACTATTTTTGGCATAACATGCAGGAAACTATTTCAGCCGTAATAAATGCTTGTGAATCTTGTCGAAAGATGAAATATGATAGAAAACCAATTAAACCAGTTTTGCAATTAACTCAAACTCAAGACGCCCCTTTCCAAGAAGTATTCATAGATATTTTTAGCATAGAAGGATAAGTATTATTTAACTATAGTAGATGCTTTTAGCAAATTAGGTCAGGCAATAGAAATTAGTAATCGTTCCACCCCTGAAGTAGTCCGTGCTTTAATTAAATACTTCTCTATATATGGGATTCCTAGAAAAATTACCGCAGATCCAGGGACAGAATTTAATAATGAATTAATGAGAGAATTAGCAGACATATATAAAATAACCCTTCATATCACTACTCCTAATAATCCTAATTCAACAGGTATTGTAGAAAGATTTCATTCTACAATTATTGAAATTTACAGATTAGCAAAATATGAGCATAAATTTACGGACGCAGCTTCTGTTATGACCTATTCTATTATGGCTTATAATCACACTATACATAGCGCTACTGGCTTAACGCCATTTGAACTAGTTTTCGGTCATACTGACTCTAATGACGTGTTTAATATAGAATTTAAAAAGAATTATATACAACAATTACTCAAAGATCATGTTAAACGTACGAAGTATTTATATCAGTATATCTCTAATAAATTACGCGAGAATAAAGAAGAATTAATAAAAAAAAGTAATGGTGAGCAAGATATAGAGTTAGGGTTAGGGAAAACTATTTTCACAAAACCAGTTAACACTAGGAGGAGTAAGGATAAGTCTCCTTTTCAAAAAGCGTGTGTTAGCGGGGAAATTACTAAAAACATAGTACCCATAAAAATTGGGGATCGTCAAACAAAAGTACCCATTAAAAATGTAAAACGACCTCCACAGGTGGTGCTTGATCGTTCTCGCGATGACGACGAAAAACATCCAATCCCTTCGACTTCAAAAAATTGAAGGTAACCCGGGATTATTGCCGGTAAGGCAAGGTCAGGCTTATAAACAAGAGAATAAGTGGATTATTATTAAAGTATTAGATTTAAGTATAATTTTTAGGGATTTAGAATTTAATATAAACCGATATAATGAGTTTGATAAATTAATTAATGTTAATAAGCCTTATTTACTTGAATTCACTAATATGAAAATGGAAGTAGAATATTTGATAAATAATACAATTGAAAAAGTAAGGCAAATAGCACCAGTGAAAAGATTTAAAAGAGGTTTAATTAATCCGTTAGGTTCATTTATAAAAGCAATATCAGGTAATTTAGATAATAATGATGCAATTCGATACGATACTCTCATTAATAAGTTACATGACAAAGAAAGTCTAATTGAAAGTAAAATAACATTGGTTTCCAAAACGATGGATTATAATATTAATAGTACGGAAATTTTATATAACAATTCAATTATTATGAGTGAGCGCCTAAAACGCGTAGAACAAATGTTAAATGATATAGCCGCGAAAGAGAATAATTCTATTTATTCAACTTATGTTCTAGGTATCTACAGTACATTTATTAATAATTTTCGTTCAATATATATAAAATTAAATGAAATTGAGACTTCTTTAGCTTTTGGTAAAATTTCTGTACTACATCAATCGATAATAAATTCGACAGAATTGTTATATATATTATTAGGTATAGAAAAATTTCATAGTTTAATATATCCTGTAACAGAAAGTAACTTAGTTAAAATAGAGCAAACATTTATTATTAAAGCATATGTAAAAGGAAATCAGATTACATTCATAATGGAAGTACCTCTCACAGATAATAATACATATAATTATTATAAGATTTATTCATTACCTATTTTTAATACATTTAGAAATGAAACTTCCATTGTTATCCCCGAATATCCCTTCCTTATGGTGAAAGGTTCTAAATACTTGTCGCTCGTGGCGCCGTGTCAGCAACTTTCCGGTGATAACCAGTACTTATGCACTGAACATGAGATAGTGCCATATGCTACTACAACGTGTACGCAACAGTTAATGCAGTTTCAAGAAAACTTATCACGCTGTATACGTCGTGTTATACAAATTGAGGAAGTTAAAGCGCAACGTCTATCACCCGCTCGTTGGATAATATATGCACAGAATGAAATGGTAATGACCTATAATTGTAAAGAAGATATTTCAAAAACAACTATATCTGGGACCTATCTGTTAACAATTGACCCTAACTGTGAAATGCTACTTGGTGACCTTCATCTAATATATTTTCGCCATTTAATGGAAAGTTATGCATATAAGGTCACACCTGTTATAAAGTTACCTGAGATTAACCAAAACTATTCTACAATTTCCTCCCCAATTGACATTAAAGGAATAAACCTGGATGATGTGAAATATTTGTCAGCAGCTCTAAAGACAAAAAGTGTTAGTGAAAGTGAAAGTGAAAATGAGCCAATTATAAAAGTCAATAGTGTCAGTGTCGGTACCTTAATTTTATATTTAATATTAATTATTATAATTATAATTTTGATTGTTAATAGATTTAAAACTAAAATTTTTACTTTCAATCGAAACCCTCAGAATCCAAAATCTTCCGATGGTTTCGAACTTAAGGAGGGAGGAGTTATGTTGGCTCATGGCATGAGAACGGTACAGGTAAATGCTTAATCAGCATTCTAAGTATGGTAACGCGAATCCTCTCAAGCCATGGGAAACATTCTTATGTATTTTTAATATTAATTTTTCTTGAGATAGTTTTTCAATCGACAAGAGCATGCGCTTCTGCTTGGTCGTTTCAGTATTTTAAGTCTTTAGTAATTAATTATATAAGAACATGAAATTCTGTTCAATACATAATTAAAATAAATTGAAATTAAAGTTTTATTACTTTTTAAAAAGCCCACTCGCGCTCCCGTAAACTTGTCTAAGTTGTTTTTGTATCTTTTAAATGTGCAATAAAGTACATTTATTATTATTATTATTACTATTCTATTAATCAAAATAGACGAAACTAAATATATTAAACTCCAATTATCCAATACGTACAATCGCATCTACATCTACTTTTCTACAGTACAGAGGCAGGCGGGCGCGGCGGACGCGCTTCTATAAGCAAAACGTCGCGGGGCGCGGGGGGACGCATGGCGTGTGGCGAGCCGTTTCAAAGCAAGGATTTTTTGATATTGTAACAACTTCTAAAGTACTTATTAAAATGAAAAACAGTAAAAGACAGTTTTGATCTACATTAAATGGCCAATGTAACTAATATACTTATTTATATGCTGAGAGTAAGGTAATAAATGAAACTTGCGCCAAAACTGCGGTTTATAGCCGGCGTGATGTGTCAACAATTAAATGCGTTTTTCTCTAAAACTATTCGTAATTTCAAATTAGTGTAAAGAGCAAATTTTGTCTTCGTTTAACGTAGAAAATTAATAAAGTATTTAAAGGGATAAGGATTGATACCATTATGGACAAACATCCCTCAAAATAAAAAATATATACAAATTACTATTTTTAGACAGAAATATGCTCAATGTATGTTATCCTTAGAAGATACGAATATGCTGTCGCTGACTTTTTTGTAGATCTTATTAAGAGGAATAATACTCTAGTACATTGTTTTCATGTAGGACTTACCATTAAAGCAGCGCATGCGTGAAAGTGTCTGAACGGGTAGGACTTTATACACATTTATCATATTTATGTCAAATTACAATAAAATATACATATAATAAACCATATATGATCCTTCCCTGAGAAATACTCTACATAATGGTGAAAACCGCATCAAAATCCGTTGGGTGGTTTAGAAGAAGATAACGTAGAAAGGCCAGACAGAGAAAAAAACCGTTCTTATTTTATAAGATATAGAGAAGACTAATAATATAAATAATTTAAAATGTTTATACGCACTTGAATGCTGCTAACAAATCTCTTGTTATTTCTTCTTCTGAATCCCCCCCACTCGTACTAACGTCTAGACCTTGTAACGCTTGTATTTTTGTCACCCACTGCATAAACTCGTTCTCATCTATTAAACCATTTCCTGTAACAAAACAGTTTATATCGTAAGCAAGACTCATAATCTCCTCGTATTTCACTTAATGTACATTTTATCTCTACGCCAGTATTATCTGCCAGGTCAAAACGAAAAACGTGTATACCGTATAAAGTTTGTATGAGAGTGCCTAAGCGATTTTCTTAATGGGTACCTAAAAAAAATAGTATCATATTAATTATAATGAATATATTACAGAACAATTTGAAAAATAAAATATTTTTTAATTTTTAAAACTGTAGGTACTTTAACCCTTCAGTCAGCGTCAGAATGTCACTTTTAAAAAAAATAATAGATTTTGCCGTTTTCAAAAAAAAGTTTCATCAAAAAAGATTTTTGATTCGTTATGCACAAATTTATTATCCTGTGCAACTTTCTTATATGCAATTTATATTCAATGTGAAAACTTAGTGTCTGTGTGGTTTTGATTCATTTGTAATATATTGTTGTAGGTGGGAAAATAGTTCCCTTATTAATATTTTTAAAGTGTTATTTCACACTTAGGACAGAAAAATACTTATTTAGAAAACGTATAAAAATCGCTTTCCCACTCGTAAAAACATCATTATTTTCAGTTTCAATAGTTTATATATGATTTTATGTACATTAATATGCAATATGACCTAAGAACATTTACTTAAGGCATGGAAACCAATTTATCTACGACGATTAAGGGTTAATATCAAAAGTAGGCATAGGTATTGGTCGTATGTGCCTATTATGTAAAAAAATATATATTTATTTGTGATTTTTTTCTATACTGTTGAAAGTATCAAAGTAGGACTAATATGCGTTGATAAGTAAGCTAGTGATAACAATATTAGTAATGCTAAAGGCATGTAAGCCGGCGCCCACTGCCCACATAATCTTTGTTCTTAATGCGCCAGTCAACATAAGGGTTGTAAGTGTCGTTAAATCTCAATTAACGGTATTAGGGAAGTCGTTATAGTCGTGACGTCGAACGCCATGGCACCGTCGTCAGCTATTTTTGTTTTTGACACAATGTAAATGTGTATAGCAACTACCTATTTGTTGCTAGCAAGTTTGGCGTTTAAATGACGTTCAACTGGTACATTTGTAGTTACGAATTTAATGTTAATTAAGAATATTATAAATGCCATCAAAAACATAACTTGTAAAAAAAACCAAGCCTCGCAATTCTCTTCAACCCTAAAAGGTTGTTTATTTTGTTAATTTATTTGCTACTTCTTGAATACAAACAACGGATTTTCTTTGATATTTTTTCTTTTCTTTTTGGGATTCCATACCTCTAAGGAAAAAAAGAACCCTTATAAGATCATGCATGCATTCACTGCAAATGTAATTTTGTAATCCTATATGTTTATCTTTATAAACATGTAGGACTAGCGGCCCACTGGCGGCGTCTATTTAAGGCTATATTTTTTAGAGTTTAACCACAAATCTATAGTTTTAAGATTTTTTCCTGAACTAGTACTACCTATAGATGCTAGCTGTTACAATTTTCATAATGTCATGTCAACCGAAGTTATTTATATCTATTATAGCTCTACATTAGAAGTTCCAGTCTTCAAAATTACTATTCAAATGGGTACCAGATAGTGTTCAATTATATTCAAAGTTCCGTTGTCAACATCGATAATTTTAAATATAATATAAAAGCTTCAGCAATTAGTATCCTTTACATAGAGGTCAGCCCAGTTTTCAGTGCTAAATGCAAGTCGCAAGGGTTATAAATCCACAGGTAAAGAGACGCTAGTGTAGTATAATATTTTTTTTTCCATAATTTAATTATTTTTTCAGTATAATTAGCTCAGATCGGATCAGATCACCATCTTGTTTACAGTGTAGTGTAGTCTAAACACTGTCTCATTAAGCGATATTAAAATTAATGAAAAAAACCTTTTACGTGATAATAACTGTTAAAGTGAAATTATGATGTTTATATAGGTAAATACTAATGACCGACAAAGAAGAGATTTATGTTATAAAAGATCGGAACGTTACAAGAACTTAAATATCGCCTCTAAGTTCAATATCACAGATTAATAAAATATGCACTTTTCTTTATCAATATCGTTTTTTATAAATATAGAGTAAATTACTTAGGAGTTTGAAATGTAATCAACATATCTTATATCTAATTTAAAGCTAAAGTGTAAACTCGAAACAATCTGATAGAACCGGTGGATTAGCATATTGCGATCGTAGATAGAGCGCGTTGCGTGCTCCGACCGGGTATTTTTGTTCGGTACAGGTGCTTTCACCGCGTCAAAGATTTACACGAGTTTTATGTTTCCTTTGTAACTCATTTGTATCAATACCATATAGCTTCTTATCTGTTTAATATTCAAATTTTCCTCATATTTTCCTTTACGATAATACATTTAGTATAGATTAAACCATGTTTATATTTGTTACTATCATAATTTAACAGTTTCTTTGGCTTTTTATAAAACATCTAGCTTGACGTGTAATATATGTCTTTCTGAAACGGCCTAGATTAAAGAAACTGATGTAAACTGGGACAAGGACCGCTAATAAATATTTTTATAGTTTCTGAAAGAAAAAGAACATATTGTAAACTTTCAGGATATAAACGACTTTTGTGAACATAATGTTCAGTGGCAACTTTGGAGGAAGGGGGTGTGAGCATGGGTAGCCGTGCAAAGGCGCGAGGTCACCGGAAGTCGGCGGCCCGCACCTGCACGCTATTACAATAATACTTCGAATAAATTATCTCAATCGATTTAATGAACTTTTATTTACTTTGCTTTCAAAAAAAATCATGATAAATTGTCGCGTTTAATACCTATACATACCTACTTCCGACATAATCAATCTTACCTATTATAACGCGACTTTTAGAGAAGAATAGCTAAATGACCTAATTTATCTTAACAAGAACAAAAATCTACTCAAAATCGTGTTCGTTTTTGGCAACAATTCAAATCAAAGTGCAAAGTGGGCGATACTCGACTGAAAGTACTTCAGCAAGGACATATATTTTAAAATCTCACGACGTTTTGGCTTGTGATTTAAAGATATTAAATTGTGAATGATCTACACATTCGTGCGAGTTCATTACATTCAAACCAATGTAGGTGTGAAATGTAAGGTAAATTTAGATTCACTGTTTTCTTAGAATACAAAGAATTTTGTATACAAAGCAAGTGATTAATGGCGGTACCTACGTAATGTATATTGTAAAAAGATGATGGACACAATAACAAATGCTAGCGTGGTGTAATTAAACTCTGTGTATTTATCACTCACCAGTTTTACTGGCATCCTTTATGAGATCAGCTATGAGTTCGTCGCTCACCTCTATACCCAAGTTACGAAGCATGAACTGCAACTCTGCCGGTGTTACGTGACCGTCGCTGTCTCGGTCCAAAAGACCGAATGCTGTCCGCAGGTCTAGGAGTAAAAAATCATTTTAATTTATGACATTATATAAATATGGAATTTAGGAATGTTTGTTAACTTTTGTTGATATAGGTAATTATTATTATTTTATCGTCACGAACCTATTTTGCTGTGTGCTGGTTATCCGCACATAGCAGAGTAGGCAGAGGGAACCTAGTGTTAAGACACTCCATTCCCCATTTTCCGTCGAATTATGGAAGCATTGCGTGTTCACGCCGCGCGCCCGACAACAGAGCGAAGAAAATTTAAATATCAAATATTTCATTTCCTCGAGTAGGAATGGCACCCCGCAACCAGCGTCGCGCTTAAAGTCCGAATTCAATTATTATTTTTTTATTTTTAAAAAAATCTAATTCAATATTATTAAAAATTAAAAGACGTAACAGGTACGTCACAAAACTTCGGTTTCTGACGGTACTCTGAATTGATTACAGTTAGACCTCGTTCTTCGTCCGGAAAGACGCGGTTCTTGGCTTTGAATTTTGTCTTATATTAAGCCTGCTTCATTGAAGTATCCCACGCAGCTACTTATTATAATGTCTATAATGTCTAATATTAGGTACTCAATGTCATTACAATTAATAATTGCCGACTTCTTTTTTTTTTAGCTTCACGCTGTATCTGGCACTCAGCAGGGTGAGTGGCGGGACTCAACGCCGCGCTTTTTCCCCTCGACACCAGAGTGAAGAAATGAAAATATAATGAAAAGTAAATAAATATTTCATCTCCTCGAATGGGGATCGAACCCACAACCAGTCGATTTACAGTCACACTTTGTGGCCCTGCGCCACGACTGGCCTCCAATTGCCGAGTTTTACTTACAATTACGACGGTGTACCTAATTATTACAACTCTTTTGATGAAAATCTAATAAAACAGAAACACCAATTTAATTACTTTGTATAGATTATAATTCTGATATTATTTGTAATGCCATTGAACACTATTTATAGACATTTTATATTGTAGGTAATAAATTTGTAAATAAGTTTTACGGCAAAATACAGTACAATATAAATAATTTGTTATTTTATTGATAGTATATGTAATTCTATGTAGGTATATTTTATTTAATTACACTTTTTGTCTAATAAGTGAATACAACATGTTGTCAAGATATATAAGTATTAAATAATGTTTTACATTAAATATACGATTTTTTTAAATAGTATTTACTCGGAAATTAAAACAAAAAAATCATAAATCAATGGAAATGTCCAATAAGGATGAACTAGATATGAGAGACTAATAATATGTTATACTTTGCTTTAAAAGAAACAGAATCATAGAGAGGAATATAGACAGAGAACCTACAAACTTACAGATTACTCATTTTTATAATAAATGGCCTTATTTTCATATATCTATTTATTTATGCATACCGTAACTTTCTTAGTTCAATCACTTTAACGATGTGTACGTATACTATTGTTTATTTTAATAATAAACAATTGTTTACTAATTATTGTACAAATTTCTGGTCAATAAAAGCATTTATTATATTACTGCTATTTTCCACTTACAAAATTCATTATTCTTTTGATAACTCATGGCGCACGATAAAACTAAGCACTTTTCAACGTAACGAAAATACAGAAAGTTTTTTAGGTATTTACAATTAAATAATCTAAGTAACAGTCTTGTGCACTAGAAATAAGTTTTTATGAAAATGAGCCTTCTCTTACTATTACCTGATTCTTTGCCTTGTAGCGCTCACAATATTGACAAAAGATTAAAAAGCCGTTACGTAGATATTTTATACAGCTCTTATCTTTCATCTTTCAATTTTAAGACTATCTACAAACATGCTTTTGTTTTTTTATTATCAATGCGCAATCAATCAGCTTAGATAACATCTTTACTATTTAAAAATCTTCCTTACCTTAATAATTATATTTTAAATAAAATTTTATATAATTTGTATTTTTTAAATTTTCTTTTAGATTCAATAACCTATATTTGATAAAAAACGATATGATTCAATAAAAAATTATATGTGCGTATATTACATATAACTAATATTTACATAATTTAATAAAAATACATTATACGGTATTCTATTGAATTATTGATTACAAAAAATAGCTATATATCTACGCTAACTTCAAGTATATAACAGGTATATTTAGATTGAAGTCAACTCTATTGGTGTTTGAAGTTTAAACATAGAGACAATCGCACCATACAAAGTAATTTCTATGGATCTAACTACGTTATACGTTTGTGAGACGTATCTTTTGTATAATTATTTTCATCTATGTATTGTTATAATATAACTGAGGGGAATGAATTATTTCAACGTCTAAAACGTAAACAAATTGCTAAGAAACAATTGTCGATAGATAATTAAGAAAATAGTAGCCAATATGACTAAGAAGACTCTTCTGTGACAAATGATTCTTCTGTGAAAGAAGTATTGCTCGCACTATCCATTAAAATTGCTAAAACATCATATTATGTAAAACATCCAGGTTTTTCAGAACATACAAATTATATGAGACTCGAGTATATTTTATGAGCAAAATGCCTAATATGCAAATATATAAGTTAATATTAGATCGTTTCATATGAAATTCGTGTTTTGTCGTACTGGCCACTTTAATCACAAATTTCTCCTTTGGTTAGGAATTCCAAATTCAAATTTATACCGCTATTTACACATGTATTTCTGTTTCGTTAACCGTCATTTATTTAATTATTTTTTCTTCTGTTTGCGTCACTTAGTTTACAAAATGGTAAACTTGAAATATTGCCTTATTTACGAGTACGAGCTCCACCATGGCACCAATGCTGCGGAAACGGTTCGAAGGGTTAATGATGTATGTATGGCGGTCGTGTCGCCAAAGAAAACACAGTGCTTTTATGATTCCAACGTTTTCATTCTGGAAATTTCGACCTGCAAAACAAGTCCCGTGGACGGCCGGAAACCTAAGTTGATAGTGAAGAACACTAGTTGCTAAACAACCGAAGATGGGCAATTGCTCTACGCATCTGCTGCTTCACGACAACGCTAGACCACACACTGCACAAGAGATGGCTACCAAGTCACAAGAACTTCAATTGGAATGTCTAAGACATCCACAATACTCCCCGGAATAAATAATAATTTGGATAACTTCTTGCAAGGGAAAAAATTCAACTACGATGGGGCAGTCCAAGCCGCCTTCAAAGAATTTATTAATTCCCGTCTGAATGCTTATTTTAGTTAAGGGATGGCACAAATGCATAGACAGCAATAGTTCATACATTGATTAAATAAAAAAATATAAAATAAATATATTATATTAAAACATATGCGACTCGTTGTTCCTCCCATACCAAACGCCAATTTCAAGTGTAAGGACCTAATATTTTTAGTTGATTTTTAAATAAATATCTCTAAGTTTGTTTGTTATTTTTCAGTTTGAACTATAAATTAGGTAAATTCTTAATTTTCTCTAATATATAATAAAAGAAAATATTATATTACAAGAACGGGTAACGTCTGACCAACGACGAATTATCTGTTACACTAGTTACAATTAGTTTCTAGGTTTAAGTATGAATAATATTTAAGACTAAACAATTAGTTTACCAAATTATTTAGACAGTTCAATCAATATTAATAATAACTTATATACATCTAAATAGTGTATAATTTCTATTTACATTTGATATAATTTGACAATTTAAATAGTGGGCTGCTGAAAGAGATTCAATAGAAAATTCAATCAATCTTGTAGTAGTGTAATGTCTTGTTAATGTTTGTACAATATTATTCTTCTGTAGAATTTATCATTCCCGAAATATCACCTACAAATACTTTTATATGTATGTCGTGGGTTGTTCTTAGTAACAGTTTTTTTTCACATTTCATATTCCCGAGATTGACTTATCAGAACATTCTTGGCACGCTGTTAAACGGTGTCAATGATCTAAATATCCAAACAATTGACATTTAAACGGATCTAAGTTATGTCAAACTAATTTGAAATTCTGCTAATTCACATTTTGTTAATAAATATTTTACCTGTTATTTTATTACTCCCCCATTTATTTTATTAAAATTTAGTTTATTAAAGCGAACAAAAACGAGCAAAATATATTGGTTATTGTGTGCATACTTCTAATATATTTAGTAGACATAATAAAGAGATCCAAAATTATTTAAAATATTAAAAAAAAATATCTAGACCAGGTAAGACTGAAGGCTGCTTTAATCACTAACTAAACGACGTAAAGCCCCATAACATTAATCATACTCGAGGTGATTTGAAGCCACTATAAAGTCATAGCAATTTAGTCAGTGCCGGTTTTAGCATTACCAGCGCCCTGGGCGAGATTTATTCGGCGCCCCCAAACTGAAATTACACACAAAAAAGGAACTAGGTACCTACAATGAAATAACCATCTATTAAAAAAAATATATATTTAATAGAGACCAGTCGTAGCGCAGGGGCATAAGTGTGCTGCAAAATTTACTGGTTTTGGGTTCGATCCCCACTCTAGGAAAGGAAATAAAAATAAAAAAAAAAAAAATTAGCTTCACGCTATATCCCGCACACAGCAGGGTAGGCAGAGGGAACCTAGTGTTAAGACACTCCGTTCCCCACTTTCTGCCGAATTCTGGAGGCATTGCGTGTTGAGTGGCAGAACTCAACGCCGCGCTTAACCTCGACACCAGAGCGAAGAAATGGAAATATAAATTTAAGTAAATATTTCATCTCCTCGAGTGGGGATCGAACCCACAACCAGTCGGTTTTGCAGTCACACCTCGTGCCGCTGCGCCACGACCGGCCTCTATTTATTTAAATTTATATTTAATTTCTGTTGTCGAAGCAAAGCGCAGTATTAAGAGAATTTAGCGGCGAACGGAGCGTCTTAACACGAGGAAAAAATGTAATAAAATTTAACTTTTCTATCCTTTCTATCGGCGAATCCTTTTATGAGGCAATCAAAATCTAATTTTTCAGCAATTTCATTTTCGATTGACAAAGTTGCTAAGTTTGTCGATCTAGATTGATAGATTGTCGATCGCAGATATGTTTTTATCAGTTTCAGCTTAGAAAAACTCCTTTCCCCATTAGCAACTGTTAGAGGTATAATTAATAATATTCGCAATACTATCCATACATTTGGACATAGCTCTTGCAAGTTGCGATCTTTAATATTTTTTTTAAACATAAGTAGGGGTTCCACACAGGGCAACCTGATTCTGATCAGGCAAAAAAAAATTCAAGCTAATGAGTTCATCACACAACCTACAACCAATCTATATCTGATTTAGAATCCACAGTTAATTTTAATTGGAGATCACCAAGGTTGGGTTTTTCAGAATTTGTTTGATATTGTACAAAAAAGACCAAGAATTTGAGTACCCATTTAACTCATTCAACTGTTCAAATCTTTCATTAACTGAAGTTAATGTAGTGTCTACTAGTTGAAAAAATCTACTTCAAATTTCTTTTCTGGAGAAACAATAGGCTCGTCGCGGGCAGTTTCATTAGCTTGACGCTCAACAAATCGAATTCTTTTTATGGGTCTAAACTCAGTTTCTTGTAGTTCTTCAGCTAATTCCTTTGCAGATAAAATGGCGCTTTGAAAGTCTATATTCTTAGATATATATATATTTCGTATTTCTTCCACAAAGTGCAGCATTTTTTCAACATTTCTGTGCATTTACTGAGATCTCTGGTGATTGTAGAGATTTACTTAATAATACAAATGCCACTCTGCAGTTCGAACAAGAACATCGCAATAAAACGTTAAACGTCTAATTATTGTATTTTAAAGCAATTCAATAATTATTTAAAGCAAAAAACGATTGGCGAGGTGTGGTCATCGTGCCTTTGTATAAAGGCAAAAGTTCACAGTTAGACTGCGCAAGCCATAGGGCTATCAGTTTGATTAGCTTAGGTAGTAAAGTTTACGCTAAAGTTTTAGCGAGAAGAATGCAAGAGAGATCTGAAAGGCTGTTGTGGGAGGCCCAAGGAGGCTTTAGACCTGGAAGAGGGTGTATGGATCATATCTTTTCCCTCCGCATGATCACGGAAAAATTTTTGGCCGTTAACCAAAAGTTTTCTGTGCTTTTGTGGAAATTTGGAAATGGCGTTTAACAGAGTTGTAAGAGAGAAATTATGGAAGATACTACCCCGGTACAATGTGAGCGGACCCTTGCTGCAGGCTGTAAAGTCTTTTTACAGAGATCACTCATCACTCGTGCGAGTAGGAGCTGGCATGTCGCTGGTTGCCTGGTTTGACATCCGATCGGGTGTTAAACAAGGTTGCGCCATGTCAACTTGGTTGTTCAATTTGTGTGGTCGAACGAATGAGTGATGAAAGAATGGCAAAAAAGTTTTATGATGGAAAAGTGAGCGGTAAGAGCGGTAGGAGGAGACCTCGGTTGACCTTCGAAAACACAGTTCAAATTCAAATTCAAAATATTCTTTATTCAAATAAACTCTTATAAGCACTTTTGAATCGTCAAATGAACATATAACAAAAAAACAAGAAAAAAAGCTACCAACGGTTCGGAAGGCAGTTCTGCACTATAGGCAGTACTGCAACTCTACAGTATCAAAGATACTAGAGGAAGGTCACGTAAAAAGCATGAGGACCCCCGGAGGGCATGTATGAAGAGGTTGATGACAGTGGACGGGGCGAAAGAGGTATGTAGAAACCGTAGCGTTTGACGCTCCGTTCTCTCTGACTACCCCGCTAGGGATAAAGCGTGAAATTAGTTTAGTTTAAAAAAGCGTCCGTTCACTTATGTCATGGTTGCACAGACTTATTAAGACTAGGGGCCACTCAGGCAAATCATGAACTGATGGCGGGCCGGCCCCCAGAAGTATTAAAGACAATAAAGAATTGATAATAATTTATTAAAATTAAAAAGGAATTCATTAATTTGAAGCGTGACACTGCATAGTGCTTACAATCTTTTTTATATTTGGCTCAAATTTACTTGTAACAACAAGTAAAACTGCTTCCAAACTTTCATTTGCAAGGCGGTTTCGATTTTTTGTTTTATTATTATTTAGTATTGAAAAAGTTTGTTCACATATATAGGTAGAACCAAATAAGCTGGCACATTTTAGAGCGTTTATGCGCAACTCTTCGTACATATTTTTATCGATGCAGCGGTAAAAGTTCAGAAAGTCTCCTTCGTTGAATTTGTTGCGTAAATCTTGGTCGTTTTGAATGTCGATAATTTCTAACTGCATTGACTCTGGCGCATTTTCAACTGAAAAGGATTGCTGAATATGTCCAATAGAGGTTTCACTTTTTTAAACTCCGAAAATCTGTCTTGAAAATATTTAATCAAAATATCTAGCTTTTCTACATAACTGAAATTAATCGCAGTTTTGTTGAATTTTTCAGCCATTTTCTTATAATTCGGAAAATGATTACAATTTCCAGAATTCAATTGTGATTTGAAAAGCGTTAGCTTGCATTGAAGGGATGATACATGAGCGTAGAGTTGGGATATCAGTTGATTTTTGCCTTGAAGCTGTGTGTTCAAGACATTCAAATGATTTGTAATGTCAACTAAAAAAGCCAAATCAAACAACCAATCAGGATTTTTAAGTTCCGTGACATTTCTTTGTTTTTCCTTTGCTTTGCGTTCCAGTGTCAATCCACGACTTAGCCACCTTATTAAATAAAACTATTTTAACCGGATTAATCGCGTATATTTTGTATGTTTATACATTTTTGGAACAGTCACACTAGACTGTGACTGTGACTTATCATACATAGGTCAAACAAAGAGAAGCATCGGTGTTAGGGTGAAAGAACACATTTCTGATATCAAGAATGGGCATGTATCGAAGTCAGCTGTGTGTGAGCATACTGTGGATAAACCCAGCCACTACATTAGGTTTGATAAACCCCAAATCCTCGCTAAGGAAAACAGATATATTCCTAGAATGATCCGCGAGGCTATTGAAATACAAAAACATCCTAATTTCAATAGAGAGGACGGCTGGAAGCTTTCTACCACCTGGGACCCACTCATAAAATCATTGAAGTCCCAAACCCACCATACCAGAGGGCAAGATACCATCAGCTCATTCTGCAGGAATCCAGGGCAGTACGCGAGGCAATTAAGAAATCGTTGGCGGTAGTTTGATATAATAATTATGTCAACTGACAGACGAATGCCACCTCAGTCTACCCGTGACCACGGACTACTGCAAAGTGTTCGAAACGTCGGGTTTCCAAAAATGTATAAACATACAAAATATACGCGATTAATCCGGTTAAAATAGTTTTATTTAAAATGTGTAATAATCGTGAAAATCAAAGAACTTATTAGCCACCTTACTTCTGTATAATACAGTAAATCTCCGTATTCGCTTTCGATGTCATCAAGGAATTGTTTGAATTGTCTGTGATTGAGTCCTCGTGGTTTTATGAAATGTACAGTCCAAACTACCACTTTCATGACATTTTGAAATTCAATTTTTTTAGAACAGAGGGCTTCTTGGTGCATAATACAGTGAAATTGCATGGGATCTTCAGCGTTTACGGTTTTTTCTTGCAGATGCTTTTTCGCATCCATGACTTATGTCAAGAAGATGATTGTGTTGGGTTTCACAAAATATTAAAAAGACGTAGATAATCCATACAGAAATTTGATTTTTCTATGGGGATTCCCGAGAAATTGAACGTATTGAACACTACATTCCATTCTAGTGGTGCCTACATAACAATATTTCTATAAATTTTGGGAACATTACAAGTAAGTAAGCCTCGCTCAATTGAGCAAGGAATCTATTATTGAAATAGGAATAGGAAATTATAAAGAATCATAAAATGGCACTGGACGAAAACGGACATCTGCGGCGCCCCTCTTTATCCGGCGCCCTGGGCGGTCGCCCCACCTCGCCCTACCCTAACGCCGCTACTGAATTTAGTAAATAAAGATAAAAGAATTTAATTACTGTAGAGTGCAGAGCCTATTATACGTCGGCGATATTGAACTAAAACCATGATAAGTTGATAATACTAAAAAGAGTTTCTTTTTCTCAACTTAGTAACAAGTTTTACAAGAAAGTTGTGAATAAAAAATTCTGTTTCCCTAAGAACCTAATAGGGGTTTTTTGATAGATTATGTAATTTTTAACTGACTTCTTTTTTTTCAAAAAGAAAGATATAATAGAGACCAGTCGTGGCGCAGGTGCACAAGGTGTGACTGTAAAACCGACTGGTTGTGGGTTCGATCCCCACTCGAGGAGATGAAATATTTACTTAAATTTATATTTCCATTTCTTCGCTCTGGTGTCGAGGACAAGCGCGGCGTTGAGTTCTACCACTCAACACGCAATACCACCAGAATTCGGCAGAAAGTGGGGAACTGAGCTCCTCCGATCCTCTGCCTACCCTGCAGTGTGCGGGATACAGCATGAAGCTGATTTTAAGATATAATATATAAACTCGAGTGGTTTACTAGTAACCTTTAAATGGCTCCATCCCTAGACCAGCTCGATGATACCATATTATTGCGTTGTCATTTATGTTAACATCGGTCAAGTAAATACTAGGAAGTTTTATTTTACTGTAAGTATCTTTGTACAATATCAATTGTACCTATTAACAATGGAGATGGATCTTTTACCTATAATCGATTTCGTGTAATATACAATTTTTGTCTAACAAATCCTGATGAGGTAGGATAGGTAAGGGTGGGTGTCTCTTTTTTTTAAATGTAATTACTTATTCACATTTAAAAAAAAGAGACACCCACCCTTACCTATCCTACCTCATCAGGATTTGTTAGACAAAAATTGTATATTACACGAAATTGATTATAGGTAAAAGATCCATCTCCATTGTTAATAGTATTTTTAGTTAATAGTAAACGTATATACGTAAATCAGTACAAGTTATATGAGAGAATTATGTTATCATTTTCTTTCTACCTAGGACCTAATTTGTTAGCTCATGCAAATTGACCTTTACAATCGATTTTTGTAAACCGATGCCATAATGGACATTCCATTATATTTCGCTTATTATATTGGTAAGTTAATTGACTATGACGCATAAATTGGATTACTATACAATAAACAATAATATTATTATCAATTTTAAAAGCTCTATTAGATGATTTTATTTTTTTAACGCCAACAAAAATATTAAAAAGTCGCACAAATTTTCAAAAATCGTTTTTGTTTAATAAAATATAAAGGGTTACTCACTATTGAGCATTGCTTCGCTTGGCGCGGGCACTGATGGGCGATCGTCCACAGGAGACGACTTTTTCTTGTTCTTTTTCTCATCCTCTTGCTGCAAATCAATACAATTACTTTTAACGTTAGACATACACACCGCTTATATAAAACACTAGCATTAATAGTTCTGAAGTTGACTATTATTGCCTTTCAAGACAATATGTTTACTGTGTAATGTCGGTAATATTTGTATCACCACAATTTTATCAACTTCTGAACGTTATCAGAGTTTTCGTACTTGTTATCGTATAAAGGTTGATCAATATATTGATATTTTAATGTATAAAAACAATTACATTTTTATAATAGGTATATTTTTTAATTGAATTTTAGAAGTGAAGAAGTGAGTTCGTCTATAATAAAGCGATTATCTGTTTATCTATTTTATTGTTATCTAAAATATGTCGTATATATTTTTTTTTAACTTCACGCTGTATCCCAGCGTCAGTAGCAGTAGGGTCGGCCGAGGGAACCTAAAGTTGGAAGACTTCGTTTTACACTTTCTGTTACCCACTTCACGTTGTGTATTGAGTGGCGGAACTCAACGCGCTTTGTGTTCTTACACGAGCGAGGAAATTAAAATAATTTGGTCTCCCGAGTGGAAATCATCATCATACGCTGATCCGCTGCGCCACGACAGCCCTTAATATAATTTTTAAAATATAAGTCGCTGGCATGTTCAACTGTGATATTAAATATTACTCGTGTAAACATAAATAAATGAAAATGTTATCTTACTTTCTTAATTTTTTAGCTTATTTTATTAATTTCAAATGTAATTCGTCATTTAGTCTTAAAGATTGTTTTTAAACTATTTATTTGAATAAAATTATTTGTCTTAAAATAGGCCATCTCGGTCTCAATTGTTGTTTCTATGAGAATAATCCAATTTGGGCGAACATGGAAATTTTATTATAGAGGTTTCAACCTTTTGTACCTAAGCAATAGAGATGTTGCTTTGGCATTCTTTGAGAGATACTTGAGAGTTTTCAAATTGAAGACACAGAAACAAAGAATAAAATCCGGATAGTAGCCATCATATCTACGATAGTTATCTATATATGAACTTTAAGATTTTACGCTTATACTCTATCATTATTAACTTTTATATGGTTCTTATGGCCATAACATGACTACTTAAAAATTAGTCTTTTAAGAAGAAAAACAGAACTCTTATAGGATTACTTTGTTGTCCGTCTGTCTACTATTTATCTCGAGATGGTGTGGAGGTATCCAGCTTAAATTAATATAAAATATTTCAAGTTGTTGTTCCTTGGAATACAGAAAGAATCATGGTTTAAGTCAAAGGAATCAAAAGGTACGACCACTTATGCGTCATTTCTGTCTACATTTTCGGATTTATTTTACTATAAACTCGTTGTGAAGTATTAAATTATTGAACTTCAATTCTCATTTTTTATATTTTATTTCCACTGAATAGATAATGGAATGATATACGATGTATCCCACACACAGCAGACAGAGGGAACCTAGTATTAAGACAATCCGTTCCCCACTTTCCGCCGAATTCTGGAGGCATTGCGTGTTGAGTGGCGGAACTCAACGCCGCGTTTTGCCTCGACACCAAAGCGCAGAACTGAAAATACAAATAAGTACATAAATATTTCATTTCTTCGAGCGGGGATCGAACCCACAACCAGTCGGTTTTACAGTCACACTTTGTGCCCCTGCGCCACGACTAGCCTCAATTCGCATAACGTCGGCCGTTCCAAACCGAAATACTAGAAAAATGTCTCGTAGAAATACTTATAGACCACAGATTTATGGATGAAATTAAATTTAATTAGATATATAAACTGAATAAAATTATTCAGTGGATGAATTTGAACAGATGAAGATATTGCTTTGAAATACCTAACTAATGTCGCGGTTGGCACATTATCAAATCGAGACTTGGCTACTAAATTTCACTACAACATTTAACTTTACGAAAAAATATGACAATCCAATTTTGGCAGTGAAGCACACTATGCTTATGAATAATTAGTAATAGCAAAGGTAAGACCGGCCATATGTTTATTGCTATCTTCAAAGACTAATATTAAATGAATATTAAAAAAAAACTAAACTAGCTTCACGCTTCATCCCTAGCGGGGTAGTCACAAAGAACGGAGCGCCAAACGCTACGGTCTCTACATACCTCTTTGCCTCGTCCACTGTCATCAACCTCTTCATACATGCCCTCCTGGGGGTCCTCATGCTTTTTACGTGATCTTCCTCCAGTATCTTTGATACTGTGTTTTCGAAGGTCAATCGAGGTCTCCCCTACCTCTCTTACCACTCACTTTTCCATTATAAATCTTTTTTGCCATTCTTTCATCACTAATTCGTTCGACGTGCCCAAACCAGCTGAGCACGTTCTTCTTCATTCTCACCATGACATCCTCGCTAGTACCAGCCATTCTGTGTACCTCTTCACTGCGGATTCGTTCAGCTAAGCTGACTCCGCATATCCTACGAAGAAATCGCATCTCCACAGCGTTCATCTTTCTTTCATTCTTCTTCTGTAATAGCCACGTTTCGCTGCCGTATAACAGAGTCGGTACCAACACTGCATTGTGTACGGCCAAACGCGCAACTGTGCTGACGTTTCGCCGTCTTATCAATGCAGCTAAGGCTTCGTTAACCCAGTTATCAGCAGCAATACGCTTTTCCATATCCATCTCATATCTTCCATCTCTACTGAACATACTTCCCAAGTATATCAATATTCAATTAAAATATAAATCTATATTAAATAAATCTATTCTTTTGCATGAATTGAACGTACTCATAGCTAGTACTCATGCCCTAAAATTTTCAATAGAAATATATAAATCCTATATTGGATTCTTTATATATATGTGTAAATGCAATGCAAGGATGTTATGGATCCCCGTGACTGAATATCATGTAAAAGTTTCGTATAATTTTGGAAATGGGTGGTGGATAGATAAAATTTCTTCTAACAGATATTTAATTGTATGTCTGAGACGACACGCTAAAGCGTAGTACGAAATAGCAATATCTACGAAGGGCTTTTGTTACCTACTAGAAAAAGATAACCAATAAATATCACAAGTAACGCGAGTGAAGCAGAGAACACTGTTAAAGGAAAGTTAAAAAAACTAAATCAAAACTAAGAGATAAACCAAAATAATTTTATGTTCTTAACCAAAATTTATTTTCTTATAATTTAGCTGGACTATTATAGTTGCTCATTACATATTCCAGATCTAAAAAAAATATATATCAAAAGAAAATACCGAACACGTTAAACATTTCTTATAGTTTACCTGGACTGCTACGGTTAGTTATCAGACTGATTTTCCAAGCCTTAAATTTTATATGTCAATGGAAAATGCTGATCACGTTTAACAAGTTTGATTAACGTGGCATTTCATTATTTCTTATAGTTTAGTTTCCCCTAGTAAAAGTATAAGTTTATAAAGTAAGGGTAGAATATATAAGGTAGCTAAATCTGTCATGTTAATTTTAAATATAAGTAGGTACGTAATTCTGTTTTGGCTCGATAAAGTGACCAAAGTCAAGGGCAGTGATGTATCAAATTAGGCACATAGTTGCGAATATTTGGAAATATACGTGGCGTAATAACATTGTGTTGGCACACGCGGGAATGCATGCTTTAAAAGATTCCAAACAGCGTTGGTTATGGCTAGATACGAGGTGGTATATTGTAAAAATATAACATTTGTTCTTAAATATATAAAGGTTTAGAACGGACCAGGATGTTAATACATTTTTAAAATGCGAAAATTATAAAATATATTATTATCAACTATCCAGTTTTACAATATATGCATTGTTGGTGAAATATTTCAATATAATTTAACCTTACCTTTCTTCTACTTCTAGAAGTAGTCGCCATACCCTGAAACAAAAAGTAGAATTAGAATAACGTATAAGATAATGCGACTTAATTGCACTTTAAAAAAACAACTCTAAATAAGTACGTATAGTAACGTACACGGAAAGACAACAGAATTTTAAAAACTTTGTTTGCTGCAATATTTGAAATGAGAAAATCCTTTATCGTAGTACTGGCACCAAATAAAGAATTATGTTACAGTTAAAAATAAATTATAATGTAACTTGTGACTTTTACGACTTGTGTACGAAATACAAGTCAAACATATAGAGACAAAGCTGTAGCTATCGTCATTTGATTTCCTTTTAAATAAAAAATATTAAATGTGAATGAGATCAATTAATTGAATCTAAAAAAAGCAAGACTAGCTATTGCATTTAAGTACGAAAAAGTCAAGAGCATGAACAATAGGTATCCTGAAATATACCGAATAATATTAAATTTACTATTTACTTTGAACAGTCGACTCTACATCTTGTCAAAGTTCCTCTCATAAAACGTTTAAGAAGTGACAGTGGAGTGGAGTGGAAATAAATTAATTACATGAAATTAAATAAAGAGATTACAAAGTAATAATTAATATAAACGAAAATTATTACTATAAGAATTTGTCACAGCATACCGACCGCCTCCAAGGCCTGGAATCTAGCCAAATTTGAGGGGAAATATTTAAAATTTTGTTTGAAGTAGTTATTAGGCATAACCTAACTAAATATTAAGTTAAGAAGAATCTTGATGAATCTTGACATAATATACTTTTAATTATACGTACTTACTTATTTTATTGTAACAGTTGCGGCACTATGACTTACCTACTCTACTTCGATAGTTATTACATGATTATTATTATTTATCTTTTGAAAATTTTATCTAAGAGTACCAAGGTACTTACATTTATTATTATTCTAAACACATATTATATGTATTTTACACTACTATTAAAGATAATGTGTCACGTGTAAAAATACTTATTGACTACAGATTTATGGACGAAATTAAACTTAAATTTAAGCTTTTTAGGTTTATAAAAACAGTTATTTAAAAATGTTACATTTACAAACAAACATTTTTTACATTTACAAAGAAACAAAATAAAAAAATAATATAAACGATAGATGATTGACTTACATATCGTTTGAAATACAGCAATCTGAATCGTATGCTCTTAAAAACGTATGCCCATTGACAATGCGAATCCATTAAACAAACAAGTCAGCTAACCTGGCCGTGTTCTTGATTCTGGAGTAGGTTTCAATCAGAAATAGAAAGAGCAGTGGCCGAGTTTCCTGTCTTTTATTTATAATCGCTAAATAGAAACGATGCGTGCCACTGTCCAATTGCTATTTCCCGCGTAACAAACGGTTTCGACTAGAATTGCTCACTTTGTGCTTTTTTTTTTTACTTGTGACATTTTGTTGGTGGTGTAAATTTTGGAAGCCGGTCAAAAGAAAGTTTACATATATCTAAAGTCTACAAATTATTTAAAATATACGTATCTATTAAAAATATATATATTTATTAAAAAATAAGGACCTATATAAAAATAGGTAAACTACTAATATACGTTTAGAACACAACACAATCATTAAAAAAAAAGAACAAATATGAATATAACCTTATTGATATTGATACCTTTACTTTGATGTAATAGAAAGAGAAAAGAGAATGAATACTTTGTTTACGAAAAATTATCAATTACGTTCTATGCAAATAAATTGAATAAACTATCGATTTGTTGATTTATTTAAATAATAAATTAAAAAACGCCCCTGCAGTACTCGTAAATATTATAGCGCGTAAATAATATATGCAATAAAAAAAAGATACTTTAATGTTAAAAATACTACAATGTATTGAAAATACACTGACTCTAAACATCTTTTCCGATCGATACGGTCAAACCTTTATACAATGAAAACAGCCTTGCAATGCCTTGCTGTGCCTAGTTTGTATTGGTGTAGCCTGATTAATGGCCATACCTCCTGCCATACGATACGATCTTTACACAAGCAAACATTAACATTTATATATTTACAAAAAGTCCTTTGGTATATAATCTAATAAAAGATAAATAACATTATATATAGTTATGCGTCTATATCTAATATATAAAAAAATCGCAGCTGAACGTAAAGCGCTGTAAGTGTTTTGGATAGTGTAAGAGGCAAAAAGAGATGATTCTCTGAAACCCCTACAAGGACTACTCTCGAAGACGAAATTGCGAGCGCCAATGGCAACTCGTAGAAATCGTAGACAATAAATTGATTATGCATCCTAACTGCATTTTATTTTGCTTTTTTTCTACATGTTTTTATGATGTTTTAAGTAATAGAAATATTGTCACTTCTGTTTATTAACGCTATATTAATTTCAAAAATCTCTATAGGTAAATAAATTATTTGAAAGCTCAAAAATAATTAACAATTTTGGACGACTATAATAATTAACACGCAAAGGAAATAACTTTACAATAAGCACTTGTACGTAATTTTATTGCACCACACTAGAATGGGACATAAACATTTAGTAAATTAGTTTAAACCGTAATTGCATTTGGAAAAGTAGCGAAATGGTGTTTGTGATATGTCCTACACAGAATATTCATTTAAACAAATTCATATAGCTGACGTTTGGGTAACTCTTAACATAGAATAGATTATAAAACCCATATATCTAGTGTTGGGAACAGAGTGTCTTAACACTAGATTCCCTCTGCTACTGTGTGCGGGGTACAGCGTGAAGCTGATATATGTCTAGTAGTATATGTATCTGAACAGTTGAATCTTAATATAGATTGAAATAAGTGAAGCAAGTATGTACTAAGCTTTAGAATATATTGTTTAGAATCTTTTAAAATTGGCATATTTTATAGTCATATTAAGAAACTAAAATCTCCTCACCACAACAGCCGCTTAATATAAGTTAATATTCTAAGCTAAACCACTAAACTACGTTAATTAATTTTCCGTTAGTCCGTGTAATATGTAAGTAAAATATGCTAACACTAATACGAGCGTATATGATAACGACAAGTGCATATAACTTGTTTGAGTTAAATGTTTCTCAAATTAACAAAGCAAAACAAACATATTTTCTTGTAATTTTAGCCTGGATAATGTAGCTCTGCCTATCTATAAAATTATTTAAAAGTTATACAAAATAAAAAATACCTTAGTTAAAACTTTTTTTTATTTAACACTCCTAGTAGTAATAGGTAGTGTAAAAAAATCGGACAAATACGAGTCGGCCTCGTCCACCGTTTTTTTCCCTTATTTGTGTAGTAAGTTCACTTCGTGCCAAATTCCATTATTGTACTCCTACGGGAAGTACCCTACAGGTTTTAATTACGCTGCGAATTTCATTCAAATTGCAACAAGAACGTTGCATAAATTCTCTTATCATTGGATTGCGTTAACTTAGAAGCCTCATGTATATCTAAATATTTGATATCAATTTCAACTTGATACCTCCACGCGATCTTAAGATAACAACAGCAGAGAGACAACAAAGTGATCCTGTACCTACGGAACCCTAAAAACGGTGATATTAAACGTTTTATTAAGCCGTAGATATAGACACGAGACCTGAAGAAATATTTAAAACACTAAACAACACCACGTTTTAAGAATATTTTCAATACGACCGGTTCCCGGCGACACTCGGATTTAGTTTAAGTTTTTATTAATATATATTATATATTATTATATTTCCATATATTTTTATAATAATTTCAATCTAATATTACATTAAAATCCAAATGGAAATAAAACATTTCACCACACAAAAACAAACATAAGAATCTTCAGTTTTAACACTCACTTTCCACTTTTTATTATTACTACTACCTAATTATATTTTTTAAGAATATCATTACCACATAAACTATAACATACGCAAGCTAACAAGTATTGAAAGTAAATTACGTGATTTATTCTGTAGATACCTATGATAGGAGAGGTGAATATCACAACGTCGATGGCAGCTAGATCTAATTTGTGGTGACGAAGACTGGCGCTGGCCGTGGTGAGCGCCGTGGGGAGTAATCACGAGTGCCTGATGTCGCGCTCGGTCTTTGTACGCCTCGCCTTCTGAGTTCGTTATTGCGCGGATATTTCGGTATATCACAGCCATCAGACAAATCACGGCCGTGCGACCCGGTCCGAACGAGCTCTAATAATAAACTTGTTTATATTTTTTATTCTCGTAATAATATTTATGATTCTTTTCAAAGTCAGCCTAAAAAAATCTACTATCGTGGACCTCGATGAGCACGTGCGTCCCCAAATAGAGTACGACAAATTTCAATTTAAATTTGCGGAGGCTGCAGTTCTAATAGGGGATTCGAAATATCGCAAGAATCGGCGCCAAAATCCGTTTTTGGCGACGATAGTGTCATAAAACGAGTCGACGCTATGCCAACGAATAAAGTACGAGTGGAGTGTGGTGGGGGGGGCGGGGGGGGGACGATGGGTGGTTTGATTGAACCAGGTACGGTACGTACCGAGAGCGTTTCAGAAATCGCGCTGCAGAAGGCGCCGAATCCGGAGTGCGCGGGAGGAGGTGGCGGAGAGCCGCTCGAGCGGTGCATGGCGCGGCGTGCCCCGGCGTCGGCGGAGCACTGCCGGCCGCCACGCGCCGCCGCCCGCCCGCGCGGCCGCCCGCCCGCCGCGCGTTACATAAACCACGCTACGCTACTCCACCGCTCGACTCGCACCTGCTCGTTGCTCCCTACTTTTGGCATCACACACCATTCAAAATCATAATATGTGACAGTTCATTTACTTCAGCGCACTCCTGAACATTTATCTATTTAACACTTAAGAAACAATGTATATTGAAATGTCTCAGGCAACTGTTTAAACACTTTAAACTGTTTAGTAAAAAGTTCTTCTGGTGTCAGTAACAGAACATTTTTTAAGTAATGGTTTAAGTGATTGTTTACTCAATTTTATAAATTAATAAATCTACACATACCAAGTAATTTTTGTCTACCTACAAAAATATACCTATAACTTAATTATGTAGGTAGGTATGCCTAAATAAAATAATGTGAAAATCCAATATGACGCAGTCTTCGTTGTCTAATTATCGACGCATTCTAACTAGCGTATTAACGTAAGGTTAAATTTCCACTTTATGCAAGGTAAACTCGCAATAAACAAATAAACAAAAAAAACGAACAAGCCTGAATCGGGCTTGGCCACCGAGGGTTCCGTATAAGAATTGGAGCTCTCGAGATTTTTCTGAAATTCAGACTTTGCTTAGAAAGAGCGCTTTCATCTGATACCTAACTTGAACTAGCGCTCTTATTACCAAGTTTTGCCCCCTTTTAAAGCTATTATTTTTTACGATTTAACCACAAACGTATAGTTTTGCGATTTTTTGCTGTTCTAGTACTACCTGTAAATGCTAGCTGTCAAATTTCATAATTCTATGTCAACCGGAAGTAGTAGTTTAAGAAAAAATCTGAAACTATACATTTATGGTCAAATCCTAAAAATTAATAGCCTTAAAAGAGGGCAAAATTTAGTATTAAAGCCGCTAGTTCAAGTGAGGTATCAGATGAAAAAGCTCAATTTTTTTACGGAACCCTCTGTAGTAAGCATAAAGGACTAGATTAGATATAAATACTTAGGTAAATAAATTAATAATCAGCTTCACACTGTATCCCGCACACAGTAGGGTAGGCAGAGGGAACCTAGTGTTAAGACACTCCGTTCCCCGCTTTCCGCCCGATTCTAGAGGCATTGCGTGTTAAGTGTTGAACTCAACGCCGCGCTTTGCCTTGACACCGGAGCGAAGAAATGAAAATAGAAATGTAAATAAATTTTCCATTTTTTCGAGTGGAGATCGAACCCACAACCAGTCGCCTTTACAGTCACGCCCCGGCGCCTCAACTGGCTTCAGTTATATACTTTAAGTAAACAAATTATGTTACAATTTAATAAGAATATGAGAGCAATGAGAAATATAAAGATAAAATTTAGTACCTAGTATATACGAGTATGTAACCTAGATGCATACGTTTAGCAAATTTTATATTTGACATAATTGAATATCTTTAGCTGCTTAACATATCGACTTTCAATTTCATTGTTTGTCAATGCTGAGGACCTGCTGTATGTGTCCGTGAGACGATCTCTACTATCTATGAAGGTGAGTAATATTATCTACATATACATATAATTAGTTGTTGAATGTATGTTGTTAAAACGCTTTTACTATAGTTAAATATTTATAAAAAAAATCGTATTTTTATATTTATTTTTTTGCTCCACGCTTTACCTCTATCAAGGAGATTCCGTTTCCCACTTTCCGCCGAATTCTCTAACATAATTATCGTTAAATCAATTATTAAATATTTCATTTTCTTGGGTGGGAATCGAGCCTACAACCTGTCGCGCTTACAGTGGCACGCTTGAGCTCCTGCGTCACGACTGGCCTAAAACCATATTAATTTAAATATGTATATACATAAACATACATATCTTATTACATGATATGAAAGTAATAAACACCTGAACACACAATTATAATTTGTCACGATTTTGTACAATAATTTCAAAGAAACGTTAACAACCAACCATTACATTTAAAGCAATTGTTTTTGAAGTACTAAAGTAACTCTACAAGATGTGGTTTTGTAACGACGTGATGGTCTCTAAACGATGTTATTTCATGTTATTTACGACGATAATAATCGTTGCACTAGATAATTGTTTTGTACAGTGTAGGAGAGTTAAGAGAGTGGTTGGTGGAAAGGAGGTACCTTGTGGTATTTGATTTTATTACTTTATTACACTACATTTTTAAAAAAGATATAACGATTATTTAAACCTTGACTTTTTAGTTACAATTTTTTATAGTAAAGAACAACAATGATATTCCGTATTATATTCCATAGTAGATGATGACCTATGAGTATTTCCTTTTATAATATGAGTGACTATAATTACAAATAAGGTGTACCTACGAATATCTTTTCTTACACACGTGAAAAATATTAAAATTTTTAAAGAAATTCTTCATTAAATGTTAACAATTATAATGATGACTAATTTCACTTTGACTTTTAATCAATGCATTTTTATAAATATTTTATATTAAATAAAGGTAGGTATTATTATTTGTATCTATAATTAAACTGTTTACTAAGAATAGTTAACTACACTTAGAGGAGTAGTCGTAGCAACTGAACGCATAAATTAATTAATATATTAATGTTATTATAGTTTTTAAGGTAACAAATAAGATATACCTACCCTAGCTCTGCTAGTGACTGCGATTCTTAGACCGCTTCCTTAGTAACATTTGTAAAAATAAAATACAAATAGATAAGCCAAATTACTTGTATATTATTGTGATGATTTATTTCTAAACAAAAAAAAATAAGTTAATTTAAATCAGCTTCACGCTGTATCCCGCACACAGCGGGGTAGACAGAGAGAACCTAGTGTTAGACACTCCGTTCCCCACTTTCTGCCGGATTCTGGAGGCATTGCGTTACTTGGCAGAACTCAACGCCGCGCTTAGCCTCGACACCAGAGCGAAGAAATGGAAATATAAATTTAAGTAAATATTTCATCTCCTCGAGTAGGGATCGAACCCACAACCAGTCAGTTTTACAGTCACACTTCGTGACGCTGCGCCACGACTGGCCTCATTTCTAAACAGAGAAATATTTATTATTTTAAGTCGCAGCGATTATCCAAAATATTTTAAATTATATATTGTATTACAGGCGTTCAAAAGCAAATTGTATCTCTACGTAATGCCACGAATTTCAAGCATTTATGCGGTGGTACAATACTGTCAACGCGGGTTACGATCACGTCGGCGCATTGTGTTCAACAGAAACCAGATAGTTATGTGCTGCTCCTGAACAATTATTGCACAAGGGATAAAGAGAAGAAACCCCTTGTTAAAGTTTTAGATATATTCACCCATCCTCTTTATGACAAGTGAGTTAATTATATGTATAATTTTTATTAATAATAGTATTATAGAAAAAAATGTTTCAACTAAGTAGTTATTATGACACATAATATGTTAATAAAAATATATACCTACATAAATATAATTGAAAATAACAAGATTATTATTTTTTTTTGCTTAGAAATAAATCATCAAATTAAGATATAAGTGGATAGGTAATTTGGGTTCTCTATTTGTATTTTATTTTCATAAACATTACTAAGGAAACGTCCTAAAAGTGGCCGAGCCACCCGCCGAGCTTATTATTTTCGATATTCAGAAATATATTCCGAAAACCTCTCTTATCAATAACAAATCTGTTTATCACGAAGAAGGAATAAAAACAGCTTACCTAGAAACCAATATCGGAGTGTCGCCAAATAACTTGTATGGTTTCAGATACTCTAGAGCACACGATATAGCAGTGTTACGGTTGCAGCTTGAGGCCGGTGACATAATGTGGCTTAACGATATAACGTTACCCAAGTCTTCGTTCGGAATATCAGGTACCTAACTGTGAATGAACTGCTAACGAGCTCGCCTTCAACTATCAACGCTGTCACAGCCAATGAGCTATTATTATCGTGTTGTTTGTGTGTGCCAAACATTTAAATCAAAATAAGACGGTATTTATTACACACGGATAGACATGTTATAGAAGGGTTTATGGGTTATAATTTACTTGTATATAATATGTATTTTTTTATTTATCATTTTACTCATTTACCTATAACATAAATCAATGATATGGCGGATAGCAGGGGATGGAAGTATCTTACACTTTTAATGGCAAACGAAGTGTATTAACACTGGGTTCCCAGGTTCCCCTGCCTCTCTTGTTATATGCGGAATATAGCTTAAAGTAACATCTTTATAATTTAGTTCATATCTATCTAATACCTAGTATAATTATATTAATCCAAGTTTTTTAATAAATATAGGACAGTGCACTATATACGGTTACGGCGTAAGAGATCCCACACTAAGCGAAACATCAGATATATTGGCAGCTGCGGATCTACAGCTCATATCGCTTGACCATTGTACGCGTTTACTAGGACCATACGTGGCTCCCGATTACAACAGCGGAATGATATGTGCTGTTGGCGAATCTGTCGATGCTTGCCAGGTTCGTATATTATTTTGGTTCCTTTGTTTTTATATTTATACCTACGCAACGCTTGCACTCGTTTATAAATAAATTGTGTCATTTTGCCAGTAGTCTTTATGTATTAAATGCTGTATATATAGGCACTTTCCAAATTAGAACTTCTAAGAAACTTTTCACTTATTTAGCTCTATATGTTTTCTGCATTCTGCTTATTTAAAAATATTGCATATTTAGTAACGGGACCCAACCCGGTCTTTAAGCCGGACAAATGGAAATATTATTAATACTTATATCTACTTACTTATTTTCTCGATTAGGTATGCATCGAGGTATTAATTCGAACCTATAAGCTTCATGAGTGCAAAATGCAGATACTATCACTATGCATCATGGTGGTATTTTAAAAGTTATTTTATTATTTAAGTACAGTCATAAATATGTTATGAAAAAATGTGTTTGTTATTTTTAGGGTGATTCAGGAGGACCATTAGTATGTGATGGGAAAATTGAAGGCGTTTGTGCTTATGGTTTAAGTTGTGGTGTACCTGGAATGCCTGGAGTCTACGTCAGTATTGGAGCACACATGCATTGGATAAGGGATATTATAAAGGAAATCGATTCCATTGATAATAATCGCATTAGCCAACGTCCATTGTCACATCGCCCCGCTTGCAGATATCATTAAAACAAAATTGTAACTTATAAAGCATTTTTGTTTTTGTTAGAAAATAAGAATAATGAAACGAAACATGTCGAACCTAGATGGATAGGTCCTACTTCGATACAAATCAAGAAAAAATCCAATAAGTAAAAAATTACAGATATTTAATAGAAATACATAATTACCTGAGGCTAGTCGTGGCAGGGTCACAATCTGTGACTGAAACGTGACAAGTTGTGCTTTCGACTCACACTCTTGGAGATGAAATTTTTAATATTTCCATTTTCTTTGCTCTGGTGTCGAGGCAAAACGCGGCGTTGAGTCCCGCCACTCAACACGCAGTGCCTCCTTTCAATGTGAACATATTTCCATTTTTTCCATTTGACCAGTTTTTTATTGTCTTAGGCCTATATTTTATTTTAAAGATTGACACACCTGGTGTAGAAGCGTAATGGCCCAGCTACTATAAGAACTAATGAAATATTTCTTTAACAAAGATTGTTGAGCGTGAACCAACCATAACAGTCTAACCAAATTATAAGAAACTATATACCTATTCGCGGCTATAGCGGCATATATTTATTGATTATAAAATTTATACATTCAATCATTTTTCATAATTTTGAGAAAGTGCAAGCACTACGTCGCTGCTTTCTAGTACAAAATCGGCGGCAAATGCAGAATGCAAGCGGAATTCTATTAATTTTACATTTTCACTAAAAAGAATACGTCCAATTTATATGCTATAAAAGCTAAAGATTATCTTCATTAAATTTGTTTGATGGTGAAGTAACTTTCGCTCGTAAGTTTCAATATACATGTCAAATAAAAATCAATGAAGTATCACCTTACAATTTTCAATTATTTTTTGTCATAAAAGGCCTTATAGCCACTTATTATATTATTACCTATAGACAATTAATTGTGCCTTAACAAATACAAAATGTGATATACAACCAAAAGAGACCAGCTAATTTACAGGATGGAAGTGTCAGCGCTCCTTTTACGTGAGCAACATATCGATGGCTCCTAAGTATAAGGGCCAAAGCGCGAAATCACAACTTTACAGGAGAGGCTTCCAAAGTTTAAATTTGCTATAATTTTATGTTGGTACATCCGAAGAAAATGAAACTTTGCTTATCACCTAAATCAACTATCCTCTATATATATATACCGTAGTATTTTATTTATATTTATCCTAGTATTTTTTTTACTGCACAATGGCCCTTATACGTTAGTTTTTGTTATATTTATTGTTCTCTAAAAACGCTTTAAAAAGGCCAATGTACCACATTGGCTGTTTTACGCGTATTATGCTAAATAACAATATATCATATTTTTTTCATATTTTAGTTATAAAATTGATTAATAATGAGACAAAGATAACAACTGATTATTACGAATGATAGTAAGTTAGACATTGTGGTAACTATGTCACATAGAGACTTATACGTTATACGATTTGGTAACATGATAACTGAGTTTTCAGTTAGATCCTTTAAGTAATAGAAAAAAGTCGTGTTTAAATATTGTTTTAAAAAATAATTAGCCCCAAAAATGTTTATTATTAGGCCCTCTATATGAATGTATTGTATTTCTTCAAGAAAAGCTTAATTGAATGTTGAATTTTAGTAAGATGTAACTATTCAATTTAGTAAAAATAGCTTTAATAAAAAAAAGGATTGACGTGGACATACAAAAAATAAAGTCTGTATAAAATCTATTAAAAAAATAAAGAGATAAAATCACTTTTTGTCTTTATTTGACACGATATAATTAGAGGCGATTAAAGTTTCTTATTAACTGTTGTTATAACTGGTGGTATAATAATTTTCGACATAAATGACACAAGTCCTTCTTCTTACAAAATTTTATCGGTAGCACCTGGTTATAACAGCAATAATCATTTCAACAATTTGTCTGCTTGTTCGTACTGGCTGATCTAAGATTTTAATGTGACTTTTAATACAAATCTTTTTATATTATAAAACGTAAATGTTTTCTATTAGGTCCCTCTATAATTTTTAACTGATAGCAAAACAAATCAAACATACAAATACATGTCCTGCTGGGTTTTTATGTCTGATTAAATCGGCAATTTTCATTTTTAGTTCAAGCAGAATCTCTTTGATGTCATTAATAATGTATCTAATTGTAATATAGTAGCTGTAACGACTCCGTTTTGTTTAAGATCATCGAATCAAGAAGCTACATTTTGAAGCTCTCTCAATGGTGGTAAACGAGGTGGCCTTTATATAGTACTGTCTTAAGAAAATAATGTTTTTATTTATATTAAGATAAGATGCATATCGCTTACATTAATAAAATCTTGCCTTTGGCCACTACAGTTACAAAATACACAAAATACAAAATCTGAAATCGTCACACCATTCTTTAATTTTTAATTCTATCGCTGGCTATTTCGTTTGACTTTGAAATAGATTAGACTATTATAGGTTTACTGATTGAAGTATTTATTATTGTTAGTCCTATGGGCTTATGATATTAATAAATATCTTCTTGCATCCAGTAGCCTGTATTTTGATTTTATTATAGGTAAGAAACAAATTATACATGTCTATTATTATATGATACACATAAAATACATGAATAAATTGTTTCGTTTAAATTAGTTCATTATCATCCTTTTGTAACAAAATCAAACACCTCGAGGCTTATACAGAACTTATATTTCTTCCAGAGTAAAATACTGTTAAGCTTGTACAATGTCTATCTTAAATTCTAATACAATATGTTATTCTAAAGGACCTCTATCTTCTTCCGCTCCAAGTCTAAATTGCGAATATTAAAATTTATAAATATAAAATCATTACACTTTGTAATAGTTATTTTTTATAATTACTACATATTTTTCATGATATATTTTCTCAGTTTTATGTAGCATTCCGTATGAAGCAGGATAGGCAGAGGGAGCTTAGTGCTCTGCTTTTCACTTTCCGCGCATTGTGCGTTGAGTGGCGGAACTCAACACCACAATTTTCCTCGAGCGAAGAAGTGAAAATATTTTATTGCCTCGGAGGAGAATAGAACCCTAGTAGAAATAGTCGCTTTCACTGACACATGCTTATGCTCCTTTCTCACCAAGACACAGTTATCAATAAATCCATATTGCTTAGAATAATGACCAATGATCTAAAACTTATGAAGTGTAAAACGCTTCGTGTCATCATCAAATTATTCAAATACTTTAATGTAAATGACCTCTAACAATTTTCTAAATTTTGCTTTCTCTGTGTTTTTAAGTCTTATTAGTTTTGAATCTATTCATTCATCCACTGTCACGTTTCTTGGTAAGTTTTTTTCCTGGAAGTTAAGGCAGTAGATATGTTACTTGATTAGTGATTATTATTAGAAATAGGCATATTAATAGTTTATTTTTGTGATGTATAATTTTGATTGTCTTAGTAGAGTCACTCCGAAATCTTTAATCAAAATTAAAATGCAATTAGCAAGCTTATTACTGGCTTTAAATAGCAAAGGGGACAGTAAAATATATATAGTATATAATCTGGGCAATTATTAATAAAAAGTAATGCCCAAATAACTCAAAAGTGAAAAAATATTTTAGGGCCTAAGTGTATTTTTTCTCAATAAGACACGTACATGGGCCAATTTACCACTTTGGCCGTTCTATCTCATAACGCGTGAAAAAGAGACGTTTTTTGTTATCTATCTAATGACGAACGTAATAAAAACAATACTAAGCTTTTGCAGTCAACACAGCCCAATCATTGTTCTGTTTAGCGTATAAGTATCAAACTGGCTGATTGGCCCCAAAAATAAAGAAATGTGTAGAAATTCCCCGCGTAGAAGTCTCAAATGACTATTTGGCCCTTGTACGTTTAAATGAGTGCTACATAGGCCGTTATATTCTAACAAAAAGTCCTGTTTCTATGCAGAAATTTCTATTTTTTAATAGCTGACCTGATAAATTATATCGACAGAATGCGTTTGGCATAAAAAAGTGAAAATTGCCAAATTGTTAGTTTGGCCCATATACATAGGACCCATCGATATAGGGTAAAATATTTTAAACCCATACCTAAAGAAATTAATCAGGATATCTCAACAGTTTAGACGTAGGAGTTTTTTTTCATTTCACGATGTTTATCCATACCCATATTTCGTGTGACGCAATTACGCAATAACGTAAACACATACTACTACAAAAATACTACTAAAGGTTAATACAAACTTTGAACTTTGCCGCCAATACCTACGACTCGATTTCGGAATGAGGCGTATGCGGCGGTTTCCCTTTGATAGGTTTATGTGTGCGTGCGTCGTTCTTGACAAATGGCATTTTATATTACAACAATGATTTTATTATTTATTTTATTTGAAAAAATAACTTGTTCATTTTTTTTTAAATAGTATTAGGCGTTAATAGAGTAGTTAAAACTGTGGTTTCATTCAAAGTGGTGCTGAAACTTCCTCGACCAATTTATATTAAAAAAATTTAGGGCATGCAAAACTACTGGAATAAAAGAATAGGTATACTCAACACATTTATTTTCTACCTACATTAATTTACCAAATAAATTAAAGTTATTGCACTATAACAACATAGGTAACAAATAAGCGAAGCAACATCTAACAATTTACACTTAAATTGTAAGGAATGTTAGTTTTTAGTTAATATTGAACTTTTATTTCATACATTAATATCATTATTCGCATAACATATTTAAAAAAAACAAACGGTAACATATTACCTAATTCTGTTTATAAAATATATTTTAAAATTCATAATAATTAATTTAATTCGGACACAAACAAACCAGTGGGAATCATCACAGCATAATTAGGCCGTTAATTAGAAGAAATAATAATATTTTTTTGGGTAGATTTTTTAACTTTGGTTTCTGCCGGAATATCACAAATAATTATATTTATACAGCAGGTAAGTAAAATGATAAAATCAAATTCTACAGATACTAACAAGTACATGTTAATGATATCTTATATATTTTATTCAAAACATTCCTTAATCTATTTTTTAATTCTTTTTCTAAACAAAATCACTAAAGGCAATCTTTATATATTACACATGTTATTTATAGATACTTTTAACGAGGTAGTAAGCCTGAGTATGCCACCAGTAAATACTTTTTTATAATTCAATTTCTTTTATATTATCTTTTTTTTATTTTCAGTTAGCTCTTCCATTTTTTGCAGTGTCAACTAAATTTCACCTCCTTGGGTTTTGTCTAACCAAATGTTAAAAATATTTATTTTTAAGCTACAATAATCCATATCAATTTATAATTCTTATATTACATACAATAAGAGTATATTATTAATAACAATAAATTTAACAATATATTACTTTATGATACAATGTAGCATTATATACATATTATAAAATTCGTATGTTTGAGTGCTTAAAAAATCTTATAAACTAACACCAAGTGAGTAAATGCTCTTACAACACATATTAGTATGCTACAAAAAAGTATTATATTGATTTATATGATCCATATCAAACTTTTAGTGAGAGATAAAGACAGTAAAAATATATTTATTTCTAAACAATAACTTTATGACAATACATATAAGTCATTGTATTTGCTTTAAGGAGCTCACATTGACGACCAAAAAAAATAAAGGTAAGTATGTCTTAAGCAAATATCTTATTACATGAATCAGTTGTCATTAAACTCAAATAACAACTTACCTAATTGTGACTAATTTTGAATAATAATACATCAGTTGTATGAAAAATAGATAAATAAAATTTATGTGAAAATTTACTAATATAGGCGTCATGTAAAATAAGAAGGCAGTGGATGAACACATTATCTCAGAATTTACTCTGTATAAAATTGTAGTGCCCACACAAATTGCTTAGAACATTTATTCACATTATCCTATAATATTATAAATATATATAAATCCTATAATTACATACAAATAAAGTAAATTAAAAGTAACTAGTTAATTAATTTAATATGAAATGCTTATAGTTTAGTACATTATTACGAAATACATAATTATAGAAACAAATACTCAATAGAAAGGAGGCCAGTCAGGCAGGGTAAACTGAGAGCCTAGTCACTGAGTTTCCCACATAGCATCTCTGTAGGGAGATTCTCACAAATTTCTGCTACCCAAAGATAATTACTTAGAATTATCGTTTGGCAAGAGAGAGTACTATTTTTTAAATATTTTTTAACATTTTGCAGTATTTTTCTACGCTTAGAAAACGTATAAAAATTTACAACTTATTTATGTTGCTAACAACATAAATAAGTTGTAAATTTATAAGTTGTAACAAGCGTATAAGAATTTCGACGTAGCTCGATGAGAACGTACGTCTTAGTTGGTCAGAGCGCTTGGACGGTTTACAAAGCGCGGGTTCATATCCCCCTGCGTTCAAATTTTTATACGTTTTATTTAATAGGTATTTTTCTTTCCTAAGTAAGGAATAAAAATTTTAAAAAAATGTTAAAAAAAATTATATAATTGATTAGAAATTATATATCATTGAATGTAGTTTTATCGATTTCCATTGCATCTTCCAGTTTATTTTAATGAAAATACAAACAAGTTGTTTTTTAATTTAAAACTCTGAAGTATTCACTTCAGAGAGTATACACTTCAGAGACACTTCAGACTTCATAAATTAAAATAGGGAGTAGGAGCTTCAGGCAATTGAGATACTTTTTATTAGACGTTTGTTTCAAAAACTAGTTAATTCGGCAAGAGGACACAAGACACTGGCGTTATTGGACGGGGGACATAAATAATGTCAAACGAAGAAAAGAGGGCTTGGAGAGATCGACGCAGCGGACATTATTTGACAAGGATTGGGGAGGGGTTGTAAACATTGTCTGCCATGATCTCCCACTGCGAAACTTGGCATTGAAGGAGGAAGCGGAGGAGGTTCGCGAGTCCAGTGTGAATGTAGACGCTCCGCCGCCGGAGGCCAGGGGGTAGGAGAGGGCAGTATGGGCATCTCCAAAAATCCTAGGGGCCCTACAACACTCAGTCATCAAGGTTGTGAGTGGAGAAGGGGAAAAACGTGCATTTTCAGCGGATGTGTCAATTCAGTTTGGATAAATGGTCGCCGAGTAAAGACATTCCGATAATGACCGTCTCTGTACTGTGCTTAAAGATTATCTCAAACAAAAACTTAGCCTATCTAACAAACATAGTGAACATTCGAATATTAAAATTAAGACCATGAAAACCATGACTTAGATTCAGAAGGTGTCCCCAAGGGACTTTTCGGTGTTTTAGGAGTCGCCGGCTGTGATGACTTTTTGCTTTCTTGTCCCTCTTGATTGGATTCTGATTCTTCTAATGCAGTTTTTATCTGAAATAATTAATTCGAATAGAGATCATTTTGAGGCGTAAAATTTGCTTCGTCATAGAAACGTTTATAATACTTTATACAAAACTCTTATACTATCACAATGGTTGTGGGTTCGATCCCCCACTCCAGAATTTAACGCGCAATGCTTCCAGAAAACGCGGTGATAAGTTTAGCCATTTAATTATCAATATCTCGAAAATTGAGAGCTACATACGAAGCGTCTTAGCACTAGGCTCTCTCTACCTACCCTGTTATAAGCGAGATGCAACGTAAAGCTATAAACAAAATATTAACAAAAAATAGTAAATAGATGAGGCCAGTCGTAGCGCAGTGACGCAAAGTGTGACTGTAAAATTGACTGGTTATTTACTTAAAATTTATATTTCCATTTCTTCGGTCTGGTGTCGAGGACAAGCGCGGCGTTGAGTTCTGCCACTCAACACGCAATGCCTCCAGAATTCGGCAGAAAGTGGGGAACGGAGTGTCTTAACTCTAGGTTCCCTCTGCCTACCCTGCAGTGTACGGGATACAGTGTGAAGCTGATTTTTTTTATAGTAAATAGATGCCTACACATTTTTCTAATCATTTACCTTCATGTTAGTCTTGTCCTGCATTTCTTTTTCGTATGTCCTAACATCCTCTATGGTCATGTTGAACCATTCATCCATCCATGTAAATGCTTGCCGGTGTCCCAGCAAAAGTATTTCTCTAATAGCCTGTATATAAAAATATTGTAAATATAGGCTCCTTTTAACATATTATATATATTTCCATATTTAAAAATTTTGTTTACTTTTTATTGGCCATAGGGGACTATAGCAGTATCTGACTGCATATATTATAATTGAAAGTTTTATTCTTACTTAGGAAAATGTAACAATCTTTATTATTTCAATGGTCTAGTAAGACAAAAGGGAAACGGTGTATCTTAACGCTAGGTTCTCTCTGCCTATACTGCTATGAGTGGGATACAGCATGATGCTGGAAAAAAATCCAAAGATGATCCTAAAATACATACCCCTTGAACATAATCCTCTACTTTGGTCTGCAGACCCCAAACTTCAAATTTAGCATTAACTACTTTGTAACAACACATAATGGGCTCATGGCTGTTCCTCCATCCTTCAGTAAGTGGTCCTCGCCCAGACTGCTCTGATTTAAACAATTTGGGATCCTCTGCCTCTTTATAATGATGAGGTTTTATCTCATCAAAAGCTATGTCCAAAAAATCCACATCACGCTGTTCCAGCTCTTCCTGTGTTAAGCCTAAACACTGAAAATAAATTTTGGAAATAAAAATTTTGCAAAATATAATTTATTTTAGTTCGTAAAGCATTGCCCAAGATCATTAAGTATAAATGAATAATAGAATTCCGCTCGTCCGTCTGTCTGTCCGTCTGTCGCTAGTGTTGTACCTCATGAACTGCGACAGAGTTAAAATTCATTTAGAAAACGTATAAAAAATAGAACGTAGCGGAACTCGAACCTGCGCCTCCTGGAAACCGACCAGACGCTCTGATCACTAAGCCATACGTTCTCATCAAGCTACGTCGAATTTTTATACACTTGTTACAACTTATTTATGTTGTTAGCATCTCTGTGGAGAGATTTTTACAAATTTCCGCTACCCAAAGATAATTACTAAGAATTATCATGAGATCAATGAGAATGCTATTTATTAAATATTTTTAACATTCTTAGTGTTATTCCACACTTAGGAAAGAAAAATACTTATTTAGAAAACATATAAAAATTTGAACGTTTGAGCGGGACTCGAACCCGCGATTGCGGGTATTGAAATCTAATGTTTGAAATCTAATCTAATTGCAGATGCATTGAAATCTAATGTAGCATAAAATGAGCTTAGTAAATCAAAAAGTCTAAATGTAAGTATATGAATATTTCTCCTATAACACATTTGATTGTGCTTAAAATCCATAAAATAAGAATAAAGTTAACGTAACGGAACTCGAACCCACTGAAGCGAAAGTAATTGTCGAAAAATACGAGTGTCGGTGGCAGATCTTAACATTGTACTATGTCTTGTTACCAAAGCGATGACATGAAATTACTTAATTCCCTCAACTGTGACTCGAACCCCTGTCACGTTTACAGTCAAATCCTGTTCCACTGCACTACCACAGCCTCATATTGATCTAACATATTAAGAAGGTATAGCTTTCATAAATAGAAAAAATTTTGACCGCAACAATGAAAATCAAAGTCAAAAGTAGAAAAAAATATTACATTAATAATGTAAAGTTTCCACAATATGATTTTGGCTCATAATAATATGTCTACAATATGATGTTGACTTATAATAACATTTTTAAAATATGACTTTAATTATAACTTATAATTTACTAGTGTTACTTGCTACTTACATTATCTGTTGTCCCATTATTATTTTCATATCTTGTTTGAATTGATATAGAAAATTTTGGTATAAAGGAACACTGAAAGTCATAAAAAATGTGATTAAAAATAGAAGAAAAATTTGTTAAAAAAATCATTGCAATTTCAACTATATTATACTATTTATTATATATTATGGTTTATATAAAATATGATATGTACTTAAAAAACAGTTAGTACATATTAAACATGTACCATGATAGATAAATTTATTTTAAATTTAAATGACTAATTAGTACTTACTGTATATTCTATGATGTTTCAGTTAACATGAAAAAGGAAAGATAAATTATTAATTGACATATAGTAAAAAACAATTCATAATTACAACTTATGAGACATTACTATTATTACATTGTATATTTACCAGTTATTGTATAAGGGTAGTAATTCCATGCTTTTTCTGTCACATAAAAAATCTTTGGTATGAGACTTTGGATCCAATATGGTAAATGGCTGCAATTAAGTTTTAGTGAAGTCAGCAAATTATAGTTCTTATTGAAATTGAAAATACATTGTTGTGGGTTCTATCCCTACTTGAAGAAATGAAATATTTATTTAAATTTATATTTCTATTTCTTTGTCTGGTGTAAAGGCAAAGCACATCTTTGAGTTCTGCTACACAACACTCAAAGCCTCCAGAATTTGTGGAAAAGTGAGGAATGGAGTGTCTTAACACTACATTCCCTCTACCTACCCTGGTGTGTGCAGGATGCAGCATGAAGCTGATTTGAAAATTCCGATTCATGTTGTGTCTTGTGTACTAGATTAGTGTGGGCAGGGGAAACCTATGTTCCACTTTCTGCTGAATTTTTCGAGGCATTGCATGTTGTGTGGTGGAATTCAATATACAGCCAAATTAATAATGCATTTTTTTAACTTCGTATATAAGAGTATATTAGATAAATTTACGTATCTATATGACTGTATATATAAAAATTATTTTCTTTGACAAATTCTTTTGAAAATATTTTCTAAATGCAAGATAAAAAGAAATTAGAAATGTAAATGACATGAAAAAGGATTGTGCAAATACATCCAGTCATATAAACATTATTTACTAACCATTACATGCAATAATAATTATTTTTACAGTATAATTATTCAGTTGTAGTACCTAGAGAGATGGATTCTTTTTTCAGTAAACTGCCCAATGCCATTAGCTTCATCATTAACTTGTTCATTAGCAATTACCTCGACACCTTCACCATCGCTAGACTGTTCAAAACTATGCCGTGCTATCATATATAACTGTCCAATGCGATACTGTGAAGTTTATAAAAATAAAAATCATTATACATAATTTATCTACATAAACATAACCTGTAATAACCATTATAAAAAACTTAATTTTTACCTCCTCAACTGTCATTGGCATACATATTCTATATTCTTTCGTTAAAACCATTGTGACTTACGAATACTAAATTAAATTAATGTTTGCCCGTGTAATGTCTTTTGATATATGTGTTTTTCCTATTATCAAGAAAGAAATGACAATTGATTGAATTGATAAGTCGCAAATTGACATATGACAATCCACACACAGATAACTATTATCTGTGTGACAATGAAAAGATGCCAGTTACTTAAATAATAATTATTATTATTTATTATTAATGAGTAACTGTGACTGGTAACTTTAATGACGGAAAGTAGTATTTGATTCAAAGTTTTATAAGCTTGAGCGTCTCCAAAATATTTGCATAAAGTTTATTTTTGGACTTCGCAAGTATGACCACGTATCCGAATTTCATAAAAATTTCAAGTGGCTCCCAATTCGATTTCGCTTTTTATAATGTTCTCTTGTCTCCGGATTCTCCTTCATATCTTAAAGAACTTTTCAAATTTTTTATTAGCCATATATTAGCCACCCCGCTCTAAGTCTAGTTTAACTTTTAAAATTCCTTGCCTTCTTCCTTCTCATTCTTCCTTCTTTACAAATTCCTTCTATATAAATTCCGACCGCTTGTGGAATACCTTACCCATAACAGTCAATCAAGCTATAACTTTACAAATATTTAAAAAGAGTCTGAAAGTTTATTATTTAATGTATATATAAATATGTTCCAATTGGTATTTTCTTTAATAATTTATTTGGTTTTTCTTCTCATTAAAAACGTTTATTATATGAATCTATGTATACAAGCAAATAAGGATAAATACATACGTATTTATTTATATATTTATGTACGTATGTATTTTTGTGTGTATATATGTAAAACTAGATATCAACTCTGTACACACCTTCCCTTTATAGACAATAAATTCTCTCCTCTTCCCAAAGATCGCCTATTGTACTGTTTAATACTAATACGTATAGGTATATGTTGTGTATTTCTGTTGTACAATAAAGAGTATTTTATTTTATTTATTTATTTCATTGTGTTAGAAAAGAAATCTTAAAATAAACAATTGAAATCTTTACGTTGATAAGCATTGAGGTAATATCAATGGCGTAGCTGGGGGGGGGGTGCGAGCAGTGCAGTCGCACCGGGCATCAAAAGGAAAGGGGCATCCGTTTTTAAATTTTTACAATAATTTTTTACCGAAATCTTATGTTATAAATTATATATAATTATTATAGTTTTGAAGCAATAAAAATTGATATATCTACTCTACTGCGTTTGGAAATCTGAAATCATTTTGACCATTTTAAAGGGCATGAAGTCCTAAGCTGCACCAGGTAGCAAATACCCTAGCTACGCCACTGGGTAATATTAGTTTTAGTTCATAAAATAACAAAATTAATTTAAAAATTCATATCTAACTATGAACTACAAATTTTGGCCACGAGCTAATCTGTAACTAGTCGCAGTTTTAAAATCAGCCACGGAAAAAAAATATAAGTGCGACAGCGTCCATTGGTTTCCTTTAGTCACAAAATCATACGGTTAAAAACCGTGGAGATATCGCCCTAGTGCGGTCTATAATTTTTGCGATAATTGTAGGATTATCCTATATTATATAGCAGAGTAAACAGAGAAAATCTGTTGCTATTAAGAAAATAACAACTATGAGAAATTACGTGTCAAGTGGCATAACACGGTGTGCGGTGCACCGTGCCTCTCTTTACAACTTTCTGCCAAGTGTATTTTTACGTTAACTTAAGCTAGGATTATATAGTTAAGGCCGCAACATTTGGCTAATTGCGACTGTAGTAGGTTCGATTCCCATAATAATAATTTTTATTTCCTCGATCTGATAACAAGACATAGCGCAGTGTTGAGATCCGCTTATATAGCATGCAATGTCTTAAAATTAGGCAGAAAATGGGGGACGGAGTAGTAGTTTTAACAGAAGCTCAATAAAATTTATTAATAAAAGTTTTTTTTTTCAAATTGATGCCAACTCCAAAAATATTTAAAAATTTAAATATTTAATAAATTTGAAAAAAAAAAGGTTACATTTTAAAATTTTCCTTATTATTTTCTAGTTTTTGTTTAAGTTCGTGGATATAGGTAAAAACGTAAGCTTCTTTAGTTATTTATTTCAGTATAATTCAATATTTGTATTATTTTGAAATTGTATAACTTGTCAACTAAGAATTGTATGCACTATAAGCATAATTTGTGATGGTGTTGAGGACTCTTGTAGATTTGCCTGGCTACTTTGAGTGGAATACCCCATATTTCATAGCAAAAAAAAAAATCTCTCAGGCAAATTACTTGACAATTTGTTTTTATTTTTATTAATACATGATTAAGCAGTTTGTCTATAACTTTTTCTCAAGTCAAATTTGTACCCTAAATCATAGAAGGAACAAGATAAGCATAGCATTAATGTACTAAAGAAGCCACTGAGTCAATGACTAAGTAATAATATTTATTATATAACTTAAGTAATAAATCTAACTACTAATTGACAACAAAAACATGAATATTAATAATTTTATTTATTCAATTATATCTTCTAATATAGAATAATAAGCAATTGAATGTACAATAGCATTGGCTTAATGTATAATTTATGAACTGTAATTTTAAATGATAAAATTATATTGTTGTACACTAATTTCAAAATAAAATTAAATAGGTGAACATTTTTATCTTCACATATATTAATATTGAAGAATAATTGTAAAATATTAAGATTTTCTAAATAGTAGTACATTAAATAAATTTTAGAGTAATTACATTTATTTAAGCTATGATCCTGTGAGTAATGTTCAGAAGACATATACAGATGCTAGATCATCATAATCATATGTTCTTTTTAAAAATAAATCTACAAGTGAAACACCTGTTATGTTGTGTAAACCAGAATTAATAGGTAAAGTAGTCAAATTTACAGAAGTTGAATTTCCAGGTTCTAAAGGTCCTAACTTCCTATTAGAAACACCACACCATAGCAGACTTGAATCTTGAAGTGATCTTAATTTAAGAATTAAATCCAGTGTTCTATCACTTGCATTGACTATTTTGCATTTGAAGTTGAATGGTTCATCTACTGGAACTTTACTAGGTAAATTTTCATATGTTACTCTTATATCTCCATAATCAGGAGTCATTCTCTGCAGCTGACTGGTCTGTAGTCTACCTTTCTCACCTAGATTAGACCTCCAAACAATATCTAATTTACCAATATTTTTAGCAGCAGCAATTAATTTTATATCTCTTGAAATATTTTCTTTTGGTGTTAAGCAATATAAATATTGGCAACTCTCTTGTGGTTGTAATAATGTTACATCCCCAAATACTGATATTCCAGTATCGTCTTCATTGAGAGATTTCACTGTAAATTGATGAGAACTTTCTAATGAAACTTGTTCAAGTATCATTGGGCCTGATGTAATATTTTGCACTTGTGCTTCAACAAACACATCATCAGATTCAGCGTTATAAAACTTAGTTTTTACATCAAGTGGTTTCAAAACTTCAAATTTAAAAAATTTCCTAAAAGAAGCCAGTGTATTGTAATTTGACATATAAGTTACTTCACAAACTAAAATATGTGTACCTAAATCCTTTATTTCATGATGTATTACATCACTAAGTGTTTCATCAATGTCTAACATAATAGGTGATTGATTTTGCTGTGTGGGTAATGGAATTCTTTGAGAACTTGTTTGTAAATCAGCCTTAATAGACACACTTTGAACTGGTTGATTTGTCTCATTGTGAACACAAATATAGCAAGAAAAAGTTTCTCCTAGGTAAATATTACCAAAACTTTGAGGCAATAAAAGAAACTGCCCTGCAGCTAAGGTTTCCATTTGCACAACAGAGGTTGCATCATCTTTCAAAAAATTATTTAATATATTCCCAGGTAAATCTTTAAAATCACAAGTGACTATTTTCGGGCTGATCAATGCTGGTTTCGTCAATCTCATGACTTTTAAAGCAACTAAATGATCAACAACTTCTTTAGTATCCATTATTAGTATTTACTTTTATTAATAAGAACTTATTTGTAACTTTACAAAAAGTTGAATAATTTAATCCGCATTGACTTAACGTTTAAGTTTCAGTAAAGTTTGGAAATTATACTTCTATTCTAAGTTTTATTTTTATTGTTGAATGTAAAGAAGAAGTGTATTTAATACTTTTAATAGTAATTAAAATTATATAAAATTATATATCATTTCAAAAGACATCTGTCATAGTCAAGTATCAAGTTGTCAACTCATGAACTCAATAGTGAAGTGCTGCGGGCCACAGATAACAGAATTCTTTTAAAGTGAGCGTTCAGTTGGCGCTACCTCTGAAAGAGCCCGACTTTCAAGTTAGCAAGTACGAATACAATCTTAGCTCTATATTAGACTATTAAATTTTCAGCTTTACTAAAAGATGAAGACCTGGGCACTGGATCTCAATCTATATAGCATGGTATAGAAAAAAACCTCCTGTCCCATTTTTGGGTGTTGAAGGAATAGCAAAAAAGATTTACGAAGAAAAAATGAGTGGTAAAAAAGATAGGAGGAGACCTCGGTTGACCTTTGAAAACACTGTGTCGAAGATATTGGACGAAGGTCACGTAAAAAACACAAAGGGCATGTATGAAAAAACTGATGTCAGTGGACAAGCTGAAAGAGGTATATAAAGACCGTTACTAGTAAGAAATTACTAGTATATTTCTAGTAGAAAAGTCAGAGAGAACGAAGCACCACGCTACAGACCTCCATTTATTCTACATAGGCTTTTTCTTGAAATATATTTTTGTAAGCACTTAAACATTTAACTTAGACTATTTGTTTTATTTAGTTAAGTATTTAATATATCATTTATATTCTTAATTTTTTTACTATTAATGAGTAAAAGTAAGGAACCTGATTTTTGTGCGTTTCGGGGAGCTGCCATACCGTAATCGAAGTCGTAAGTCGTCGTCGTTTGTACGATGATCTGTTGGTTTAGTTCTTATCTGTTGTCTATTTGCTTCATCACTGTGCTGCCCTCTATTAGAAATTGACAATATTGTATTTTACTTTTTAATTTAAGTGTCGTAAATTGTAATTATTAAAGTACATAAAACAAATAAAATATTCATATAATTTATATTAATTATAAATATAATTATTACTTAAATATTAACGCATAGTGGTACATATAATAAAATACGTACTGTCAATGAAAGTGTGCTTACTTTTAACTGATAATATACATTCATATGAAAATATTTCTGATGTGGCCCAATCATGTTCACTTAAATAAAACCTAGGTTATTAGTTTAACAATTTAATTGACTAGTAAAGATAAATGTTTTTTGTGAACTTTGAAGGACGTAAATAAAAATGGCATATCAAACACTTCTCCAGGAATATATGCTTGTTCCCCCAGTAACAAGAGTTTATACAACAGCTTGTGTAATAACAACTTTGGCTGTTGTAAGTAATATCTTTATTTTTTAACTTTATAAAACAGTTATATTATTTTTTATGGCATTATATTTTATATTTCAGCAATTAGATCTAGTGTCACCATTTCAACTGTATTTTAATCCTATAGTTATCTTGAGGAAGTATCAATTATGGAGGCTAATAACAACATTCCTTTTCTTTGGGAACTTAGGATTTAATTTTTTCTTTAATATGATCTTTACATATAGATATTGTAGAATGTTGGAAGAAGGATCATTTAGAGGAAGGACTGCAGATTTTATTGTCATGTTTATATTTGGAGGATTATTAATGATTGTATCCTTTTAAAATAATCTCACAGCTCATATACTAATGCTGAAATTGATTTAATTCTTCGTTTAATTTCATTAAAATTGCAAGCATAGAATATCCTTAACCTATTTTTCAGATATGTGCTTTCTTTGTAAATTTACTATTTTTAGGTCAAGCTTTCACTATTATGATAGTATATGTATGGTCCAGGCGTAATATATATGTAAGAATGAATTTCTTTGGATTAATGAACTTTCAGGTAAAATAACTAATTATTTTTATGTACTTAAATATGTTATTGTACCTTAGAAGATTTATAATTTTAAGTTCCAATAAGTTACATAAATAAATATTATAAATTTGAAACAATAAATGATGTATGACTTGAATTTGATATAAGTTATAAATATGTGGACATTTTGAAACTTTATAATTTATTATTTCCATTTGTCTCTTATGAGAGAGTTCAATTTGCAATGAACCATTTAAAAAAATGTGTAAAACTTTATTTAACATTCTTGATCTTTTTTTAAATATAAACAGTTTTGGTAAGCTTGCTAATAGTACTGTTTATTATAATAATATAATATCTATAATAGAATCATTGTTATGATTCTATTATAAGTATGTATCAATATGTTATTGGTGTCTGTATATGAAACATATATAAGAAAAAATATATAAATTAAAATAATAAAAAAATATTAGTGGCATTGAAGAATGTAATAAAACCAAAAATAATGATTTTAAAATGATTTATCTTTGAGTTTGTTCACGGTAGTCTCAGGAACAACTTAACAAATTTATTTGCAGTTTTCACTGTTGTGACACGATTTTGACAAGCTTTTCTTTACATTTAGTGTTGTTTTTATTTCAATCGGCTTATAGACAAAAAAGCTAAACCAAATAATAACCAAAATTGCTATAAATGATAACTGTTTTATTGAATTGGCTGAAACTTTCCTTTGTATAAAGATATATAGATATTTTCAAAAAAAAAACATTAATATGGATATTTTTTTCAGGCACCATATTTGCCTTGGGTCCTATTAGGTTTCTCTGTATTACTTGGAAATGCAATATCAGTGGATTTAGTGGGAATGGCTATCGGCCATATTTATTTCTTTATAGAGGATGTACTTCCGCGACGCAGAGGTGGACAAAAATTATTGAAAACACCAAAGTTTTTGTAAGCAATTTTTTAGCTAGTCCGGATAGCTTATCAAGTATTTAAAAATTTGAGTCTGTTTTGCTGCAATAGCACAGCAAGTGAATGTTAACATGATGGTATTCCAATCACACTCTGGGGAATCAATCATTTAAGTTTTTTTACTCTAATAAAACACTTTTTTTTTACACAAAGTGTGGAGTTGAGCTCCTCCACTCAACATGTAATGTCTCGAAAATTGAGTAGAAAGTGGAGAAACGCTAGGTTCTCTCTGCTTATCCTGCAAATTTTGTACATTTTTATTCCTTTAACACAATAAGTTAATTTTTTCTTCTTTTTACAGAAAGAAATTATTTGATCCACCAGCAGAAAATCAAGACTATGAACCATTACCTGACCTAGCCCAAAGGCCAGAGGCCAGAGGCTTTAACTGGAGGAATCCAAATATTCCCAATGAAGAAAATGATGAAGTTTACAGATAAAATATTTTACTTAGAAGATTGAAGCATAATGCCAAAATAGTTTTGTTTAACAAAATTTATAATTTCACTATACATATTAAATGTAAATAGATAAAATTCAAATAAAATATCAAAATCAAATTAAGTATACATTTATTTTTTAGTTTTGTGTGTAGCACAAAAAAGGAATAATACATGGGAAAGGGAAAAAAAGAAGTAATTTTATGTCATATTTGTTACGAAATTTAAGGTCTGTGTATATAAAGTATGTATATTATTGTATTAGTATATGTAATTTGTGATCACATTACTTATTTATACTAGTATATAGTGTTTGTTTTATTTCATACACTGTCAACAAATTATACTGACACAAATTTAACAACTCCAAAATAATAATATTAATACTAAAAAAACCTTTTGTGTTTAAGAATGTATCACCAGATGAAATTGTCAAAATGTTGCAAGTCTTATTTTGAAGAAAACTGGTGAGGTGGTGGCATGTCGGTTAAAGTGCTTAATACTATTGTACCTAAGATTGCTCCTTATCTTGGTTTAATTTTTAACAATTGTGCAAAATTCGATACTAATCCTGACTTAATATAAAATAACAAAATAGTGTCGCGCAAAGTTGGAGATAGACTAGATCGTAAAGTATTTCAAAAAATATATTCAACCAGTTCACAATTTTCTTAAATATTAACAGTTCTTTAGTCTACTACAGATGCGGGTGCTGCACAACTAAAGCACATTTATGACGATTGGAAGAAGTTGCAAAATACCATTTGAGTGTTTTGCGATTTATCCAAAGCCTGTGATTGTGTAAAAGTTAATATAAATAATGTAAAGTCATCTCCTTCACTCTAAGGATGGGCGTTCTAGAAGGATCTATTCAAGGAAGGTGATATAAAATATTGTATAGCTGCCAGTTTATGTAACAATTAAATCAGACGACTGACATTGAAAAGAGCAACTGCTGACTTTTTTGCCGGCTGTTCTTAGCAGAACTGTCTTCGTTCTGTTCTGTTCGTTTAATGATTCAAAAGTGCCTACAATACTTAGTCTATTTGAATGAAGAATAATTAGAATTGTATATGAGGGTTGTTGATATACTCGTTTAATAGCTTCTATAAATAGTTTTATTATTTATTTAAAATTAAATTAAGCTTATTTTAATTATTAAAATAATGTTTATTTAATTAAATAATAAGAAACATGGTACAGAAATCAGCTTCATTCTGTATCCCAGCATACAACAGGATAGGCATAGCACTTAGTGTTAAGATTTTTTAAGCCATTGCGTGTTGAGTTTAACTCAAAGCCGGTCTTATGCTTTGGTGCCAGAGCGAAGAAAATAAAATATAAATACAATACATATTTTTGTACAAGACTTGTTTTTAAAGTAGGGGCGGAAGCTAGCTTGTAGTTAGACCAACGGTTTTACCAGCAGGCAACACGTACGCTCGTCAAGAAACTTCCGCCTAGTTCGTATTTTTTATAAAAAATCATATAGGTACATGAATTACTAGTGGCCCACTCGCGGTTTCGCTCGCATACCACTTATAATTCTTTTATTATGCTCCATTTTTCATAAGATAATATAAATTAAATTATTAATATAATTTATACATTCAATAATTGTGAGGAAGTGCAAGCACTACATGATTCTAATGAATAATGTTTATAATTTAAAAAAATATAACGATTTGAATGCTAAGTTGCCATAAATAAAAATTAAAAGATAGGTCTAAAATAAATTGAAAAAATTATAACATTTATATGTATTATTGTTACATATTTCTTTTTTTTAATTAAGGCAAGTGTGTCCCCGTAGTCGTGAAAAAAATTAAATAAAAAAAAATGCATTATGGCGCAGCAGGATTTTCTCTGATCATGGTATCAATGGCTGATTAAAGACCTTCAATAGATTCGCATCTCTTGAGGTTATAGCAAAAAACAAATAAAAGTATATGACGTAAACATCTTTTTTTTTTTAATTTTTCATGTATTTCATAAAATAACATATTCTAAAATATTCTGAAATGTACTTTCAATTACAATTTACAGTATATATTTTAAAACATTTCTACGGTCGATTAATGAAAGAAAAACAATTCTTTGTACAAATTGCCCCTTTGCTTTAAAAAAATAAATAGTCACATAAAAGTAATTTTACAAAAGATTGTTTTTAGTTTTTCAAAGTATTTTTTTTTTTATAATTTTTTTGTTGGATATTTTATAAAAGCGTATTTTTTATTTTACTATAATTTATTATAATTTGTAATTTCCGTTGACCTACAAACTGGAAATTGGTATAGAACTCTCGATCGGCGAGTCCGACTTGCAATTAAGTCTTTTTATGATATTAATGTATTGTCATCGGTCCTTGATAAGTATGCAGAATTTAATCAAATTAATTCGACGTTTCAAAGTCATGTAATATTTTGTAAAGTCGGTCAAAATGACGTTTAAAGTTTCCGTTACATACATACACGCGACCAAAATTTTATAAATGCGTGTTAAAAAGGTGGAATTGAACAACAGCAGGACAGCAGCAACAGTGCCGGATTGATCGGGAATGTGAGTAATTTAATTTTTCTTTATTAATATACGAGTAAATTTGCATGTATTTAATCATAAATAATTCTGTTAGGGTAGGAAATAAAAATAGACTTGCTTTCGACTTAATTACATTTATTTATAATTTTCTACATTTGTTAACAAATAGAACATGTGTCTGAATTTTTTTTTGGATTCTAAGCTCATATAGTCAATGCAACCAAAATCGCGCTTTTAAATTACTAGTACAGAAAATGCACCAATTTACGTTAATTCTTCACATTGTTTTATAGTAAAAAAAGGATAAAGGCAATTAGTAGTATTAGAGCAAAAATGTTATTGTGACAGACAAGGGGACATGATATTTTAAATAGATAGGGTTTTGTTTGACAACATAAATAAAAAATCTTACAAGAATTTTTTTTGTCGATTCATGTAGTAGATACAATATCAAAATCATAGAAAATTGTTATTAAAATCACTTAAATAAAGTCAAAGCGTAATAGCAATAATTGATTGTAATATAAAGACGAGAGATTGATAATTTTGATATTGCATCATCATACTGAAATCAATAAATTACGATCATTTTAACAGGTATAATTATTTATTTTGATGTCGCTTATTTTGTGTTTATTAAAATAGCACAAACAGTTTTACATATGTACTTCAAATAATTATAATGAAACATTAAAAAAATAGTATGTCCGTTAGTCGCAACAACGTATGAATTAAGAAACCAAATACAATAATTAAGAAAATATTACAAATAAACTATGAAATAAATCACATTACATAAGTTGATAAATCAACGTTAACAAAAATGTAGCCGCTAACTCTAACAGCTACTACCGCAAATGACCAACACAATTTAATTATCATTTAATGAAAAAAAAAAAAGATTTATATAAAATGTAAAACCATGTACATCTGGGACGCTCAAACTCGATTTACAAGAAAAAATACAAAATTACAAAAGCTTTACTCGGTTTTATTACAGCTCGAGAACAATAACAACAAACAACTAAATTAGTATCAGTCTTCATTCAAACAAGAAACATTCAAGTCAATATACACATATTATAAATCGATATTTTAGTTATAATTACCCTTAAACAGGCAGAAAATAAGATGAGTTTATTTAACTTTTATGTACAGTTCAAATTTTTTTCATTTAACTAGATAATCCTATTTATAAAAAGTAACTGTAAAGTATTACTGTAACTATAAAAAAGTTTTGATTATTGGCAAATAATTTTTGCCTGTTGTTGGATTAGATGTATGATTGGATAACGTTTCCCAGTGCCCGATTAAGGATTAACTTGTCTCGTCTGTACCTTTGCCATGAGAATGGCGACCTCTAGATGTATAAAACTATACAATATTGACTAGAGGAGGTAAGAAGCCGAAAGAAAAGGAAAATATTTAAATAAACTGTAATAATAGTCCCAATTAAAAGTTATGAAACCGTTAGCGGTCAATGTTTATATTTTGCAGTTTTTAACAGATCAACGAATCTGTACAATGTTTAGAGACATAAAATCTAATAAGTATTTATTATTTACAAATGTTGCGAATTGACGTTAACTTCAAATTAATAATGACGATTATTGACCCATACTAAAATTACACAAAATATAATTAAATTGACAAACTGAAGATTCGAAGCGAACAATACAATACACGCCATATTAGATAAAATATCACTCTGTGACTAGTATAGCCCCGTCGAAAATAAAATTCGCGCCAGATCTTTCTAAAATTACTAGTATTTTTTTTTATAATTTTGCAATGTAAGAAACACAATTATTAGTAACTAAAAAGACCGATATTGTCATTTTTGGTGTCGTTGTTTTTATACTAAGTTGCGAAAGGTTTTGGAAAAACCTTTATCTAATAATCTAAAAAAATCACAAGTGGACATTTTCATAGCGCTACGATCGCAAGTAGCACCGTGATGTCATCGGGTTTGCCGCCTGCAAAGAAAAAGACGAAAAATAATAATCGAGAAAGGAAACTATTGCGTAACGTATTTTTTTTTCTTTTCAGCCGTTGCCCATCGTCAATTTGATTATATGTACAATGAGTAACTCGATCGACGTATCAACGGTAGTCTATGGATAGGGGACCTCAGTACATCCATTTCACCCCATGTATGTTCAGCAATTTTAAAAGTTTCAGCACATATTTAGAAATTTGTGATTGTTAAAGAAAATTGGTTAATACAGCCCGATTGTTGAACCTGCGCGTTTTTGATTTCTTTCCTTGTATCATATACAGGAGCCCGCCCACAGGAACAGCAACATAGGGTAAAATATTTTAAACCCATACCTAAAGAAATTAATCAGGATATCTCAACAGTTTAGACGTGGGTTTTTTTTTCATTTCACGATGTTTATCCATATCTGTATTTCGTGTGACGCAGTTACGCATAGATACCAATAACGTAAATACAAAAATACTACTAAAGGTTAATCAACTTTGAACTTTGCCGCCAATACCTACGACAGGATTTCAGAATGAGGCGTTCTTGACAAATGGCGTTTTATATTAGAACAATAATTGTATTATTTATTTTATTTGAAAAAATCACTTTTTAATTAAAAAAAAAAACAAAAAAAATATTGTATTAGGCTTTTATAGAGCGGTTAAAACTGTGGTTTCATTTAAAAAGTGGTGCTGACACTTCCCCCCTGTATAAGGCCCTCTCCTATAAAATATAATATCCTATATACTATATAGATATAATCTGCCCAATCCCCGTGGGGTGCCGGGTAACATAGCACACCTATATACCTATAGCACACTTTCATATCTTCCTACGGGTGTTGTAAGAGGCGACGGAACGACTTGTTGGACTAAAAGAATGAGAAAGAGGGCAGCAGCTCTTTCTTGACGTCGGACCAAGTACAGTCCCACTACGGTGTGGAAGGCAAGGCAAAGGGAAAACATCACACTATTTTCCCCAAAAAGTCGTTATGAAGATACATAATAAAATATATTGGTTGCCATATGATCCGCTTAGCAACCGGCCACTATACGTCCGGAGCAGACGGTGAGAAATTAGCTACAGGCCGCGCTGATGTAGGAGATCAGGCATCATGTGGAAATTGAATCTTTCAAACAGTAAAAAATCGTAATATCCAAAAGATAGGTTCATGGAATGTCGAGTCTTCTCCAAACAGGAAAACTTACAATCTTAGATAAGGAAATAGCAAGGTGTAAATTAATGAGCATCTGCGTTACCAGCCAAACGCATTATAGAGGCAACGGCCATTTTTTACCGATACACACGCTATATACTTCTCTGGCAATGACAAGACTAGTAGGAACGGTGTTACTTTTATACTGCCAAAGACTGTCAACAAGTGCGTTATGGTAAGACTTAAAACGAAGCCGGTCAACTTAAACATAATACAGTTGTATTATGCGCCGAACTCTATTGCAAGCGACCAGGATATAGAAACATTCTATAAGCATGAAATCCTTGTGATCATGGGTGAGCTGAATATTAAAATCGAGCACATGCAGACCAATTGCAGCAAAATATGTATATCCTTGAATGAAAGAAACATGAATGCTATGGAGATGCTATCTCTTCGTAGGATATGCGGAGTCAGCTTAGGTGATCGAATCCGCAATGGAGAGCTACACAGAATAGCGGGTACTGGCGAGGATGTCACGGTAAGAATGAAGAAGAACGTGCTCAGCTGGCTTGGGCACAAAGAAGATGTAAGATGGAAAAGTGAGCGGTAACAGAGGTATGGAGAGACCTCGGTTGACCTTCGAAAATATAGTATCAAAGATATTGGGGAAGGTCACGTAAAAAGCATGAGGACCCCCCGGAGGGCGAAAGAGGTATGTAGAGACCGTAGCGTTTGGTGCTCCGTTCTCTCTGACTACACCGCTAGGGATACAGCGTAAAGTTAAATTGAATCCTTAAGTGTTTGTGTTTCTCAAAAGTCAACTATCGTCGGACACTGCTTGTAGCGTACAAATATTTTGATATTGTATTGACTAATTAATGTCAATGTTGCCTAATAGTGATAGTTAATATCAATTTTAAGAGACAATAAATAAAATTAAAAAAATATTCGCCTAAAAATATAGCCCAACGCCAACAGTCGGGCTGTATTTGTCAATTTTCTTCAAGAATACGATTTTTGGCAAAAAAATTCACAAGCTTCGAAAAATCTGCTGAAAGGCTAATAAACCGCTGAACATACATGGGGCTGAAATGGATAGGTATTGACCTCTCCCCATAGACCACGAATTGCACCCTGCATATACATTTTTTTAGCTTCACGATGCCGCTTATGGCTATGTCGGCAGAGGGAACTTAGAATTAAGTGACTTGGTTCTTCATATTCTACCAGTTTTGAATTCAGCGACTTAACTCAACGCTGCGCTTTGTCTTGTTACCAGAGTGAAGAAATGTAAGTAATTTACTCCCTCGAGTGGGAATCGAACCCACAATCCATATCACCACGTCTGTCTCTAATATAAATATAAGTTAGTAGCATATAAACAACCCATTACATCATTGCAAAGTACATCAATTTGTAAATGGATATATTTTTTATTTAAGACGACGATTTCACAAATTTTTATGTAAAAGATTTGTTCTCCTTTTGTGTTAACAAACAGTCAAATTATCAATATACACAATCGTAGCGCAGTGAGGTACCTGCCTCGAATAAAGTAAAATTGATGGTTGTCGGTTTCAATCCTCGTACTGGGAAATGATAACATTTAATTATTAGTTCCTCATTTTATGTTTACTGTAAAGAGGCTCAGGAACTGGTGGACACTCACCAATAGCGTCTATCCCGTTCTGGCGCGCACTCTTGGCGAAGGGCGACATGTAGCAGCCGTCGAAGGACAGGTTGCGCGCCATCCACGCGATGGAGTTGGCGACGGCCTGCAGGCGCGGCGCGTCGGCGGCGCACGAGCCCGCGCGCCGCATCTCCGCCACCAGCACGGTCTCGGGCACGTTGTCGAACACGCCGTCCGTCGCCACCAGGATCACGTCGCCGCACTCCACCTTGAACTCCGCCGTGTCCGCCGATTCTGGCCTGGAATCGTTTTTAATCTTACATATTAGTTTTGTGATGAGCTAATATGATAATTCAATATTCTTTGAAATGGGACTATTAAGTAAAATTGCAAGAGGTCTTTGATAGAAATAAATTTATAAATTACGAGACTTAATAACCGAGGTTAATTGTTACCTTTAGGATTTTATAGGATTTTATGTTCATCTAACTGAAATATATAATGTGAAAATAATTTGGAAATCTATAATATAAAACATAAGTTTCGATTTATTATCGGACCGAATTTTTTATATAATATTTTAGCGAGATGCGTAAACCAAAATATCTATTTAACACTTAGAAAAACACACTTTTTTATATTCTCATATAATCATCTTATTGATATGTCAATTATGAGGAAAGCTAAATATGAATTGGCTTGTTTTTATACTTTAAGAGCGTAAATAAACATACTTTCATTTACAAATTAAACGATGCACGTGACTAAAGAACTGGCAAATATCCAGCAACCTAAAAATTCTAATATTAGTTCAAGTAGAAATACAACAACGCCGCATGTGGAACGAGACCACATGACCACCGCTGAGAATAAAAAACACACTATACGTAAAAAGTCTTATGACTTGAACAATTTTTTTTTTAATTGTAACATCACTTTACGTTAAGTGAAGCTAGCAAATCCATTTTAGTATGAAAATCTATACTTTGTTTTAGTTATCTAGTGGAGCGAAAATTGTTCGAATATAAACATCCCTCCAAGTAAGAAATAAACTTAAGACCACCGCGGGGAGAGTCAAATACGTCCACAAATTGCGTTATTAATATATATTACGATATTTCCGGATTAATGGGGATTGAACCTACAACCTTCGCGTTACAAGTCACACTCTTATGCCTAAATGTCTAACTATCATAGTCCATGCCTGGTGACAGACAAACAGACGGATGAACGACCTGACGCGAAATTTCACAATTTGGGTGCACACACTAAAAATAAAAGGTATTCAATATGACTAGTAATGATACTGTCGTTCTAAAATATTTTTATATATCGTACCACTTCCATACAATGTACTGATATATTTTACTATTTTTGCAGCCCACGCGCTTAAAGCAATTCGATGGCGTTCATTATTATAATTTCGTTATTTAAGGCTAACTAAGACTTACACCATAATGTTATATCCCTATAGCACTCCCCAAGAACGTAGCTTTCATACAAAACCAAAAATAAGGAAGGAAATTGGCCCAGTAGATCCAGAGATCTTAGCATTTAAACAAAAAAACAAACTCATCTGCGTTATTATATTAGTACAGCTAAAAGTTATATCTAACTAATATATACCTATTGTAATTGTTTTTTTGCAATTAGTTTTATTTATTTTATGATAGTACATTAATATCTGTTTTGGTACCCCTACAAGATCTATTCTTATCTTATCTGTATGATCTATATCATCAATTATCATGTTAGCATCAATACATATAATTTTTATATTTTTTCCTTGTGAGTGCCAAAAAATACACACACTGAAATCACAGCATAGGAAAATGTTTCACACTATTAATAATTTATTATTGTTTTCATTCAATATTTTAATTTCATTATATTTTTTTATTTAGGCATATTTAGTAAATATAAATCAAATAATATATAGTAAATATTTATTTCACTATCTATGTACATATATGTGAATAACCTTTTAGTTTGATATCATCTTACTGATAAAACAATTTTAAATAACAAATAATTATGAATGATACAATATCTTGCATTCTAATGCACTTTAAAAGAGTTATCAAAATATTAAAGCTGTTTGTTGAGTTGTGTAATATTCTGCAATATTATCATTATGTCTGGCTTTGGTTTAATTGGGCTAATATTTTTTTTGAGGGAACTCAGTGTTAAAACAATTCATTCTCGACTTTCCGCCTATTTTTTTTAAATATTGAGTGGGAGAACTAAACATAGCACTTTGTCTTTTACCAGAGATGAAAAAAATACATTCCCTTAAATGTGAATAAACCCACTACCAACAGCTTTACAGTCAGAACCTTTGTATATTTGTAACAAACTTTATTTTATAATTATACTTAATATATATCTTACTAATGCTTAACTATGTTTAATGAATAGCTAAAAATTGCAAAACTTACCTATCACTAAGAACATTCCTATCATGACCAGGTGGAGGTAAGCTTAGTTGGTATGGTGTATTAAAGTAATGTTGCTGTTCATGAGAACGATGTACTATTCGGCCACCGCGGACCACCATAAAACCACTGTCACCTATATTTGCAGCCCGCATTATACTCTCGCTTCGATCTAAGATCATAACACATGCTGTACTGCTGCCTGTCAAATTAAAAATATTTATATCATAACTGTATGTATTATATAAAATGATGGGGCATTTGCAATATTCTTTAATTACTGTTTTGAGATAATTCAGTTTTAAGTGATGAAATAAAAACCTAGATTTAGACTTAAAAAAAACCTGTTTATTTACACTCAAGGACATGTATTATAGTATAAGTTTTTTGTCAAATCAATCATTACTGGTAGGTAACTTAAACTAATTAAAAATTAAATAAACTGAATTATCCTTAATTTAAAAGACTTACTTTGGTGAGTCTTAAAAATTACAATCAATGTCCACACTGTTTTGCAATGAATAACAATAAATGACCAAATTATAAAAGACAAAAATAAAGTAATATTTTCAACATTTTTAAAGTGTTGTTTTTAAGTGTTCACTTAAGAAATTATAATAAATATAATCCCACTATGTTCAAATTTTTATACATGTTCTATAAAAGATAAGATCATTTTAATTAACATTTGACTATTTAGTTGCAACATGAAGAAGCTTATTGTAATAATCATTCATCATACAGAACTTTTTCAAAAATGTTGCAATCATATTTTTTTATAGATATAACCAAGCTGGTTTTATAAGCTAAACCAGATAATTTAAACTCTCTGTCATTGATATCTTTCTTCAATAAGGGAAGAGAACATGATGTTTATTTATGCAGCCATAATAAAAAAAATCTTGTTGAGTGTGAGTATTCTCCCTTGATGGAATTTTCAATAACTCAATAGTTATTGAAAATTCCATCAACTCCTGTTGGGGTACTCAGATGAGGTCTTAAAATTCAGTTTTTTTTTAATGAACAGTATTTTATTAAAATATAGGTTGAGTTGAGTTTAAAAATGTGAATTTTCTCTAAACATTTAAAAGAGACAATTAATGATAAAAAATTCGTTTTTGTGATGAATTTTTGAAACCAGGGAGGTTCACACAGACCACGTAATGAATGTGGTATAGACATAATGATCGCAAATTACCTTGTATGTAACTGTACAATTAAAATAGCCTCCAAAACTAGTGAACTGGTCAAAAAGGATTTATTACAAAACCAGTGATAATTCTAGACCTGATCCACCCTACATCCCCTTCATAGCTTATAAAGAATGACCATTTCTAAATCTGCTTCAGAGGAAATGGTCAAATTATGTTAAGTTGTATTGTTAAATTATGTTACCTAATATAGGTTTTTTGTGTTCCAAAAGCTCATAGTAAGATTTGGCTAGCAGGTCTCCTGGTTCAGACATCTTAAAATGGCCCATTTGAACCAATCTTTCACAGGTCCTCATAAGATATGATGAGAACTCCCCAGGGTCAATTCCATATGCACGCCAGCCTCCCACACCATCAGCAACACCTGATACACATTCATTGCTTTTTTTCACCAATAAAAAGAAAATATTTTTATATGTGATTAGTTCAGTTAAATTTATTATATATGATTTTGATAATTAGTGTTAAGAAATGCAGAAAAGTAAAAATTTTAAATTAAAATAATAAAAAAAAATATTGACTATGCACTCTACATGCATAACAAAAATAAGGCATAATTATTAAGCAAACTAATACAATGAACTGTTGATATTTTAATAATTGAATAATTTTAGCAACCCTTTTGAAAGACTTTCTTGTCACCATGGTTTGTAAATTTTGCGATATTTCATGTATATGTACTCACCAATAACATCTGCATTGTTAAAATTTGTGGAAAACCATGCGTCGTCCCCAAATTGGCCCTTATGAGATCTTCCATTGGCAATGTCTTTGGGAAATCCACAAACTACTGATACTAAATAAGGATATTTTTTATTGCAAACGTTCAATTCGGCAGCACTGGAAAAACTTGAAAGTCCATTTCTTAAAGCACGTGATAGCACTCTGCCTGTCCAATATATTGACTGCATCATTCACAAATTGTTTCAACCTTTCATAACAGGGCCCATTTACAAACATAAAAGTAACTGCAATGGTCCCATTTTAAAAATCACACAATTGTTATACATTTATTACGTGATTACACCATAATCTATCTACGATCTTTGATCGCAGAATAGACGTAACAAGAAACTACTTATATGTGTTTTGATTAATCTTGTGACTCCAAAACTGAACGAAACATTTTTTAACCATAAACAATAATTGTCATTCAATTGTAACTTCAGTAAGATTATATAAATATTTTATACTTCAATAAAATGTAATATTTTAATGAATCTCGAATATTTTTCATCATATTTTTGTTTAATTTATAATACACAATCATTCTTAATCGCTAACATCATATTAAAATTAAAAAAAAATGTTTAATACGTATAGATGTCATTTTTCTATAAAGGTGTAGTAATATGTTTCAGGAATATTAAACAAAAAAACTAAGTAAAAAAATAAATTATTAATAATCGTAATATAAATAATAATAATATTTACATCTGAAAACTTAATATACTGTATCATTAAAATTTTTGAAAAATAAGTATAACTACACAAATATTTTTTTATTTGACTAGTAACCTATTTATTTCGATATTGATCCATAAACAACTAATTTGGACTTTCTGACGTTTCCATTTCATAGATAATATCGGAATTAGGAAGGCGTTGTAGAAGAAAGATCAGTGGCCGAATCGGAAATAGTTTTTAATGACAGCTAAAAAGATATTAAGCAGAATTTGAAGCCGATTTTTAACTTAAATTGTTTTTTATAATATCTTATTAATTTGTATCACGATATTGGTTCTACAAGTTAAAGAAAAGGCATAAAACTGGTGTTCGATAAGTCTCTTGGCAATATGCCTGCCGTCAGGGGAGATGGTATGCGAGGACTTGCAGTTTTCATATCAGATATAAGAAACTGTAAAAGTAAAGAAGCAGAAATCAAAAGAATTAATAAAGAACTGGCAAATATAAGAAGCAAGTTTAAAGGAGACAAGACTCTCGATGGATATCAAAAAAAGAAGTATGTCTGTAAACTCTTGTTTATCTTCTTGCTGGGTCACGATATTGATTTCGGTCACATGGAAGCTGTGAATTTGCTGTCATCTAATAAATATTCTGAGAAACAAATAGGCTATTTGTTTATATCAGTTCTAGTGAACACCAACAGTGATCTCATAAAACTTATTATTCAGAGTATTAAAAATGATTTACAATCCCGAAATCCAATTCATGTGAATTTGGCCCTACAATGCATTGCCAACATTGGTAGTAAGGATATGGCTGAGGCTTTTGGTACTGAAATACCTAAATTGCTTGTGTCTGGAGATACAATGGATGTAGTCAAACAATCAGCTGCTCTTTGTTTATTAAGACTATTTCGAAAATCTCCTGAAATTATACCTGGGGGAGAGTGGACTTCAAGAATAATTCATTTACTAAATGATCCTCATATGGGTGTTGTAACAGCAGCAACATCTCTTATAGATGCTCTTGTTAAAAAAAATCCTGACGAATACAAAGGATGTGTAACTTTGGCTGTTGCCAGATTAAGCAGGATAGTAACAGCTAGTTATACTGATTTGCAAGACTATACATATTATTTTGTACCTGCGCCTTGGTTATCTGTAAAACTATTGCGTCTTCTTCAAAATTATACACCACCTTCTGAAGAACCTGGAGTAAGAGGCCGCTTATCTGAATGCTTAGAAACAATTTTTAACAAAGCTCAAGAACCACCAAAATCTAAGAAAGTTCAACATTCTAATGCCAAAAATGCTGTTTTATTTGAAGCTATTAGTCTCATAATACATAATGACAGTGAACCAAATTTACTAGTTCGTGCATGTAACCAGTTAGGACAATTTTTGAGCAATCGTGAAACTAATTTGAGATATTTGGCTCTGGAGTCTATGTGCCATCTTGCAACATCAGAATTTTCTCATGAAGCAGTGAAAAAGCACCAAGAAGTGGTTATCCTATCAATGAAAATGGAGAAGGATGTGTCAGTTCGACAGCAAGCTGTGGATTTACTCTATGCTATGTGTGACAAAACTAATGCTGAAGAAATTGTTCAAGAAATGTTGGCATATTTAGAAACAGCTGATTACTCTATCAGAGAAGAAATGGTTCTCAAAGTTGCAATTTTAGCAGAAAAGTATGCTACTGATTTCACCTGGTATGTAGATGTTATATTAAATCTTATAAGAATTGCAGGGGATTATGTTTCAGAAGAAGTATGGTATAGAGTAATTCAAATAGTAATAAATAGAGAAGAAGTTCAAGGCTATGCAGCTAAAACAGTGTTTGAAGCATTACAAGCACCAACATGTCATGAAAATATGGTTAAAGTTGGAGGATATATTCTAGGTGAATTTGGTAATCTAATTGCAGGTGATACTAGATCCTCGCCCCAAGTCCAATTTGAACTTCTACATTCCAAATATCATCTATGTTCTGCTGCTACTAGAGCTCTATTATTATCAACATATATCAAACTTGTCAATTTATTCCCTGAAATTAAAAATAGGGTCCAAGAGGTATTCCGTGCAGACTCTAACCTGCGTTCTGCTGATGTAGAGTTGCAACAGAGAGCATCAGAATATTTGCAACTAAGTATTGTTGCCAGTTCAGATGTCTTAGCAACTGTGTTAGAAGAAATGCCTGCATTCCCAGAGAGGGAGTCGTCTATATTAGCTGTCTTAAAAAAGAAAAAACCAGGACGTATTCCTGATGATGTAAGAGAATCAAAAAGCCCACAACCTAATATGACTCCAGCACCAATTATAAATAACACTGTTAATACAAATAATTCCAGTGCTGATTTGTTAGGCTTGTCTACACCCCCAGGTGCTAATAATATTTCCACTGGAAATGGACTATTAGATGTTTTAGGTGACTTGTATACAACTCCAAAAATAAGTCCCACAACTGTTCAACAAAATAACATAAAGAAGTTTTTGTTCAAGAATAATGGAGTTCTTTTTGAAAATGATCTCATTCAAATAGGGGTCAAAAGTGAATTTAGACAAAATCTCGGTAGAATTGGCCTTTTTTACGGTAACAAAACTCAATCTGCAATACAAAATGTCCGTCCTGAACTGCAGTGGACTGATTTACATAAGCTTAATGTCCAAATGAAACCAATGGAACCTGTCTTAGAAGCAGGTGCCCAAATTCAACAAATGCTAACTGCTGAATGTATTGAAGATTTTATTGATGTTCCAAGTATGTCTGTTTCTTTCTTATACAATAATGTACCACAAAAAATATCAATGAAGCTCCCATTGACTCTTAATAAATTTTTTGAACCAACTGAAATGAATGGAGAGTCTTTCTTTGCGAGGTGGAAAAATTTAGGAGGTGAACAACAACGCGCTCAAAAAATATTTAAAGCTCAAGGATCTATTGATATAACTGGAACTCGTACAAAACTGGCTGGTTTTGGAATGCAACTATTAGATGGTATTGATCCAAATCCTGACAACTTTGTATGTGCTGGTATAGTTCATACTAGGATGCAACAGGTAGGATGCCTCATGAGATTGGAACCCAATAAACAAGCCCAAATGTTCAGACTTACTGTAAGATCAAGTAAAGAGTCAGTTTCACAGGAAATTTGCAATCTGCTTGCAGATCAATTTTAATTTTCAATTTCACTCTGTGAATTCATTTAAAATTTATAAAAACAATTTATTATTAGAATTGCTCTCAGTGTTTATAGTAAATTAGTTTTTAATATATACTATCCAAGACAACACTGATTGTTATTGTGAATATTCTTTTGTCATCAAGAAATTCCTAAAAATAAAATTCTTGAAGAAATTTTATATAAATGTTAATCATCAAGTAAAAGACAAGAATAATATATTTTGTTAGATTATTTCTATTATACTCTTTTTCTGAATTGAACATAATTTGTTTAAAAATGTCATTTTTTTAAACATATTATGCTCAATGTGTAATTCCACAATTTGTAATTCCTAAAACTACTTTTACTTTCATAAATAAAAATGATAATGGCTTTTATTACCAATTTAAGTTTCAAAAAATGAAACTAAGTGCAAATTATTTAGTTATACATATATATCAAGGTATAAAATTATACCAAAAATATTTTATTTGTATATAAGTTTGAATATTTTTTTTATTGTACAGTGTTTTATTATTTTTGTGAAATTGTAACCTTGAAAACAACTTCTTTTATTTGAACATATCTATATATGTCATATACACATATTTTTTTTAATCATTATTGTTTACTTGCATTTCAAAATTTGAGATTACTTAAATAATGTGTGTAATTTTTACTATTATTATACAATGTCTGTTTCTTCATGAACTCTTAACTCTTTATTTTTATGTTTGATATAGAATAAGAATTTTCATTTCAGAATTGTCAGTGTTTTGCTGTAGTAAGATTTTAATTAAATATTCTACTATAATAAAATAAATTAAGATGTCTGTTGTAATTATAATCTGTAAAATGTTAAAGGTTTACTGTTGTTAATAATGGTGATTCTCTTTCATACCATTTGTTAGCTTTTAATACACTCTAAAAAAGTGGGTAATCATTAAAATCTCCTTAAAATATTTGATGTTGTAACACAAGGTATGTCATAGAACCACCGAGCTTTAAATCTTTCATATACATTATTGGAAATATAAATTGTAGGATTTTGCTGTGTAGAATTAGCATAAAATGCAGGCTTGAGATAGTACCATGTTACTATCTTATATTAGTTGGCCAAACACACCCATATCATTGTATCAAAAGTAATATGATGCTCAAAAACTTTGAGAGTATCATTATTTCTCTCATCATTTATATAAATATGTTATGATTATATTTATATGGCTTTTCAGAGACCGATCTTTTTTAGTTATTATGATTAAGTATATTAAAAATATTCGTTATGATGTACTCATGAATTTATTTATGTAGGAATCTCACAAAACTATACATTTATGTTTTTTTTATTATAGTACCATATAAACTATTTAGCGATAGTTTAGACAGTGTAGCTTACTGGTACTGAATATTAAATGTTATTACAATTTATATCAATAGCTTGCAGAAGCTTTGTTTGCATGGTAGACTTGTTTGAAGATTAGATGTAATAAAATAAGTACCTATGTTTAAACAATTATGTATTTACAAAAATTGGAAAACATTACATGTTATATGTATATTATGGATTAAGATACAAGTATAAATGTTTATTGGATACACTAACATCATATAATGTATGGTTATCTATGTAAAATATATAATAGCATGATTAATTCAAGCGTGATTCACTATTATAAAACAATATAATTTGCCTTTGCGCTTTCAAATCATATTGTACCTTATCAATATTTGTCTAAAATAAATATTTAACCAGTACATATTTAACATTTTCTTTTATTTTTTTAGTTTATCCTCATTAGCCATTTATACTTATTGACACTACTAAATTAGGTAGATAATACATGCTTAATTGTTTATTACAGTTATTTTATTCTATTTGAGCAATATTTATGCTACAGGTATATATAAAATATTTTTTTACATACTGAATGCTATAAATATCCCTTCAATAAACTTGTATTGGGAATATTATGACTACATATACAAGATTTGGTCACATATTTCAATATTCTTTCTAAAACACAGTTTCTATAACGACACTTAAAGTTAATGGAGTATCTAAGATAGAAATATTCATTCTGAATACTTGTCACCGAGGTGAACAATAGATACTGTTAATCAAACCATTCTTCCACATTAGGCGAGTTCTCCAAAACATCATTTGATTCACTGAAAATAAAAATATATATTTGTTAGTGACATATATTCACTGTCATAGCTGTGTATAATATGAATTAGAGGCAGTCCTGATGACTGGTTAACCACTGTGATTTCGACAAGCTTGAGTTAAAGTACTTGTGTTTATGTCAAAAGGGGAATTAAGAAGAATTCATTCAGAAGATTTTCAGCCAGAAATTACAAACATTGCAATAACAATGAGACTGATAATTAATATATTAGTTGGGAGTTCAATCCTTGCCTGATAAAATGTGTTCTCATCACAATAATGGCATTCGAAATTAAAATATTTGAGAATTCAGCAAATTAAAACATAAACTACAAAATGCAAACATGCGTGAAGCTGAAATACAAATTTAGGTATATATATTTAAAATAATGGAATAATAAATGTAGAAAGGTGTAAAACCTGTCTAATGAAGGATCATTGCTAAACATCTCTGTAGGGACGGTAGGTGGAGCACGCTCAGGCAACAGTTCCAAATATGACTGTCTTGATTGTAGATGTCGCTCTACTTCTTCTGGTGTCATGTGACCATCGCTGGCAGATAAGCCAAATCCTAGAGCTGGCGATGATTTCGCCATCATTACACCACTAGCTGGATGCTGTGAACAAATACATTACTAGTAGTTTACTTTTTAATCTTTGTTTATAATTTTTATAAGAGGATGAGTGTCCCCACTTTTTGTTAATTACTTTATAAAAGATGCTTAAAATAAATTTATAAAGAAAAATTTCTTTTTATCAATAAAACTTGAAAATATCTTGAAATCTGTAATGATGTGCAGATCATGTTTTGTCTTACAGGAATATTAGTATTTGGTGTTTTTTTAGGGACAACAGCTCTTTTCCTTTTCATAGTATTATTAAGACCTTTATTGATTGAAGATGGTGTAGATAAGGCTTGCTGTCCAGTAGTGAGGTCCACCTTTTTCCTGAAAAAAAAAAATAATTTTCTGAAGTCAACAAATTGAAACCATCTACATAGCTACAATGAAAGCTTAAAAAATATTAACATAAAAAAAAGTAGTCATGCTAAAATAAAAAGTACCAATGATCAATAGGATTAATTAAATTTTATATTTTCATAGTTATACCTTTTCATAACTTCTGCCTGATTATACGCAGCATCATCAGAGGATTCTGTGTCTTCACTATCTGAAGTTGTGCTTTCATGTTTCTCATACTGCAAAAGTCTATCAAGCAAGAAACTGCGATCTCTTGAAACTTTTAACAGTCTCTTTTGACTGCATCTAAGAGCATCTTGAAAACATTCATTCTCCTTAAACATAAGTTTTAAGTTTTAATAATTTTTGTATGTATTAATAATTATAACAATTTAATTTTAAAGATAATATAACAATTTATAATATTAAATATACTTACATATATGAGGTATTTCAATTTCTTTTTTAAGTTTAAATATTGTGCTTTATAATTGGGTTCTGGTTCTGGATCACTACTACTATCACTAGAGTAATCTTTTCTAGAGTCTCGACTGTTTGGTGCGTCGGCACTTACACTATTACTTGCACTAGCTGCTTCATTCGCCTGCATATTCGCTATAGAGCGACAGTACCACCCATCAAGCATCTTCTAAAAATATATTAGGTATTATTAAATAATATTTACAACCTGATATGCACTTGTTTACTAATTATAAACATTGCTATTTAAATTGGTGGTTATTTATTTAAACCTTTGGATAATTTTCGGACGCCAGTGTAGTTTTTTTAAAAAAAAAGAAAAATATTTTGAGGACGGGAATGAAACAAAAGCAAAATATATTTAAATAAAATTACAAATCCCAATAAATGAGCAAATAATATAAATATATTTCTGACTTTGACAATTGAGAATCCAAGATAGGCAAATATTACATTATTTTAAAATAGATACTATAATACAGATTATTAATAATAAATTATTAGATATATATCACAGAACACATATACCTAAGGGCCAAGATGTATAATGTTCTGTACTGTTTCTTATTTATATTAACATTAAACATCAACATGAAGTTTAAAAAATCGTGTCTCTTATTGTTTTTCTTTAATGGTAAGACAAAATTTAAAAAAGAATACTATATTGAATACTTAACTTACAACTAAAATAGTCATCTAATTAATTTCGATTGTTAAAAACTTATAAAAGTATATATCTTAGGATTCTTTTTAATTCTATATATTTTTTCGCCTTCCTTTTTCTTTAGATTTTTAGCTGATTCCTTCAAAGCAATATTAGTAATTTGTGTCTGTTACATATCAGTAAAATATGTCCATACATAAGGTTTTTAATAATAATAGCTATAATTTAACTGTAGTAGTTATGGCAAACGAAAGGGAAGACTAAACTTTGCATTTAAGCTGTTATTTATATATTTATTGATTAGTCTCACGTTGTAGATAATATGCCAGTATACATTTATTTTTAACACGTTCTAATATGACTTAAAAACGTTAGGTACCTACTGGTAGTAACTAAGACGTTGAGAACAATGATGTCTTATGTTAGATGACTAGATTCCAGTAGCTTATTATTATCATTAATTGTCATTGTTAGAAACAACGTATTTTATATGAAATCACTGCCACTTTAGAAGTCGCACATTATCATGACTAAACATTATCTTAAAACAAAATAAAAAAAATGTTCAAAACAACTATTAAAAAAGAACTATCTATATAAACCTTAATAAGCCAATGATTTTAAAGGATTAATAACAATAAATGTACCATATTTTATTGATTTAAATGTGCTTATTGTATAAACAAAGTTTTTTGTACCAATACCACTGGCATTTATTTTAAAAGCCCTTCGTGCACATTATTACTTAAATTTATAGATTATATTGTTAATTTAAAAAAACAACAAGCTGGATGTATTTTATAATTATAAAATATATCCAGTTTGGATGTGTTTTTATAATTATATATTTTTTTATTAACTCACAGAGTATAACATAATGTTCCTTGAGTATTATTAACCAATAAGATTTTGTAGGTAGGCAAGATCGGAAAGTCAATACGGTTTTCGTAATTTGCTTCTTTGGTCGTGTAATATGCGAACTTCAACTTGCGTTATAGGAAATTGAACTCTATCTAGACCGCATGTGCTCTTTCAGCTGAGTGTGGACCGTGCTCGTCGCGGTCAGTCGGTGCCGGATTCATTCCTCGTGTTGTTATGGCTCTCGGTGGTGAAGTGAATGACGATAATGCAACGAAACAAACATCACAGAAAGTGAAAAAATGTCCAGTGAATACTCATTTAAGCGAGAAAAGTGCTAGCGAGAATGGTAACAAAGGTAAGGTTTTCATCTATCGTACCCTGAGTTATGTAACATTTAGTATGAAGTAAATCTAAAAAAAATTGCATTTAATTTTATTTAGGAATAGGAACAATTACAGCCTGCAGTCATGTGACTGATAAACATGTGATCAAATTATTTTTTCATTTGTCAAAAAAAATTATACAGGGATTAAACACCTATAAGATATCATTTAGATTAAAATTTTCATAAATTTAAATGAAAATAATATAAATAAAACTATTCCGTTATAAAAGTGCTTGAACTTCACATGGTATTACATCATTACACAAGGTTTCAATAGATTACTGCATTCAAATTATTAACATAACAATCTCAAAAAACAATTCAGTATATGACTAAATATAGTTTAATAGCATGCAACTATATTAATTTAACTTTGTTTTAAAAAAGTTTCTTGTGGCAGTAATAGTACAAGCTACATTAAAATGGCTATAATTGCTAGTGACTTGCAGTAGTCACCTGACCTATTTCTCACAGAGTGATATTTTTTTAAATGATACTATTATAATAACCGAATAAATTAAATTTGAATAAGAAGAAAAACCTCTTTTGTATAATATTGTGAAAAATTCTTTAGAGTAATATTTTAAATTAAATTGTGCTTAGTACTTGCATAATATTGGCTTTGATATATTATATTTAAATTTAGTGAAATTAAGTTGCATGTTTTTTTTTTTATTATTATTTGACTTATTGTTAACTTAGAAGAATTAATATTTTTAAATTAAAATATATATGGATTGATTAAAGGATTTAGATAATGTATATTTTTGGTTCATAATTAATAGAAATTTATTATAAATATTGTATGACTATGTATAAATTTAGTTTCAAAATAATTTAATAATCTCAGATTGCTATAAAAAACTAAACTTATAGTTTTGCTAAAATAATATTATATTTTTATAGAAAAATATATGTTTGATATAATTTAAATGAAAACTAACAATATTTATGTATGTTATTTCATATGAAAGGGCTATCACTATCTGACTTAACAAAATTTATAATAAAATATAAATTATTGCATCTATAGAAAATAAGTTTCAGTTAGTGGAGGTGAATAACAAGGCAGGTTTTAAGCCTCAAGTCTCTTAATTTCACTCTTCTTCTCCAGCAAAGTCTCAATATTTAAGTTGCTAAGGACTGTTCTGAGTAGTAGCCCAATGCAATGGTGCCCCATCCTATACTATACTAGTAATGAATCCACGGACTTCTAACAAACATGGAAAATGTTTGTTAGAAGTCCATGGATTCGTTGGTGTTTCTATAATTTCTAGAATGTAATATCTAGAGTTTTTATTTATTATATATGAGGATTGTGGTAATAGGAGTGATGGCTGAAAATGTTAAAAGGCAAACTTTCTATATGTATGTTTCTCTTACAAGAACAATTTAATTATAAAGACAATCAGATAACTATTTGAGATTTAAATCATTAGCCATTTAAATTATTTATTTTAAGTATACCTATTCATAGTTATGTAGTAAAATATTAAATAATTATTAATATTAGTTATTTATAAACAATGCATTTATTAATATCCTATACATATACTTGGCTATGATTTCTTAAAGTACACAGATCACTTCAGCAAATGATCTTTGTAATTTCTAATAAATTAGTGTACATGTGTTCATCATATGCATCACACATATGTCATCAGTCAAATTGACAATAATTATACTCCTTGGGAGAGTTTTAAAAGCCCTTTAATAAATTTGCTTACTAACCAAATGCAATAAGTCAAAATATAGGAATAGTGCTTAATACTTTTTAAAGTGTCACATTTTGTAGTCGACTCGAAGGGCTCTCGCCTTCATCCCAGGCGTACTGGGCGCTGTCGAGAACCTTTCGATCCGACACAGTGGCGACTATGCCTCCGCTTACAAAACCCGACAACACGATAGCGGCCGACGACACTGAAAAGGCTGAGTGCCTAGCGGACAGCCTAGAGGCACAATGCTCACCGAGCACCCTACCATGTGACCCGGATCACTTGACGGAAGTGGACTCCGAGGTCACAGAGTGGGCTTCGATGCCCCCGACTGGCGAACCGGTTCGCCCCACGGACGTAGAAGAGGTTAAGTCCATTCTCAAGGACCTAAACCCAAAAAAGGCCCCGGGGCCCGACAAAATCCCTAATAAAGTTTTAAAGTCCCTCCCGATTCACTTCGTATCATTACTAGTCATGATTTTCAATGCTCTTTTAGCAGGTTGCTCCTTTCCTACCGAATGGAAGGAAGCAATAGTTATAGGCATTCGCAAGCCCAAAAAACCCGCCAACCTTCCCTCCAGCTACAGACCCATCAGTCTTATTAGCAGTTTAGGGAAAATCTACGAGAGAATCGTTCTCAGTAGATTAAAGGAAATAGTCGAGGCAAAACAACTGTTCATCAACGAACAGTTCGGTTTTAGATCCCACCACTCGTCCATACACCAAGTTCACCGGCTTACCGAACATATCGCGAAATATAACGTCCGTAGATCGATTCGTAGCGACACGGCGGCCATTTTCTTAGACATCGCCAAAGCCTTCGACAAGGTCTGGCACAACGGCCTGCTCTTCAAGCTCCGTCGTATGGCTCTGCCAGACTCTCTCGTTCACATCATTCGGGAATACCTGTCGAATCGCACGTTCCGATATAGATTAGAAGGGACCCTATCGTCCCCTAGACCCGTTCGCGCCGGAGTCCCGCAAGGCTCCACTCTTTCACCGTTACTATACGCGCTTTACACTAGCGACATTCCGCGTACCGATAAAGTAGAACTTGCGATGTATGCCGATGATACCGCCCTTTACACCACGGATCGCTCCGCTTGGATCCTAGCCGAAAGACTGCAACGAGCTGCCGACGCCCTAGGCGATTGGTTCAGCAAGTGGCGGTTCGAGGTTAACCCGGAGAAAAGCGTAGCCGTCCTCTTCCCTCGTAAGCGTTACGAGACCGTCTCGACTATTTACCTGCAAGGCAAACCGATCCCCTGGGAATCCAAGGTCAAATACCTAGGCGTCGTACTAGATTCGAAACTCTCCTTCCGGCCGCACATCACGTATGTCAGGAACAAAGCCACATACGTCATGAACAGGCTGTATCCGCTCATCTGCAAGCGGAGTAAAATGTCACTTCGCAACAAGCTGACATTGTACAAAACTTGCATCCGACCCGTCATGACCTATGCTTGTGTCGTGTTCGCACACACCAAGATAGACCTCCTTCAGAGGGTTCAAAATAAATTCCTACGAATGGCATCCGGATGCCCATGGTACGTACGCAACGTTGACCTACACAAAGACTTCGAGCTAGAATCGCTCAAGGAATTCTGCAAGCGCCTGGCCAAGCGCTACTACGAGCGTGCAGATTCCCACTCCAACCCACTCATTGTCGAAGCGTGTAAGTACGCTCCTCACCCACATCCACGTCTTCGACGCCCTCGAAGCGTGCTTCTGGACCCCGACGACCCCATCACTGCTGCCAACGCCCAATACATTGGGAGGATCCACTCCTCAGTCCCATGTCCCACTCTCCGCCGCCGTAAGAGGCGGCGAGGCCAGTCATATCTAACGGCACGCCCGCGCCTCGGCGCGGCGGGTCCCAATGGACGAAACCCACCATGATTAGCGTACGCGGGGCATTCCCCCGCGATCGCTATCACTTCACGAGCGTCCATCAAAGCTCGTAATTCCAATCTTCAGGGGCGAGCTACACTCGCCCCTCCCAGCCCGGTGACGCTGTCAAGACCATTCCAGGTCAACAGCATTAAAGTCCATTCGAAAAAAAAAAAAAAAAAAGTCACATTTTGTAAATATTTTAGTTTAATTAATTCAGGACCAGTTTCACCGGTTTTGAATAAAGTTTCAGATAGTAATGCAATAATTGATGCTATTTTACATACAGAGCATGAAAATAGAAAATAACTATTTCTTATATTTTCAAGAATAATTTTCTCATTAATTAATGTTAATAGTAGGTAAGAATTCATACAGTTTGTTACATTTTTAAATTACAAATAAATACGTAAAAATGAAATGCACGTGTCAAATGTGTATCTTCTAGAGATTGCTATTCTAGTAACAGAACCTACATACCTAGAATTACTATATTTACTACACTGCTACACCAGAGGAGCTACAAATGCGTTGCCAGCCCTTAAGGTATACACAAAGGCATGCTTTTTAAAGGTATCCATGTCGTATCAACTCAGAAATACTGCCGCAGATAAGCTACACAGTTTGCGACGCACTGTGCGAGAACAGTACTCCATATGAGGCCCAACCTGGGCCCTATACAGGGCCAATCGGAGTTTTTGGCGTCAATTCGTCGCTGTGATACCCAGTTTCTTAGAGATCAACTTAGCCTTTGGTTGGCAGTCCCTCGAAACAAAGGCACCAATATGTTGATACTGGGCGCGGCTTTCACAATAGTGAAAACTTGCGACAAGACAAATGAGATTTTTTTGTGGTTAACAACACGCACTTGTCTTCTGGTTGTTGAACTGAACCAGGTTCCTTTTACTCTATAAGCTAACATTCCTGAAGAATGGCTCAACAAACGACACAACCTTATTTCAGCACTGCTATTTATCATAGGGAAAAGCGACCATTTTAATTAACGGGCAAATATCGTCTCGTCACAAAAAATGATTTCGGCTTAGTATGTGTATGTGTTTTATAATATTAAATGTTATAACAATATGTATATTAAAGAAAGAGAATAAATAAATTCAATTTTAGAAATGCCTGGCGCACTTGGTCCGCAAGCGGCTTTCTAGCGTATTATCGAAAGTAGTAGTATTATCGAAATGAAAATAATTTAAAATTATTCCATGGATTAGAATCGATTCGACATTAAATGCCACAGCCATCGCGTTTACAAATAGACGCGTCACGCGTTCCGACAGCGCTATGTTAGCAGGAATAGATTTTTTTTTTATAATTCATTTTTTGAATTAGCATATAATTTTGACAAACCTTCGTTATTAGTAAATAGAAATATACAAAAGTGAATTGTCTATAGTTGTCACGAATAGATATATTTAATCGATAATACAGTTTCCAGAACAATAGGGCAAAACTCAATAACATGAATAGCAACCAATATTATCAAAGGAATCATTAATGTTGGAATATTACAATGTAGGTACATAATATTTCTTTAAGTGAAGTTTACGGTGTTATATAGATTTTTTAAGTCAACTTTAAATTGAAATAATGTTTGTAAAAATATCATTTTTTTAACAAAAATCTTTTCTTTCCATGTATCTATATATAGACGACAATTGGTTTTTGTTTAAATTGATATAACAACACGTTGTGCAAGGTCATTTCTATATATCATGTCAGGCATCTATTTACTGAAGCCATCAATATGTAAAAGCAGTGTTACGATTACTAGGTCACAGTGTTCTCTCTTTACATGTATTTTAAGCGAAGCCGAGAACTGTGTAGTGCCGATGACCACTATTTAAACATGTATACATAGAACTAGCCAAACATAGCTGCCCTCAATAAATTATATATATAAAAATAAAAAAAAACTGCTGTGAATGTAGACTATATAGGAATTATATGTATAATATAGCTTTCTAGAAAAATATGATTACACAATTGTAGAGTTTTCATTTGATGAATATAATGTCACTTATATAGAGGTTATATCAATTAATACAAAGCTAGGCTATGCCGATTGAGATAGCAGTATTTATAATTATATGTCGATGTATAAATCTTAAAATTTTCAGCTTCAAAAACTCTGATATAATTTTTATTTTTCTAATTAAAAAAATAAAGAATTAGTTTCACGGTGTATCCCGCTATCCCGCACACATCGCACATCAGGGTAGGCAGAGGAAACCTAGTGTTACACTCTGATCCCCACTTCCACTTTAAGTTTATTTAAAAAATATTAAAAAACGTATTAAATCGTACGTTGACAGGTCTTAGATTGATAGTGCTACAGTGATAAGCATTGATAAGATTTTATGTGATGAGATTTTTTACTTGAAAATAGAAGTGTTATCAGCAAAATTTTAACTTGTATGAGATTTATTGTGGCCCAAACTAAGTGACTAAAGTTGAGTACATTAAAACCTGTAAAAAATCCTTACTTACTTATTATGCCAACAAATCAACCAAATATAAAAATATAAAAAACTAGTATAAAAATAATGTATGTACCTACTATGGAATTGTAAAATAATGTACAAAAAAGTTCGCAGTGGTATATATCTAGATAGATATCTAGACAGATCTGTATCTACTAAAGATGGATCATAGTAAAATATCATATACCATATAATAAAATGTCATTACATAAAATACCGTTATTACATACATACAATACCATATTATTATCCTTTATTGAGTACAAAACGCTAAATACGATGAGTGTTCAAGCGCGGCGTTAAGTTCAGCCACTCAACACGCAATGCCTCCAGAACTCGGCGGAAAGTGGGGAACAGAGTGTCTTAACACTAGGTACCCTGCTGTGTACGGGATACACGTGAAGCTGATTTGATTTAATCAAAATTACACTTTACAGCATATTAAAACGAGTATCATCGAATATACCAAACATTTAAAAATTAAAATGCGGGCCACGAGTCCATGACAGCGGGTCACGCGAGGCGACCTGTCATATGTACATCTGCGCTCGGGATGCGATGTACTTTCATCGTTGATATTGTTTCGGCGTTAAGATTTAAAATATACAGCAGGATTGTGCTAGACTTTTTGTGCCAGGGAGGCACAAAAAGTGCTTCACACAAATAATAATTGAGGAGGATTGTAATTTTCATATTTATATAATAAAGCGGAAGAGTTTATTTGTTTGTTTGTTTGTTTAAACGCTAAGATCTCGGGAAATACTTGTCGGATTTACTTTTGTTTTATGTTGTATAAAAGCTACATTCCTCAGTAGTGCTATAGACTATATAACATTACAGTTTAATTCTTAGTTAGCCTTAAATAACGAAATAACAATAAATAGCGCTGCGGAAACAGTTACACACATGTAAGTACATAGCATTACAAAAACATTCAGTTTCATTAGGTCTAAAATAAAGTCCGCGATACTATATTTATCTGTTATAAATACGTCACAATAAGGCATTTTATGATAAAAATAATTAAAAATTGCAGGGTAAAAATTCACCATTTTTTGGCTTAGAAAGTTACTGAAACTTACCACCTAAAATTATTCCACCAAGGAAATTTTATGAAGATAAGCTTTAGCTTTTATAGCATGTAATTTGGACGTGTACTTTTCGAGAAAATGTAAAAATAAAGTAATTCAATGCTTGGTTTACGGCCGCAAACCTAGGCTCGACTTCCGCGGGGCGCCCTTGCCGCCGATGACATCCTCTCAAGCAACTACGTAGTGCTTGAATGTTATATTGAACGTATAAATTATATAATCAATCTGTTAGCAAATGCAGCATAATAAAAAAAATATAAGTGGTATGCGGGCGAAGCCGCGAATGGGCCACTAGTATTTCGATAAAATAATCAATTTAAGTTTGCCCAAATTGGAACAAAGGGATGACCGTCTACGGTCGGTCGGTTTGCATATTTGTAATATTCTGTCAACACAGAAAAAAATATGAAATATCCATAAATGTATAATTCACGCAGACGAAACCTCGGAAAAAAGCAGAACACTACTATTCTATACTATGAGTAAATAATGTTCTAACCTAAGCACACAAAATTACTAATACGCAAAACGCAACCAGTCGTGACACTGTAATTTATAATACAAAAGGAACCGTTAAGAACTTGCTTTTTTTGGGAATACAACATTAGCTGTAACACATTGTGCCTAATTATTACGGCATTATAACTGTTAACGCCATGTTCAAAATGTTGAAACGACACATTTTTTAAAGTATTATTTTTTAAAGTATTATCTATGTTAAAACGATAGCATGCACCTGTATCTTATTAATGTATTCTGTAGCATTTAGAAAAAAGTTGTATGTTAATAAGTTTGCGCAAAATAAATATCTACTGTTCTGCTAATGTCAATCTAAACCAAGTGCCAGAGTCGGCGTGCGGCCAACAGACAGAATTCTGGCTCGTCTTACGCAACGTCATTTAGTATGGTTGCCATGCACTTAGTAAGAACATATTTTATTGCAGCAATGACCCTCAATATATAGTTTTTTTTATAGGGTCTAAGTTCAAAGTCGCATAATTACGATATAGCAAATTATGAACATTATACATATATATTTTCATATTATCTTTTATTCACACTTAAGGTTTTCTTTATATTCGTGTCGTACGTTGGTTTGGATCACATTACGCATGCTGCAAACAGTCAAGTGAACTTGATATCAAATATCTGCATTTACTTCTGCGTAGTTGAAAGTTACCCAATGATACTCAACTCATCAACTCAATCTCATGTAAAATAAGTTTTATTTATTATAACTGACCAAAACTGATATTCAATTTGAAGTCAACAAATATGTATACTATTTTCAAATATCATAAACTTGTCATCTAGGCTTTTGTAAATATGTCAAATTTTCTATAATATTCCTTATTTTATCCAATTGGTTATCGGAAAAGACTAACATACGAGTATAAAGTAAAGCCAAGAAACCAAATAGCATTATATTCCAGCAGTTAAAGGTTAAATATTCAGATATTGTTGAAGCGCAACGTGGGCTGCTCTTTGCATAATACATTGATGGTTGCCGTTTAGACGGGCGGCACAAAATAATGCTGTTTATCTGAATCGAAATCAAAATTCGATTATGCGGCTTGACGTCATACGTTACCCATAAAAACTAGAGATTCGACTTTTCAGGATATATAGTAATATCTTGAGTAGGTAAGAGAAATATTCTGTAACAGAACACCTACAGTAAATATAGTCAATCTATTTCTTTGTCTTCTCCTAACTAAACAACTAATAAAAAGACTCTTTATTTTACTATTTGAAAACGTAAATATTAATAAGAAAATTTGAGAGTTTATTATAATATGTTTTTAAGGATGGTTCAACTGATATTTGCGTTCGTCGAACGATAGAGTTCACACGCGAGGCGAAGAAATCGTGTCAACGTCTGTTTATCATAGCATTTTGATTTAATATCTGGCTTCATGTGCGCCTCGTTTCTCTTATCTTGCTTGGTAAACGACAACCAAGATAAAATCAACGTTCAGTAGATATTTTTCCCTAATTCTCGTACGTCTTAACTATTAACAGTCACATTCTTTTTATGATGCCATTATAAAATGAGCCTTATTGTTTCTCATTATCTCTTATGATTGTTGTTTGTGTTCTCTTATCAAACACACCTACTTATTCGTTCACGCAGCTATATTAATGATTGAAATATGGGCCGTTGTAAATCGTTTTATTAATAGAAAAATAGCTTCTACTCATGTTTTAGCTATATTTTAATAAATGATTTCTATAAAATTTAAATAGGTACTTATTTTGATACGAAAGTAGTAATAAAAGTTATATGTATTATAAGTATTTAATTGATAAAACAGAACACAACAGTCTTCACAAAGAACGGCGTCGATGGCGTCTATTGTTGGCGGTATCCCGTAGCTATCTATTATTGACTCGTCGCTGGAGATATTTGGCGGTGCGCCAGCTCTGACCACGTGTTCACTAGTCACAAGACGAGACATGCGTGCTAGATATCTTACACTTTGTTCTACGGCTTTCCTTGCATTTTTATTATGGTCAATATTTTTGCTGCTTTTTCTTTTAAAGACTTAAGACTATCATTCTGGGCCAGGAATTTGTTTATGTTTTTTAATGAAAAAATCTTTTTTCATTCTTTACAGTCCCTAAAAGCGAGAAAGTGTCAAAAATGAAAAAAGAATCAAACAAAACCTTAAAAGCGGTCAATTGCAGTAATGGTCATGTTAGTGCACCAAATGGACGCGCAGATGACGAGGGCGGCGGTGGTAGCGCCACATCGCCACGAGTGTCTTATGCAGCAGCCGCTCGCAAAGCAGCCTCGCCGCAGTCTAACAACACGTCCCCGCAATTTCCGCAGAACACAGGTGTGTCATAAAGGACGTTGACTTTGAACGTTTCATTTTACCTACGCACGCTCGCGGCTTCGCCGACTATTAAAACTGTACTCAATTTAAGATTTAACTACCTAATTATTTATATACTAATCTGGATTACTTTCGTATTCTGATAACATTGTTTTTGAAGACAATATATATACATTGAAAATTATAATTTCAGTCATTTCAATAAAGCAGTTATTTAGTAGCAACTTCGTCCAACAAAATACCTTGTATTTGTATAACTTTTTTATTTATGAACTGACTGAAATAAAACAAATACTAAATGTTAAAGGATGTTTTCCAAAATACAATAGTGAAATAAAAGCGTGCAAAAAACGCACTAATAAACAGACATCTATCAGATTGCCTATAATAACAATATTTCTCATATATTTCCCATGTACCTACCTACCTACCTACCAGATAGCGATTAACAATTTTATTATATGTATAGGTATAGGTTTATTTGTTTATAGATAGATTGTTAATATATATTACTTTTGTAACATGAGTTTTTTATATAATTAAGTAAGCAACATATTTTAAATTTTATTAAAATAAATGAACACCTATAATATAGTACGGAACTTTAAGTTCCATTTAAATATATTTTCCAAATATACATAGGAGAAAACGAGAGAGACCCTTTCCTTTTTCTTTTGCACTAATACCAAAAAAAAATTTTTATAGATATAAGATTTGTTTTAAATGGCATGCCTAACTGATAACAATATATTTCTAAGCAAAATTTAAATAAGCATTTATTAATTTTTAGAGTGCCCTAGAGAAAAACTTTGCGACAACGCATCAGTGTCTAAATCCGACGATTCGGCTATGAAACTAAACGGTGAGAAATGTATGATAGATGATAATAATGAAAATAGTAATGATAAATCAAGTACCAAAGAACCAATTGTAAATGGAGCTGAAGATGTAAAGGTTGTCAATGGTGACCCAAAAAATATTTTAGATTGTGATATTAGTATTAGTGATACTAAAATAGTTTCTAATGGAATTAACAGTGATTCAGATGACACAAAATCTAGTAAATCAGATGAAAACAACGATGTCGTTTTAGACCCGAAGTTAAATTTAAATGTTTCTGATATTAAATCAGCGAGTAGCAAAAAGAAAGACAAGAAGAAAATTTCGGAAAAAAATAAAGAAGTCGAAGTAAAGAAAAATTCTAAACTAAATAATATCTTGGACGAGAAAAAAGACGAAGATAGCTTAAAGAAATTAGATAAAGATAAGGATAAAACTGATGACGAAGTTTGTAAAGTTGTTAATGGCGACAAAGCAAGGGAATCATCTCCAAGTGAAGATGGAGAAGAAAAAAAACGTGATGCCGAGGTTGTGTTCATACAAGATATGGGATTTACAGTAAAAATTGTTAGCCCTCGAGCTGAACCCTTAGATATTCAGGTACAGCAAATTTAAAATATTTGAATTTTTAATTAGTGTTATACTATAAGCAAGGTATTAATGATTTGTTTTTTAGGTTTCCAGCATGGAACTTGTACAAGAAATACATCAAGTGCTTATGGATCGCGAAGACACATGTCATAGAACATGTTTTTCACTTCAGCTAGATGGTGCCACCTTAGATAATTTTGCCGAATTAAAGAACATTGAGGGACTTAAAGAGGGTTCCGTTATAAAGGTATGTGTTAAAGAAATTTCTATGTAATAAATCATTTGTTATATTGATCGGACTAAATTAGAAATTAAATGCTGAATAATATTACAGGTGGTAGAAGAACCGTATACAATGCGTGAGGCTCGCATTCACGTGCGTCACGTCCGCGATCTTCTCAAATCTATTGATTACGTAGATGCGTACGCCGGCCAGGAATGCAGTTCTCTTGCTTTTCTTAATGTTATCACTCAAGGCGATATCTTAGGTACATATTTATTTTAAGAACATATGTTATTATTAGACAGAACATTTAAAAATGAGTTTATTACAGAAAAGAAAAAATCAAGACCGGAGAGTGTTGACTGTACTCCGCCAGACTACATAATGCCAGGTAGTACGGAGCGACCTTTATTATCACTTCACCCGGGTCTTACAAAGGAAAATAAAGCCCCACAGTGCTTAAAGGTATTGGTTATATGCATATATGAATTAATAAAATATTAGGCAAAAAAGCTTAGTTACAAATTATTTACTAATATTTCATATTTTTTCCAATAGGTTCTTACAACTTCAGGCTGGAATCCACCACCAGGACCTCGTAAAATGTGCGGTGATTTACTATACTTGCACGTCGTTACTTTGGAAGATCGCCATTTCCATATAACAGCGTGCCCACGTGGTTTCTTCCTCAATGAGTAAGTGTTTATTTTATAATTTTTGAAACGATTTTTAAGTTATTTATTGTATATAGTCTTTGTAAGTCAATCAATCAATCAGCTTCACGCTGTATCTCGCACATAGCAGGATAACCTCAGGCACAGGGAACAGACAGAGGGAACCTCATGTTAAGACATTCCGTTCCCCACTTTCAGCCGAATACTGGAGGCATTGCGTGTTGAGTGGCAGAACTCAACGCCGCGCTTAGTCTCGACACCAGAGCGAAGAAATGGAAATATAAATTTAAATAAATATTTCATCTCCTCGAGTGGCGATCGAACCCACAACCAGTCCGTTTTACAGTCACACTTTCGTGCCGCTGTGCCACGACTGGTCTTTGTAAGTGACAATAACAATGTTAACAAATATAAAATGATAAATACGACTGTACTAAATTTATGATTTAAACACTTATAACAAGCGTCACTTAAGGACGACAAGTAAAGGCTGCTAATCTTATAAGGCAATAAATATTATTTTACAAAATTTAATATTATGTTTCTTTAGATGAATAATAAGTCCCGTGACCGATTTAATTAGAAATAAAGGGTAATAGTGGTAGAAATTTGGTATTTTTTTATTCATTTTATTTGCAATTGACACATTTTTATTTTCATTTTAAAATATCACAAACATTTCCTCAAAATTTCAGATCTACTGAAGAACTGTTCAATCCTCGTCCATTCAACCCGTCCCTACTTTGTCATTCCCTCATAGAGCTTCTAAGTATTGTATCACCAGCGTTTAAGAGGAACTTTGCACTGGTGCAGAAGAGACGCATGCAGAAACACCCGTTCGAAAGGGTCGCTACACCTTACCAGGTCTATCAGTGGGCGTCACCAATGCTCGATCACACGGTGGACGCCATACGAGCGGAAGATAGTAAGATTCTGTTTTAAATTATTTATTTTTTGTAAATTTCATGTGAAAAGTCGTACATTTTATTTCATTAGTTTCAAATTCATGTAATGAAAGTGTATATGACAAGCTTCACCTAACGTTCTTCAAGAGTTATATTTGTTTATCGTGCGTAATTTCGTTGGCATGTACTTTAGTAGCTTTTTGATTCTATTGAAGGTTGTGAAGTAATTGTGTTATTTAGGTATTTTTAAAAAAAATTTTCTTAGTGTTACCTAAACCTTAAGACACCTAAATGGTAAATTTCAACTGACTACACTGCATAGTTTTAGCTGTACTTTGCTGTGACTGACAGACCATTATTCCGCAGAGCTATAAATGAAATGATTGATGTAAACGTTATGTGCGCAGCGTTCTCGTCCAAGCTGGGCTACGAGGAGCACATCCCGGGGCAGACGCGCGACTGGAACGAGGAGCTGCAGACCACGCGCGAGCTGCCGCGCGCCACGCTGCCCGAGCGCCTCTTGCGCGAGCGCGCCATATTCAAGGTACACACCGCATACTGTGGGCTGATAAGGGAGTGTGAGAGATTCGTGACATTATATTTCAGAATGTAGTATATTTAGAACAAAAGATCATTTCTGCACTGATGTTCTAATATAATATTTTCTTTGTGCAAAGTTGCAAAATATGTGATTTCATAATTGATACGGATCTCACGGAGTAATGAATAGTTGGCTGGACTAATTCTAAATTTATTTGTTACAATAATACAAAATTGTATGTTCCTAATATACAATATATTATGAAGTGTATGTCATACAGAATTGCCAACCTCGGGCCAGCAAAGAACAGTAAATGGAACTTAAAATAAACAGTAGAAAACAGTAGAATTCAATAATTTATTAATAATTATACAACTACTTTTAGATTTGTAATGAAACTAAAGTTACAATGAAAAGATCTATCCAAAATATAATTATTTTTATTAACTTTATCAATATTTTAAATTTCATGGCCTTCGATGATTACGTAGTAAATTACGTACATAAAAAACGTAACTCTTATAAGATCACTCAAGTTGTTCGTCTGCTTCTATGTCTATGAAGACTGTTTATCTCAAGATCGTGTAGATATGTTAAATTGTAATAAATATCAAATAACTTGATTTACGATTTATCAAAAATCAGAAAATAAAAAGTTAACGCAATCTAAAACTACGAATAATTATTGTTTTTGCTGAATTTTGTATGAAATGATAAATGCAAATCTTTTAGGGTCATAAAATAACGTCAACGGGAAATTTTATGAAATTTGACTTAAAGTGAGAACTTACGATACAAACGAAGGAAAAAAATGGAACTTTAGTGCATACTTATAGATATTCGTCAATATTAATAAGCAACTTTCCGTTGACTTACTATCATAATTATTTTCACACATTTTTAAAAAACAGTACACATACGAACTAAAACACAAAACAGGGACTACCAAGGCAAAAGCAGTCAATCTACTGTTAAAACATTAGGGTTAGTAACTCTGATATCATAGTATATGGTAAGTATTGTGTCGTTAGGTAGTAGTAAGTAATTATAAAACTCATCTAGATATCACCTTACTTCTAAGTAATCATTTATAAAATTAATGTGAAGATAAACATAATTATTTTTTTATGACCGGTAGTAATTGCATATACCAATAGTAATATCATTGATATTGATGATAAGAAGGGAGAAGATGTCGTCAGTCGGATCTCCAGAATTCCGCGGAAAATAGGAAACGGAGTGTCTTAACACAAGGTTCCTTATGTCTACCACGCCACATGTGGGATATAGCGTAAAGCTGAAAAAAAAAAAAAAAAAAAAAACTATCCGTATGTATCGCCGTTGTTAAAATTCGAATATCCGGTATTTGGCATAATATACTATTAAAGGCAAGCCTAAATTTAATATATATAATTTTTGTATAATATGCTAGGTGCACAGTGACTTTGTAGCGGCTGCCACGCGCGGCGCCATGGCAGTAGTGGACGGCAACGTGATGGCCATCAATCCCGGTGAGGAGCCCAAGATGCAGATGTTCATTTGGAACAATATATTCTTCTCCCTTGGTTTTGATGTTCGCGATCATTACAAGGACCTGGGCGGAGACGCTGCAGCTTTCGTAGCACCAGTGAGTATATATAGAGGAGTTATTAGTCTTACAAGGTTCTCGTGTCTGTATGTCTGTTTGTAACATGGCTCCCAAACACTGTACGGGTTTAGAGTGTTCTTAGCCATGACTTAAGAAGATATTTTTAGCCTTTTATAGAAATTTTATGTCAGAGAGTTTTTATTTATCAATAATTTTATACTATTAATATGCAAGTTTCATAGTTACTACAATTAAGAAATGCTAACTCTTTTACATTGAATCAAAACAAGATTGATACGCCTGTCTTAATAAATTTACTCATATATCGATAGCTACTTCTAAAGTATGCAGTAGATTATGAAACGACTTTTATAATTGTGGATATATTTGTATAAATAAGTATAGTATACATTTTGTAGTTTCTGTAATAGAAAAAATGTAACTAAAAAAAACAGAAGAACCTTATCACCGAGCCGATAGTAACCAGATACAACAAACTCCATATTCCCTAATAGTACTTACCAGTGTTGGGTGTATGCGCGCAGAAATTTTTAGGCTTTATAAAATAACGAAGGTCTAGCCCTACTGTTTCACTATTGGCTCACTTTCTATCAAAATAATTATTAAATAAACTATGTATCCGAAATGAGCACAACAAAAAATAAACAGTGCATAATATATAATAATACATTGTATGGTGTTAAAAAGAAAAAAGAAGATTTTTATTATTATTTTTTTTCTATTTTCTTTTATTTATTTATGTTACTGTAAAAAGAAACTATACAATAACACAGAAAGTAATATACTATACAAATCTACAATTAAAAGGAGAAGAATGTTAAAGTATATACTCTTATTATGATCTTATCGTATTGCAGCGCAACGACCTGCAAGGCGTGCGCGTGTACAGCGCGGTGGACACGGCGGGCCTGCACACGCTGGGCACGGTGGTGGTGGACTACCGCGGGTACCGCGTCACCGCGCAGTCCATCATACCCGGCATACTCGAGAAGGAGCAGGAGCAGAGCGTGGTCTATGGCAGCATCGACTTCGGCACCACCGTGCTGTCTCATCCCAAGTATATGGAGCTTGTGAGTTGCATTACATACATTTACATAAATAAGTGCTCACGATATAGCTCTTAACTAAAATGAACAAGATAAGAATTTCAATACAATAAGAACATATGGCTCAGTGGACGGAACGTTTAATTTTTTATAGGTTTTTTTTTAAATAATATTTTCCAATAAAATCATATTTGCAGCCTAAGCTTTTTTAAATATTTTATTTACTAAGGATACACAATATATTTATTTTTCAATACAAAGTTTAGTTTTCTTTTTATATCATAATTAAGAAAGAAAATTCTATTTGGTCCTTAAACATTGAGAATTATATATAATTTACTAACTATATAAATAATATAATTGATTTTATTACTAAGTTATATTGTAACTTAGAATGTATTTTTTTGTTTTAAACCAATCATTATTTACCTAATAAATTGAGTCGATTTGTGTGTGAACTCGGAAACAATGATTGTTTTGTTTTTAAATAGTAATGATAATAAAAACACAACTGTTTCCTTAACCTTGAAGTAATACAATCAATTAAAGTGCCATAAAATATCGAGTTGGTTACGATCATCAATACAACATTGTAATGCGTTGTACTACTACGTCATCATGATGCAGATCTTCAGTGAATTTGAATGTCGTGTAGAAAAGTTTCAAAATTAAAATTGTATTTAATATATAAAATAAATAGTTGCCTTTCTAAAGGGTTAAAGTTTCAATGAAGTTCCTTTATTCTATAGTTATAATAAAATCGTAACGGATCGGTGTCTGTACATGGAAGACATCTCTCTCTGCCTACCCTGCTAAATGCTAAATTTATTTGTCTGTGTATTTGTTCACGTTGACCTCAGAAATAGCTTAACCGATTTAAATGCAGTTTTCATTATTCTATTTGGGCAAATTTCCCTTAACATTTAGTGTTCGTTTTATTTCAATCGGTTCACAAATAAAAAAGTTATATCAACATAAAGATTTGTGTGCTAATATTCAATTGGCTAAAGCTTTAGCTATCAATGTATACACAGTGTCTTAAAAATGATAATAATGTTAGATCAACAAAGTAATTCAGATTAAAAAATAAATAATTGTGTAGAACAAGCGGGCGAAGCCACGCGGGGGCCACTAGTTAATAAATATGAATGTTATTCATTTTCGTGAATCATAATAAAAATAAGTGTCGAGGCCAGTCGTAGCGCAGCGGCACGAGGTGTGACTGTAAATCGACTGGTTGTGGGTTCGATCCCCACTCGAGGAGATGAAATATTTACTTAAATTTATATTTCCATTTCTTCGCTCTGGTGTCGAGGCTAAGCGCGGCGTTGAGTTCTGCCATTCAACACGCAATGCCTCTAGAATTCGGCAGAAAGTGGGGAACGGAGTGTCTTAACACTAGGTTCCCTCTGCCTACCCTGCTGTGTGCGGGATACAGCGTGAAGCTGATTTTTTTTTTATAATAAAAATAATTAAACTTTCAGTTGAGCAAAGCCGGTCAACAATTAAAGATAATGCCACACTCAGTGATAAGCGCTAACGGTGAGACAGTGGAGTTGTGTTCAAGCGTCGAATGCAAAGGCATCATCGGTAACGACGGCCGCCATTACATACTGGACCTGCTTCGCACCTTCCCGCCGGATGTTAACTTTTTACAGTGTATGTATCCAATTAAATAGCTATTATCTAATTTCTTATTTATTGTTGTTTTTTTTTGTGATACA